>JAODKN010000044.1:12485252-12495865 GCA_026774425.1 Petrocephalus zakoni
TAGGTTGAGGCCGGGACACTGAGGTGGACACACTAATGTTCCCCGTTTATCTCTGGGAAAATAAAAGCATTTTAGCGACCTGCTATTAGAGAAGAGTCTTCATTGATATTTGAAAAGACCTGCTTAATAAGACCCGTGCATAGCATGAACCCTTTTTGAAATATTTTGGTGTTTTTCAAAGCAACAAACATGTGACTCTTGATAATAGCTTCTGGAAGAGCCGTAGGATGTAATACCTGCCTCCTTTCTTTGCATCCCGCATGGCAGTGGACAGACGGCCCACCACCGGTACAGTTTCAAGCCCAGAATGGCCCTGCCACTAGCCTGGCCAACCTGCTGTGAGTCCAGCCAGGGCCAGAGCCATGCCCACACTGTGAGAGGGGGACCGGCCCACTCCTGAGTGCAGTGCTTCAGGCCAGAGTCTTTTTATTGACAGCCCCCTAGATGTGCTGTTAAGGTGAGGGGATCACGAGGGGGGGGGAGGGGGGACGGTTTTGGCATGTGATGGTGGCCTTGTGCCACACGGAACTTCTGTAATCCAGAGAACAGGCCATGGTGGGCTGCAGACAAGCCACTGAGATGGTGACAGAGAAGCCTACCTCAAGAAAAAAATAAAAGGTTGTGGGTGGGGGGAGGGGCGGAGCCTGATGGGATTGTGGAGGGGGCGGGGCTGCAGAGGGGGCGGGGCCGCGCCGACCGCTCCCAGGCCAAGGCAAACACATTCCAGCTGAGTGAGGAAATGATGAGTCATCAGGGAGCCCGAACAGCTTCCCATCAGTGCTCCTCCAACACCGAGTCTGCTGCAGGCCCTGGAGCTCTTGGAAGCCCATCTCTTGGTGTTGATCTCCAGCTTGGGGTGTTGAGTCAGTCTTTTTCGCGGCTTGGGGTGGTAGTATGCCACTGCAAACTGATGTTACACAGAGTGCTCGGGACATTTCCTGCTCTGTACCCACCATTGTGATAAACCAGTGAACTGGTATGTACTGATCTAGGGGGGTCATTTTACAGAATGTTAGTCGAACATGCATACCCCTTATATAGGACTTACTTGCATTTGTTACTTTTAAGGAAAACTCTTTTTTTAGAGCTTGATTTACTCAGAGTGCGACTGCAATTAATGCAGAAAATGCATGGGGGGGGAAATGTAAGTTTGGTAAACGCAGTTTTATTGACGGCATACAGATCTTTTTAAAATGTAAAGAAAATAAATTGGTATTAGAGCAACTTGGCATCGGATAGGCCAGAAATGGGGGAATTTGCCATTTTGATTAGGAACTCGCAGGTCAAGAGCTGATACAGAATTTATTTTAGTTCACCTTTCTTTTTGATATATTTATTTGGGCTTAAGTGCAGGGAGACTTCCTGCATGACCCTCTCTCACCAAGTGCAGTCCCTTAATGGACCAGCAGCAGTCATCTGAGTAGCATCTGAGCAGTTTGCTGGGGAGGCAAAAGCCTTTTGTAATATTCTAAATTATTTTTTTTAAACAAATGATAGGCATTTTGTAACCTGTCATGTGTAATACTTTTTCCGGAGTATCACTTCACTTTATGTCAATTATATTTGAAACACATTATTAGTTTTTTTGTATTGTGTGTGTCATGCAGGTTCCTATTTTAGCTGTACAGATCATGTTTGAACAATATTTTTGTTTATGAAGATAAACATCTTATGCTCAATTCTGTAGTTTGAACAAAAATCCATTTATTGAATTTTGTAAAGTTTGAATATTTGTATACCACAGTAATTTTTTTCATTTGCAAATACTCAACCTTTAGTTTGTATAAATATTGCAAAATGCTGAAAAAATTGTTTAATCTTAGTTTTTCTTCTCAATTAGTACATTGTTGTATAATAACATTTGTTATGATAAAATTATTAAACCTTTAAATGTCAGGTATGTAATGTATTTTTAACTGTCCTATATAGACAAAATCAAGAACTATAAGAATAGCAACTCAGTGTTTATATTTTATGTCTACATTAAAAGACCAGAATACAAAAACTTTGGTTACTGCCATATTCTTATTCCTGTCTTTTTGAATGCTATTCATCCCCCCCCCCCCAAATATCAGGAAATTTTTCAAATAAAATTGGCAAAAGTATCATGACTACCTATGCTGTTTGTAGCTCTTATAAATCCAAGTCTCTTATTTCCCCCTACAAATCAACAAAGTCACAGGAAGATTTGGGAAGTGTCCCACTGGAGTTTCCTGATAATTAATCGAATCAAAACGTGAAGGGCCATCTGAATGAGGTCAGCTGTTTTTTGCTATAGGTTCATAATGGAACAGTATGATCAATAGCTACTGTGTGTTCTTAGTACAGCTGTAGTGCTTTAAAGGCAGTGTTAATGCTCCAGTCATGCCAGGGTGACTACTGTGTTTACACATGGTAGATAACACCGGAGAGCATGCACTGATTGCATAAGTGTAAGAGTTCTTGATTTTGACAACCAGCAGTTTGAATGGGACATTGCTGGGTTACTTGTGGTGACATTGCTGGTGTTACTTGATTGTCACAACAACTGAAAGAAAAATTTGTCAAGATTGTGCCCAGCACTATTAGTGAAAATGTCAGGCTGGTTTGGTGAGGAACAGGGACACTTGGAAAATTGTATGTGTGACTGTGACCACTGAACATGTATCAAGAATTCAACAAACCAGCTGGTGCCACTTTAAATCCTTTACCGATATAATTGAAGTTGCAAGCAGGTAAACATGGTGGCAATAAATGTCATTAAAGTTTCTGTTTGTTGCTAACTCTGTTGGCTATTGCTTTCATTTTGGGAGTAATCTTGATAGGCTTCAAAATAGTCATATAACTGGCAAATCCCAAATGATCTCTGCAGCAGATACCTAAAATAAAGCTAATTAGCATAATCTGGAGGTCAAACATTTCTCTTCAAAGTTACCCGAATAACCTGTAAATGAATGAAATGTATGCACCTGCTTCAAAAGACTAAGACCACAGATTTTACTTACTTGGATCACGCCTTGAATTAAGGGTCATACCAAAGGGTGTGAAAATATTGCTTTATGGAAGCATTAATAAAGCCAACATGCAAGAAGAACTATATTGAAGTTAAGTAATGTGCCTGCAATTTTTTTTTCCATGGATTACTGGAGTATTTTTAACCAAGAATATCACACATTTTAACTGCTGATTTTATCTTATCTTACAAACCCTTCAAACTGAGGTTAATTATAATCAGCATTTCACTAAATGTACTGAAGATGATGTATATAGCATTGTACACTATTCACTGTTGTATAGTTTTTAATAATTTACAGTAAACTCCTGGCGGAAATTTCAATAATAATCTTTCACTGGGAGCTTGTTCATTTGTCCTGAAAGAGAGACTACTTCTGTGTCTCCATTGCTGAAACTGAATAAAAGTCCCTATCGAGAGCTGCACTGGAGTTATCTGCCATGGTGAATTGCAGTGTGGAGAGCTGCCAACACTGAGGTCAGTCTTGCGGGCCTGGTCACATGATCGCCTTTATTTCCAGCCTGCTGTGCGGTAGCTGTGACATTCCTCTGATAAGACTTAAACTCAGCAGGTTCTGTGCCAAGGGTTAAAGAGAAATCCTACCATTTGTATTTAAGTCACAACAGTAGTGAATAATTGCCCTAAATCACTCTTGAGAGGGAATTACAAATTCACAAGAGAAACCATGTTTGCTAGTGATGCTTATTAGGTAATAGGTGTCACCACTGAAACTGCCTTCAGAGAAGACACTTCCTGCCAAATAGTGAGTCCAGCTGATTGTGACAGGGAGGGGTACTTCCTGCATTGTTACTGTACCTTAATGGGGATTAACTCGAGGCCATTTTTTTTTAAGTCAGCCATTACCTTGCACAGTTCAGCCAGGTACAACACCCAGTATGAACAGCTGAAAGAATTTTTGTTTAACTGTATGATTTTAATTACACTTTGACCAGCCATTTCAGTTTAACGAGACATGACAGAAATTTTCATTTTTGACATAATGAGGATTATGCACATTCCAGTAAGATAAAGCTGCCAGGTTTTTTTACTTTACCTTTTTTTTTACTGTCGTTCCACTAATTTTACAGTCCAGTAAATGGGACCTGAATAATCTGATTAAAGACCAATAACAATAATATTGTCACACTTAAGCATGTAGGTATCAACTAAAAGAAATACATATTTGTTCTTTTGCCATGCAAATGATACAAAGGCTTTTTTCATCCAGAGGTCTATGTACAGACTGGCTCTCCAGTCAGCCTCTCTGAGACATGAGCTCACAGGTAAGAAGTACTCTGGACTGCTCAGCCAGCTTCCCCGAACATCCTAGAGGGGTCTGCCCATGTACCACCTCTGGTCAGGTGGCCTCTGTTTATCAGTTGCAAAGACACAAAAAACAAAGGGTCACAAGTATGAACCATGGTAATGCTTCTGGTGCTCGTTTTTTTTTTTTTTTTAACTGAAAGTACACCTGGTTAACTTCATGCAGTCTGATGTACTTACACTGGCATATTCAATGATTACGGGATTATGGTCAAACATGTAAGGCCCACAGAAGTCGGAAGAGTTTGTTTTTTCATTACTCGAAAAACCATGAATTAATAGGACAGTCTTGGCTCAGCAACAAAATATTATTTAATGCCATACTAAAGGGGGATTTTGCACACTGGCAGGAAAATAAGCACAAAATTATAATGTCATTATAAGTGATTTAAGTAACAAAAGGATCTTTTTCCCTTAAGGAAAGTACTCGCTTTGGGATGCTCTACTGAAATATACAGGTGCATAAAAAGTTAAATCACTTTAGATCAGTGTTTTCCAATATGGTCCTGAGGGAACAACAGACAGTCCAGATGTTTGCAAAAACGGTGAGTGTCTGTGGTTCCCTGAGGACTGGGCTGGGAAACACAGATATAGATCAGCATCAACCAAGTAATTCACCCGTCCATCCAATTGCTTATCTTAGTCAGGGTCACAGGTCAGCCAGGAGATATCACAAAACAGAGAATACATACACATAGTTCATCTATTTTCTAATGGCCTTCCAGGCTTATACTTTCCATGCAATGTTGCATGCAAGAAAATATATTTCAAAATAATTTCATTTTTAGCATTTACATTGAGCTTTTATCTTTTATTTTATTATTATTAAAATGCACGTTTCACTATTATATTAAGTGTGTTGTAACCCACACTCTATGCATGACACTTCAACATAGTATTACTTTCAGGGTTAAAAAAAATTCAGTTTTCTCAACAGCAGGCATTTCAAGCAAGGTGTGTGGCCAGTTATGAGTTTGCAGGTAAATTAATGAATTTTAATGCGATAAGGGGCGAAATACTACTTAGACCATCATGTGGTACATCAGGGTGACCAAATCTACCGTCCCTACATGATTTGCGGGGCGGCAGCACCTAATCCAGCATAGTACTTCCTGGGTATTTAGGGCTTGCACTTGAGAGCAAGAATGTGAAAGTGACGTCGCTTTGACACTGACTTTAAAAGTGATGATGTCAGGACTGGCTGAGTGACAACCTAGGTGCCCCGCGTTCTTGACAGCTTTTGCAATGACATATAAGTGGGTCTTGGAGCGGCTTAGGTCGGCTGGAAGGGACGTCGCGACCTATGGCCGTTTTGCCCCGTGGTGGTCAGTCGTTGATGTGCCTCTGGTCCCCCTGTCGTGATCAAATGCGCATGCCTGGTGCGGTGACGCCGCAGCTCCATGTGTGTGAAGCGCATTATTTGGCAACCGGAGAGGCATCGGGGAGGGTTGAAAAAAAAGGGGTATCCCCAGGATTTTTAAAACACCGAATTACCGGAGTATATAGTAACCTACAGTTCGAGGAAGAGGCGCTGAAAGCCGGATCGGTGCTACTGGGACTCTGTAAGTTCGCGGCGGCGCGTTAAAGTTTCTTTTCGAGGTGGTTTTTTTTTAACGCCGTTCTTGTTTTGAATTAGCCAGCTAGCTAGTTAGGAGGAAAAAAGTCTTCCTTCGGCGAGCTGTTGTGAGTGAGTGAGTGAGGGAGTGAGAGAGTGAGTGAATGAACGCGTGAGCGCTCGGGCAGACAGCTCGCCGATGCTGTGCGCGAATTTAATACATCCTAGCGCCTGTAGTAAAGCATAGAGGGGATAAAATTGCTTATTTATAAGCTGGGGACAGAGTAGTCGGGGTCAGTTTAAACTTATGCCGGCGGCGGCTCGGGGAGCGCAGTCGCCGGCTGCGGCGAGCCGCTCGCGCTGCCCGGGTGTCTCGCGCAGGTTTCGCGCTTGTGGGGCGCGAGCCGTCCGCGGGTGGGCTGCGCCCCGGCGCGCGCGGCCGCCAGAGCCGGCTGTCGGTGCGAGTTCGGCTGCGCTCGGGGAGCTCGCGCCGCCCGAGCCGCTCACTTTCGGATCGGCCCCCCCTCCCTCCTCCCTCGGAGAGCGCGGCGCCGGTACGTGCCGCCGGCTTCACTCGAAGCGCCGCGGCGAGGCGTGCCGTTTTCTGCCCCCGTATTAGGAAACTTTGAGGCGTTTTTTGTTGTTGTTTTAAAGTTTAAATTTTCCGCTATTTTCTCTTTCTCCCCCTTTTCCCGAAACTCGAGCTCGTTAGCACACAGCTAGCCGGACGCCGAGCTAGCGGCTCCGTCCCATTGGCTCGGACCCGAAGTCGCGCAGCCAGGATGTGGCTGTTATTTTTTTTTTTTTACCTCAGGAAAGTTAGACCCTGGCAGGTATTTGTCATTTTAAAGTCGAACCGCTTCAAAATATTTCGTGCGAAACACCCCCCGGCGAAGCAGATGAGCATTAATTATGTATTTTGCGCACCGTCAGGACTAATATGTTTCGGAAAGCGCTGTTTAAGCCTATTTGGTGGCTCTACTGCGTAACCGGCTTTCTGGGCATTTGCTGCTCCTGCGTGTTGTTTGTGTTTTGCTTTTTTTTTTGGGTCGGGGGTGGTGGTGTTCACGGGGGCTGGAAACGGGGGCTCGACGGTGCCGTAATGGTGGACGGTATTCGTGTGCCTCGGTATAAGCCCCCAGTCGTGGCACTTAACCCGACTGGCAGCCCCGTCTTCGCGAGTGCGTGTCACAATAAAAGTCCCCCTTAGCCTTCCTACTCGGCGTTCTCTCGCTCCGGCGGCCGGCCATCCTCTTCCTCCTCATCTTAAAGTGACACGCACGTCGCAGATGCGGGCATGGTGCCGTAAGCGCACGGAGCCGGCACTTAAAATACCCCCGTGTTAAATGAATTATACCCCCCTGTTTCCTGCAAACGATTTAACACATTTTAAGTTTACGTTAAATAACTTTTGAGTGTACGGGAATTACATAGCAAAACGTATGCTTTTGCTTTGCGGGGTTCACGACTTTGGATGCCTTTAAATTGTTCTACAACATGGCATTTGTTGTGTTTTTGTAAAAATTAAAAAAGGGACGTTGCCATTCCGCCGTGCGCTCAGTTCTGAACAAGGCTGCCTGACCTCAAATGCCCCTCACAACTGACAGCACCCAAGACGCTGTGCAACTGCAATACTCCACAAGACGAGGAGACATATATGTGGTCCAGATAAGACTGATAAACTAACAATACTCTACTGCCCCAAGAAGACATTAAATGCTGTTGACGTCTTGTTTGTTTAGTTAAATTGTGCGCTGATGTTTTAATTCAGGCTTCCTCTGTAATGCTTGATGAAATGCGCACTGTAACCCGTTATTCTCTGTATGTGTGTCAGTGATGAGGTGTACTGACCTGCCAGATGATGGTTACTTTAAATTTCAAGAATGTGGTATATGTGATAGAAGTAAATGTTACATTTGGCATATTGGTTGAATTTAGGTGCTTGTTATAGTAATTAGCTTTAATGGTAGTTGGTGCATATTCTACAAATATGGGTGTAGCAGAAAATGAAGCCAACTCGGATAATGTTGGTGAGATTATGAAATTTCTATCTTGATAATGACACTGTTGCCATTTGTACATGTATAGGAATTCTTTAATTTTTTGCATATTTCATCTTACGCACCCATGAGACACACACATGTTAGTGAAGGATCAGCTGTTTGTCCAGTGCCGTAACTTAAGGGTCCAACCTTGATGTGACTATTCTGCCAGTCACAGGATTCGAACAGATGATCTTCTGAACATGGGCATGGGGTTTTAGCCCCCCTCCACCAACTAAAGGGCATACATTTTTCTGCTCATTTTGTCATGTGGTGGTAGAGGTTCGTTCTGTAAGTGAATCATAGTACTATTATTACCAAAGCTATTTTCTGTATTTGTAATGTTTTGCCAGTTTGACCAATCAACTATAATATTTTTGGGTGTTGCATTCTCTGTAGAGGCCCATAGAGGGCAGGGTGACGAGAAAGGCAGTCATCCTGTAACTGCATAGAAGATAGGGGTCTTTCATGCTTGGAGCAGAAGTAGCAAACTACTTTGTAACTGAACGTACTGGAAAATTGTGTGTGTGGGAGGGGTGGAATCTGTCATTTTGGGCCTGCGTAGTGCCAGGCAGGTGACTCAGGCTTACCAGTGCAAGGCCATCTGGGCAGTATGCTCCTCCAGTCTATCATTGGCCAGTGTGTTAATTTGATTGTCTTCCGATTTCTTTTTGCCACAGTCGTTCTCAAGATGGATTTACCTTGAAAATGGCGGAGGGTGCTGTGTGTGATTGTGACCGAGATGTGCACTTGTAGCCCATTTTTAGGGACTGGTTCAACCCACAGATGTGCACTGTGCCTGGGGTGTTACTCGCACAATGGGACGGCCAACCTGCTTGACTTGACAGACGAGGAGGTTGAAGACCTGAAGTTATTGGTGTGGTGACCCACCCTGGGCACCAGGGGGTGGGATTTGCCAACACTGTGCATTTACTCTATAAATGCCTTGTATATAATGCAGGGTGATTGTGTATTTGAGTGATGTGTCCCATCATCAAAACATGGATTAAAAGAACTGGTGTTGGCAGTGCTTATTCTGACGTAATTGATCAGAAGTATCTTAAATATCTAAATGGTGCAATTGCTTAGTGGAACATGACTTCAGTTTCCATTGTGTAACTTAAATTTGCGTATTGTTTTCAATTTGCTATTATGTTTGAACCACTATTAGTATGAAGGGAGAATGGGAGCCAGCAGTTAATTGGTCACCTAGGCTGTCACTCATGCAGGAGAGGCGGGTCCCCGCTTTGCCCTTGCAGGTGGAATTGACGTCAATAATCTGCACTCCTCTTTATGGAGCTGGCCCTTGTTACCATCTGTTCTCAATCCTCTATCTCACAGATGGGGTATTGGGGGGGCATCACTGTTTCCTGTCAGCATTACATGTGGGGGTACCTTCCTGCAGGGACTTAAGATGCATGAGATTCCACTAAAATCATGTCCCGTTCTAATGATTTTGGAAGGTTGTTTAGCAAAGTGCAAATATGGCAGTGATATGCACTCTTGTTCCTTAAATGGGGCTTTGAGTGCTGCCATACTAGACCAGTGCTTTCTTCCTGGTGTTTAGTTTTCGGTATTGTTCAGTTTTAGACCCCTTGTCTTGTCAGGAGTACTGTCATGACTGGGCGGATTTGGCCTACACTGCCATCTGACCAATGGTTGTAATAGCATCAGAGATGGAAAGCCTGGTTTATTGCATTACATGAAGACGGAGAAGCTGGCGTTTCATTGTACAGGAGTCAAGTGCTTTTAAGCACTGATATTTAAGATTCTTGCTTTTTGTATTATAATGTTTTGTGTTATTTAAACCTGCATTTATTAACCTGCCAGATTTGTGGACTGCATTTCGGTATTTTTGTGTGTCGTCGTTCTGCACAACTCACAAGTTTTGTGTCTGTTTTGGTGGGGGTGGTGGGGTGGGTCGTTTGGGCCCCGGGCTATATTGTCATGTACACACTGTTATTGTTAGAGAGCGCTGTTGGTTCTGACCCAGTGAGCTTGTGAGGTATACCCACTGCGGATCCCTGCCTAAAATAGCTAGCAGAGTTCACCTTTATTGACGGCGTACTTGCTTTCTAATTGCTGTCCATTGGTTTTGTTTGCCTCTCTTGTTCGAGCGCCTGTATGTTTTTGTGTTGCATGTGTGGGTGACCGGGCATTTCTTGTTCCTGTGTGTGTGTGTGTGCGTGTTTGCGTGTGTGGCCGTCTCGCTCAGGGGAACCAGGTCTCTCTGGCACGGCTTCCATTTTGTGAGGCAACGCCCTTAATGGACTGACAGTGGTGCTAAAATGGCAGCGCTTAACCCTTCACCTGCCAGCCTGAGTCAGCAGAGGCCTGCGGCAGGGGGAGCGTCTGTGGCTTCAGTGAAAAGAACGCCCCCCCCCATCCCCCATCCCCCCCCCCCCAAGAACGCTCCGCTTGCTCAGAGTAGCCTGTGGTACTAGATCAGTAGCTCAAGTACAGCTTGGGCAAGAAGGTGCTGTATTTACTTTTGCCTTTTTAAAAAAGTTTTCCCCACTTTGACGTGGTTCTGTGGGGCCCTGGGATTTTCAGTGATTTCAGCCCCCTGAAGGCCCTTCTGCTCTCTCAGATTAACGCCGCTGGCACACTGATGGATGAAGTTTGGGGTGTTTAGCTTTCTGTCTGGGTTTTTCCTCTCCTGGTTTTTTCTTTTTTTGTGTGTCATACAGAATCCTGCCTG
>JAODKN010000044.1:12496152-12514092 GCA_026774425.1 Petrocephalus zakoni
TGGGTTCGGTGCCCTTGTGTCCTGTAAAGCTGCTCGGTTGTGGGTTCGTGTTTGGCTCTTGGGATTCAAGACTGCCCCCCCCCCCCCCACGACCAAATGAGAGGTCCTGCCCCTTTTGAGAAAGACCCTCTCCAGAAACATCTGTACACCAACCAATGCACTCAGTTTTGTATGCAGTTTAAATTTATTGCAGGTTTATACGGTGCTTGGTTAGAGTGATACTGCTATGAAAATATAAAGTGAAACTGTTGCAGAAGACCGTTTTCACATGGTCTGCATCTGCGGTGAGGCCGTGAAGCACAGGTGAGCACTTTCTCTGGTGTGATGAGTATTTAATGTACCTCACCGATGAAACCGAGTGATGAAAGTGGTGCCTTGGCACTGGCATGAGGCAGGCTGGCCAGGGCCCTCTGATTGCCATAGCTTTTTGAAGATCATTTTAACCAACTGATAAGAGCCCAACAAGGAACATTCAATCAAAAGTTTTGAAAAGTAACAACAGAAATGTTCCTTCGAGATCTCAGTGTTTCCTTAAAATTGCTCAAATGCAGAAAATGTATGTTTTAGGTATTGCACGTGTACAAATACTAATTTCCAAGTATTTTGGTGGTTTGGGTAATGAGGTGGTAGAGGGATTAATGGTGTTTGGGTCTTCTCTTGGTGTTTGTGTTCTTGATGACTCAGCTGCTGTGGGGGCACGGTTCTGTAAGACTTTGCCTTTAAGAGCTAGAGGGTACTGCCCCTTTAAGAGTGGCCATGGTGGCTTTCCTTCCAGCTTCACCACACTGCTGCTCTGGAATGCCATGTGGCGTCGGTCACTGCCGCAGCCAGCCGAGCCCAGGCCCCCTCCCTAAAGGGGTTAAAGGCCACCCCTCCACCCCACCCATTCACAGCGCAACTGGTTTAGGCCAGTTTTCAGGGAAGTGCTTTGTGTCATCCTCAAGCTGCATTCTGGGAAAAGTTGTGTGTAGTCCCGGTGATGTCACGTGCAGTGAGAAAGACCTTGAGTCAGCTATGTTCATTGAGGAGTACTGGGTGGTACAGGATACAGGTATATTGAAATTGGGGGGAGGATGCTCTGCTCAGAGGACAGAACAGACCTTGGAGCCCATGGTGTGGGGGCTTTTGTTTCTTTTTGTGCATCATACTAGCATAAAGCTTTTCTTTTGTCTTCCAACACTGCTTCAGTGGGAAGTGCACTTTATTGGCACAGAGCCCCAGAACCTGCCAGCTCCCACCCCCACAGCAGGCCATCACACCAGCAAGAGCGAATCTGGAACAAGGTCCTCGTTTAGTGGAGGGTAGCATCCCACCGCAACTGGCGTGTGGGATGTAGGTGTGGCTTTGTTTCATCATGTAAATCTTCTTGGTGTTCCCACTGTATCCTTGTATATGGAGTCATTAATGGCAGCGTTTCCCATCCAAATCCTCGGGGACCCCCAGACAATCCAGTTTTTCTTTTCTTTTTTTTCTTTTTTCTTTTTGCTCCCTCCCAGCTCATGGCAAAGACTTGGACTGTCTGGGAGTCCCCGAGGACCGGGTTGGGAAACACTGATTCACGGAAAACCTTCCTGCATCTCTTAGGAAGCAGCCTAGCATCATCCTGCACCAAGAACAGGGCGAAACAGGCTATTCACTAATGGTGCACTGTGTGCCTGCCTCTGATCTCTAGTGGGAAGAGAGAAATTCTGTGAAACATAGCTGTGAAGGTCCTTAATGGATTAATGATTGTAGCTGACTGCACAGTACCAGTTTTTAATGGCACTCATTCCATTTGCATAATTTTTATTAATTTGCAGAATCCAGCTACGACTTTTGAGATGATAGATTGGTTGAGACTGCAGTTTGTCTAGTAGACAGTGTTCAGATTTCAGAAACTATTAGATATTTGCTGCTTTGACACTTAGGGACTGCTTTTCTTAGAGCTGCCTGGTACGATGGCTGTTTTGGAATAATACTGAGCATGGTCTGGTGTCTTTAAGGGGGAATGCAGTATTTTTTGCATGGCTGCTTGTGAAGGTCTCCTATCAAGAGAGAGAAATGCCAATGGAATGCTGAAAGGGGAACCGTCCATGTAATCGAAACCTCCACCTAGCTTAGGATCCCTGAGTAAACTGTCCTTCTCCTCCCTCCTCTAGAGCCGCCATGTCGGAGGAGGTCGTCCGTCAGACGCGGAGCCAGAAGCGGGCCCTGGAACGGGATGGACCGTCAGGACAGCAGGATGGCAAGAAGGCACGGCTGGAGAGGGGCACTGATGCTGACGGCGAGGTGAAGGCCACCATCAAGGTGGAAGTGCAGGCTAAGGACCAGCCTGTCGACATGAGCACCACCAAAAGGTGACTGAGGCCTTCCTTCTTTTACATCCCATTTTGTTCCTATGAGCCATATTGCTCTTAGGCTCTTCAACACCAGTTTTTCCCAACCCAGACCTTGGGGATCCCCAGGCAGTCCACATTTTTGCTCTCTCCCCAATCCCAGCCAATCAAGAACTCTCAGTACCTGGTACAGGTGTGCTGGGGGCTGGGAGGAGGCAAAAATGTGAGCTGTCTGAGGGGTCGCTGAGGATTGAGTTGATAAACACTGATGTAGACAATCCAGTATAGTTGCTGGGTTCTTAAATGAGATGCATTGCTGGGTTGTCGTCTTGCCTTTGACCAGTTATCAGTGCTGTCAGATCCCATGATCTTCTCAACTAAATTGACAAATTTGATAAATAGGGCTGTCACTTTCGATTTAATAATAGTCGAGAATTCTGATGATTTTTAATTTGGCAATTAATTGTTTGATCATTTTATGCATATATGTATTTGTGTGTGTTGGACACGGGTTGGACAATGAAACATTGGCCAGAATAACGTTTGAAGTTTCATGCTTATGTGCTTAATGATATTTTTATTATTGTAATTATTATTATTAGTTGAATTAGCAGCGAAATGGCACAGCTGTACATAAAATATTGCAATCCACACAACATAATGAGACTCATATCAGAGTTCAAAAGAGGACAAATTGTTGGGGTACGTCTCGCTGGCTCATTTGCGACCAGGACAGCAAGGTATTCACGAAGGATGGACCACTTCCAACAGGAGTAACTGTGGATGCGTGAGGAAAGGGATGTTCAGCTACTAACCCGGATTGTATCCAAAAAATATAAAACCATAGCTGCCCAAATCACTGCAGAATTAAATGCACACCTCGATTCCTGTTGTTCATTCGGAGCTCCATAGTGCCAGTATAACATGGTTGGGCTGCTATAGCCAAAGCTTTGCTTACTCGTGCCAGTGCCAAACATCTGTTTCAATGGTGCACAAATCTTGGACCGTAGGCAGTGTGAAACATGTATTGTTCTCTGAGTCCACCATCACTGTTTTTCTCACATTCGGGAGAGTTTCGGTGTGGAGAAGCCCCAAAGAGGGTTACCACCCAGACTTTCGCATACCCAGTATCCAGCTGCAATATCGTGGTCTTCCTAAAGCTCACTCTTCTGGGAAGGCTTTCCACAAGGTTGAGGAGTGTATTTATGGGAATTTTTGACCATCCTTCCAGGAGAGCATTTATGGGTTCAGGCACTGAGGTTGGATGAGAAGGCCTGGCTTACAGTCTCCGCTCCAGTTCATCCCAAAGGTGTTCTATTGGGTTGAGGTCAGGGCTCTGTGCAGGCCAGTCAAGTTCCTCCACACCAAATTCGCTTATCCATGTCTTTATAGACCTTGCTTTGTGCACTGGTGCGCAGTCATGTTGGAACAGGAAGGGGCTATCCACCAAACTTTACGCTTGGTACAATGCAGTCAGGCAAGTACCATTCTCTCTGCAACCTCAGCGACTCGTCCATCGGATTGCCAGATGGAGAAGCGCGATTAGTCACTCCAGAGGACACGTCTCTGCACACTGTTCTTGAGCTAATCTGAAGGCCACACAGTTTGGAGGTCTGTAGCTATTGACTCTGCAGAACATTGGCAAGTTCTGCACATCGCACCTCAGCATGCGCTGTCCGTGCTCTGTGATTTTATGTGGCCTACCACTTTGTGGCTGACTTTACTGTTATTCCCAATTTTTCCACTTTGTTATAATACCACTAACTGTTGACCGCGGTATATTTAGTAGCGAGGAAATTTCACTAACTGACTTATTGCACAGGTGGCATCGTATCACGGTACCACACCTGAATTCACTGAGCTCCTGAGAGCAACCCATTCTTTCACAAATGTTTGTAGAAGCAGTCTACTTGCCTAGGTGCTTGATTTAATACATCTGTGGCCATGGAAGTGATTAGAGTACCTGAAAGCAACGATTTGGAGGGGTGTCCTAATACTTTTGGCAATATAGCGTGTAAAGCATTTGGCGTGAGGCAGAAACGCACCCTGGACCATGTAAGATGATGTGGCTAAGCGATGGGGTTATCCTTTCATTTTAGCAGTGATACAGAATTTAAGTTATCTCAAGATTAACTGTGCTAAATGTTTTAAGTCAAAGTGGTGAAAGTGGCCAGGCTACTCCTGGAGGCTAAAGGTCACAAGCTTAGTTATCCTTGGCTAACCTGGCATTATTGGGTGAGGCTGTGGATAGCTTCTTTTAAGATGTTGCATTGCAGTCGTGCAGTTGTGATATTTACATTCTGCGACAACTGCATCTTCATTCACCTTTTAATATGAAGTGCTCCCACACAACTGGTTTATACTTTCACACTGCAGGGGGTCCTCGTTTTACGACACAGTTCCGTTCCTACAACAGTGACGTACCCCGAATTTCTGTGTACGTTGAAACACACCATAGCCTAAGTCACTTACCTATTCTAACACAGGTGTAAGATTATAATTTAGAACATAAAAACTACGCAGCGGAATTCATGCCACCTTGAAATGCAAACACGACTTACACAGAAAAACAATCGACGCTACATATTGTTTTACAGCGTGCAGCAAGCAAAAACCGTGCCATGTGGAAATGCAATGCACAACAGGCATTGCTTTTCAGTGAGTGTCATGAAGAGAATGTGTTATAATGAAAAGCAAAATATGCAAATGAAAGGTACGTGCTGAAATCGTTGAAGCCCGAATGAGTGTAAAAAAGTTGCCACGTGCAACCAAACTAGTTCGCCCACATTGTAAGTATGATGCTATCGGCGTGAGCCGAAACAGTTTTTACTGGAGTCAGCGTCGTAAACTCGAAATGTCGTATGTTGAGACTGTCGTAACCTGAGGACCACCTGTATTTGGACACGCATACACTATTCTGTCAGTGCCCAGTAACTGAGTAGGCAGCTTTTACTCGTGGCAGCTCTATAGATAAGTTATGAGGGTCAGTCTGTGGTGGGTAACTTCAGGAACGGGGAGAGGCTAAGGTGGGTAGTGGGGTATTTTAGTGTTTTGACAGCCCTTGAAGAAGCTGTTACTGGACCTGGCAGAACTGGTACTTTCTTCCAGACCATAACAGGATGGAGTCCATGGGAAGGATGGGAGGGGTTTTTGCTGTCAAATCTTGAGAGCTCAGAGGATGGTTGGGTTTTAATGATGATTGCATACTTGAATATGCTGTAGCAGAGGTCTTTTTGGGGGGTGCTGGGGGTGTCCACTCTGCAGCATTCTGTGGCAGTTTTAGCATAATTTTAAAAACAATGCATACGCACGAAATACAAAAAATAGCAAATCTGATGCATAGTATTGGTGGCCTAATGGGATCTCGTGGTCGACGTGTTGACCTCTGCTGTAGCAGATATTATAAGATCCAGTTATGGGGACTTCCAGGTAGTTTGTACTGAAAGTATTGACTGAAGTAAATAATGTAGATTTCGAATTGTTGTTCGTAAGGCTTCTTTGAAAGAGTTGGCAGGTGACACAGTGTAATGCATATTAAGTAGAGCAGCATTATAATAAACCATTTTTATTTTATTTTTTTAATGGTTGGGTCAGGGTCCTGGGTGGAGTGGTTCTAGTGAGCATTATCAGCTTGGTGGTGGACATGCCCTCACACAGGTAGGGTTTGGTGTAACTCACCTGAACATCAGGGTAAGCCCTCCCTAACCAAGGAAGTATGACTTTCCCTAACCCAGGGAGCATGCCTCTCCCCTTTGGGAGGCTTGGTGGCCTTTAGCGGATGAAGGCCTTATATCGCAAACTGGTTTCAACTGGCTGTTTCCTTGGTGACCCCTTTCGAGGGAGTGGTTGGAGGAGGGAAGCTTGTGTGTGTGTGTGTGTGTGTCTGAGAGAGAGAGATAAGTAGAAATGCTAAAGTCATGTGACTTTTTAAACGATTTAAAGATAGGAAGTTGTTTCAGTGGACATTGAAGAAGCTACCTAGAATAAACACTTGTGTAGTTTTGCAGGCTGATTTTATTCAGCTCTGGAGCCATTTGATTAAATACTAGAGTGGTGCTGTTCCATTGCCGATCACTCTGCAGGGGAGCACGATACACAGCGGCTGCAGTCTGGAACCATCCTCAGGGGGCCGCCAGTCAATTTCTTGGGACATGTGGTCTGTTCCGGCTTTTGCGTGGTCGTAGCCATAGAGCGTGACTTGCAAGCTTCCTCAGGCCACTGGCTGTGCTGCTTATCATTCTGACTCACCTCTGATGTGCTTCTCTGGAAATGCATTCATTTTAAATGTTTTCTCACTTGGCATATCAGATCTGACACTGGTGCGATTGACCTCTGGCCTTAGTTGGTAGGCCTATGAGAATTCTTTGATCCTAATGTAGAGGATGTTCCGACTCCAATCTGTCATTCAGGCTGCATATACTGGATAGGCATCCCCCATACTTGACTCCCCCTGGTGGACAATCTCGATTGTTCTCAGTCTCGTCACGCTTTTCGGGTCTTAACGACAGCTCATGACCTCACAGCGGAATGTTCTGGAAATTGTCACAGTTATGCAATTCCAAAAAATGAGTGTGATTTTGGTCACATTGCGTCCAGGAATATCAATGTATCTGTCAATAGCCCACAGCAGGTGTTTTTTTGTCAAACTTTTTTATTTTTTTACTTTTGTTTCTATGTTCATTTTTACTATTAATTTAATATGCGAAAATGTGCGCTGCAGTCTGATTTTTGGCTCCCAAAAAGGTCCTTGATGGTTTCTGAAGTGTGCAAGCTCTTCTGTCTGCAGGCCAGTTATTCTCCTTTCCTGCCTTGGCTCTCATGTCTGTCATGATGTCATTTTGCAGTGATGTAAAACAGGAGAGGAACTCTCCGTCTCCGGACGTCATCGTGCTGTCGGACAACGAGCCGTCCAGCCCGCGTGTCAACGGGGTGAACCACGTCGGCAAGGGGATGGACACCGAGCTGCTGATGGTGAGTGGGCCACGCTGCGCCGTGACCCCTGACACGCGAGGGGGCGGGGCTTTAAGCTAGCTTACTTTGTTGTGATGGAATAAGCGATGCTGATTGTGTGTGGTGTTTGTGCACGTGCAGAGGAGCACCCCCAAGGAGCGGGAGCAAATTATCAAGCAGCTGAAGGAGGAGCTGCGGTTAGAGGAAGCTCGGCTGGTGCTGCTGAAGAAACTGAGGCAGAGTCAGATCCAGAAGGAGAGCTCTGCACCCAAGGTGCCCCCTCCGCCCCGAACCGGCCAGCCATGTGCTGCTGGTGCCCCATTGTGTTGGTGTTGATGGTGCCTGTGGCATCATGGCTTATAGATTTCGGCTGTAGTCTGACTGAATAGAAGCCGTGAAGAGCCTTCACATCTTTCTATGTGTCTCAGACAACAGGGCCCTCCGTGGCCACACCGCCCCCGCTGGTCAGAGGCAGCATGACAACCACCAAAGGGTCCCTCCAGGTGAGTGATGCTGCAGCACCATCTCATGGCTTTCGGGGTTGTGGCAGTGATCATTGCAGCCCACAGGTGTCGGGGTGTTTGTGTGGGCATAGGCATCTCTGTCTCTCCTTCCAGCTGGTGCCTGGACGCACTTCCGGGACGGTCATCCCCCCTCCACTCGTGCGGGGGGGCCAGCAAGTCTCCTCCAAGCTGAGTCTGTCCGGCACCCAGATCGTCATGCCGCCCCTGGTCCGAGGGGCGCAGGTGAGCGCCCGTAGCACGACCCCCCCGCCCCCGGCTTTTCTGATTGGTGTACGTCGGCGCACCCTAATGGCGACGTCCGTGTCCACGAGCAGGTGCACGGTCAGAGGCAGCAGCAGCAGCAACATTCGGCATCGGGGCCCCCGCCTCTGCTGCTGGCCCCCCGCGCCGCCGTGCCCAGTGTGCAGATCCAGGGCCAGAGGATCATCCAGCAGGGCCTGATCCGCGTGGCCAACGTGCCCAGTGCCAGTGTGTTGGTCAACATCCCACAGGTCAGTGGGCTCTCACGTTCTCTTGCACGTGCTGCATTAGTCTGCCCATAGACACAGGTCCTATGAGTAGCTGTATTTTACATGCTTCCTATAAAACGTTCATGCCACACCTCACAGCCCGCTTGGCTATTAACCGGCTATAGTGGGCAGCACGGGACAATCTTAGGCTTATTCCCTGAGTCATGTGACTCTCATTACAAACGGCTGCTCTCCTTTGCCATTGACTCATATCTTCCATCACCCCCACCCTCCGCAGGCCTCCCCCACCACACTGAAGGGCTCGGCCTTGACCTCCCAAGCAGGCCTCGGTGCCGCCGTAGGCGTGGGGGGCTCTGCAGACTCCCCCGCAAGCCGGCAGGCGGCTGCCAAGCTGGCGCTGCGGAAGCAGCTGGAGAAGGCCCTGCTGGAGATCCCGCCCCCAAAGCCGCCCACGCCCGACCTCAACTTCCTGCCCTCTGCCGCCAATAATGAGTTCATCTACCTGGTGGGGCTGGAAGAGGTGGTGCAGAACCTGCTGGACACACTCGGCAAGGGTAGGTATAGCCCCCACTGGGGGTGGGGGAGGGGGGATGAGGATACACACCCTGGGGCATGGGGCTGAGCTGCTTGGGGGACCACACTGGGGGTTTATATTTAAAGAATGCCCCCTAACCCTTTCTCTGAACTGGTCTGTGAGACCTCTTTGTTGAGCTGTGTGTAGCGTTGGCTGGAAAGACAATGGGTGGCATAAAGTCCTTTGGTGGTGTTTATGAAGTTACATGTATTAAAAGGAAATACCAGTACATTAGGCATAAATGTTTCCATGAATTCTTTAATCATTGTTTTACAGTAGCTATAGTTACAGTAGAAATAGCTATATGAATTCCCCTCTACGGTCAGAATGGCTTCTGTGCCATGTGTACTGTCAGGTGTGCAGTTTTAGGGTATTTTTTGTATGTGCTACTTGGGGAGCCCATGAGTGAGTGGGTGGTTCTGAACCCATGATCTGCAGAGCTTTAATTCATTAATATAATTTTGTGTACCCCTCCCCCCCAGGCAAGTCGCCAGCAACGCCTGCATCATCTGTTGCTAAGGAGCCATACACCTGTGCCCAGTGTAAGACGGACTTCACGTGCCGCTGGAGGCAAGAGAAGAGCGGCTCCATCCTGTGTGAGCAATGTATGGCCTCCAACCAGAAGAGGGCGCTCAAGGCAGAGCACACGAGTCGGTTGAAGGCCGCCTTTGTCAAGGCCCTGCAGCAGGAGCAGGAGATGGAGCAGCGGATCCTCCAGCAGCAGGCGGCCTCTCCCACGTCCCACCCCACCTCCACTTCTTCCTCCTCCACACCCTCATCTTCCTCAGCAATGAAGGTCGACCCACAGGCCCTGGTGGCCCAGCAGATGAAGCAGGCACGCAACTCGTCCCTCCACAGCCGGGGGACACCGATCGAACGACAGCACTCAAACATAAAACAGGTGCATGCATACCTTAATCACTGTGCCAGTTTGGTCTGCGGCGTTGTTTAGAAGGCAGATTCTCGCTTGATGAAACAGTACTGTGCAGATGACATAGGCAATCAAAGTATTTGCCCAGAAAACGCAATTTAACATTAGAACATATGCAAGTTAATCGGAACACAATAAAAATGTTTTGTTCTCCAAAAGGTTCATATCTTGCTAGATGACTAGATGAACGCTGCTTCAGTTCCCAAATCTCCCGATTCTCTATTTTATGACCACCTCATTTGGTTGGTTGATTTGGCTGGTCAGTTAGTTAGTTAGTTGGTTAGCTGGTTGAATAACCTTGAATAAAACACTGTGACAGACATATTGTAGTTTTACACTATCACGTTGACCATTTAAACATCCTTTTCTTTGACTGCCTCAGACTTCTGCACAGTGCTGTACATTTTGGTGACTGTAGGCTGCAGGCAGATGGTGCTAGCAGGAGGATTGCTGTTCATGGCGCCTTATCGATCCCGTCTGCCTTTAACAGAGCACTGGCCAGCTTTCCCGCTTGGTGCAGCCGGCCACCGCCAGGGGCGTCGCCCACACGTTCCCCTCCTCGTCGCAGCTGCAGAGTGCCGTGGCCGCGGCGGCGCTGGTTGGCACGCCAGGTAAGCATGCCGCGCGTGCTGGGACAAAAGCCGCCAGCAGCAGAGGCAGCCCCTCTGCCGGTACCTGGAGGAAGCAGAAAGCCCTGAGCACAGGTAGATCCGCCCCGCCCACCCTCTGGTGCTGACCCCGCCCCCATCTCCCATAATCCTCTCTGCTAGCTTCTATGGTCCTGGGCAGAACATTACTCCAAAGCATTCGATTTTCTTATTGTGCTCAGATTAGAATACTGAGTCAGGCTACAATAAAAAAAATGTAAATTATTATTTTTTTATTAAATGAAATTAAATGTATTGGAAAAAAATGGCAGCCTTTGAAATTCCCTTGTGGGCCCTTGTGCTCACATCAGCTGCCCAACACCAGTGCTTACCAGGCGCTGCTTTGGGCTCCCGGAAGTAGATTTTACCCCTCTGCGTTCCTTCTTCCCCTCTGTGCTGGTGGTGGGTCTGTCTCAGTCTTTGATGGTAGCTGGTTGGCTCTCGGACGTCAAAAGGTCTCATTTTTCTGGGATACTTTTTAAAGCCATTGGCTGGTCTTTCTGATAAGTACTTTTTAAGAATCATGTCATCTGTTTTACATTTGTGAAGTCACTTAGCGAACGTTTGAATACATGAGTCATTTTAAAATTGATTTAAATGTCATGCTGCTCCTTGCATTGCCCTGTCCATAGGTGTTACCATGGCCTACGTGAACCCCAGCCTCACTATGCACAAAGCCTCGTCGGCTGTGGAGCGTCAGAGAGAGTACCTCCTGGACATGATTCCCTCTCGCTCGATTTCCCAGACAGCCAATACATGGAAGTAACCCCAGTGTCCCCGTTATTTGACATAGCCCACCCTGCTTCTCCTAATCAAGGCAAAAATAATAATAAATCTTTTTAAGGTACCTGACCTCTCACACTCTTGTTTCTGATTGTGTTGAATCCTGGGTTGGGGGGATATGGTAACCTAGCACTGGGTTGGGAGAGCGGGTAGTGGGACAGAGCTCACAGCACCCTGAGAGGAAGTGCTTAAAGGACCTGCTCACTTTTCCCGCCTGCGGCTCTCCGTTCTTTATGCACGGCCTCACTGGAACATCTGTCGCCTTGTGATGATGTCATCAGGATGCTGCAGGGGATGTCCACTGGAAGTTCTGCGCTAGGAAATGATACAAGAGGTCTGATTCTCTGGATGGACTAGCAGGCACGGGGTTAGGACTTTGCGGAACTACCTTTTACAGGATACTAAACTGATTTAACATTCAACTCTGAGGGAAAGAGATGACTCAAGTGCCCTGGAAACACAGGGTATTGTGAATAGCTTAAAGGTTGGGATTTTTTTTTTTTTTTTTTTTTTTAGTGCTGTTTTAGATGTAAAACTTTATATGCAATATTTTTCTGAACTGTTCTTGTGGAACTGGACAGAAGTCACACAAGTTGTGCAGGTGGTTGTACATCTGCTGGTTTGGCAGTGACTTAAAATCTGGACTCTTAAGTGAAAGCGGAGTTTCACACTGTGAAGTCGGGAGAGCCAGAGGGTAAAACACAGACCGCATGATTAAACGACTTACTGCTAGAACTGGTAAACCTTTCTTTCCCCAAAAACATGCTTGTGTGCGTGTGTTCATTTTTCATTCCTCCACCTTCTCCACCTACCCACAGGATATAAATGAGCGGTTAGAGGAATTCTCTGCTGAATAAACCTACATTCATTTATATAGACATAAACTACTGGAACAAATAATAATGTACTGACTTAAGGATATGTTTTTTTTTTTAATCTGATCATTGCATTTTGAATGTTTTGGACTCCCCCATGTATAAGCTGAATTTTCAGTGTTTGTTCTACACTCCTTCAGTTATTACCGTTTCAGGAGCTCATATAAGGGTAAAGACCATTGGTTTAACATAACGGCAACATATTTCATGTTCCGCTCACTTGCCTGAGTAATAACCAGAGCATTTTACTCATTGGAGTTCTGTTTTACAGTGGAGGTCTGGGTTTGTGGGAGCACGGGGGCTTTATGAGGAAAACTGTAAGAAATATCAGCCATGGTTTAGAGAGGCTTTGTGATGAAACTTACCGAAATAATTTCCTCTTTAAGAATTTTTTTTATACACATTTGCTAACTGCAGAGAGCCACCTGCCCCAAGATGGTAGCTGATGTGAATGTGATGGCATGTCATTCAGGGATTGTCTCCTTATCTTGGCCGGTCTGTGTATAAATGAATGTACAGACACACAGGTTCGCATTGAGGTATAAAGCCCCGCATTTCCCTTCTATAGCAGGCTACTCTGCTCCAGCCCTTCTCTGTATGGTTGTGTCATTCTGTTGGCTTTGATGATGGCTTCTGTTCATGCCCCTTCTGCTTTGTGTTCACTGGCGCCCCCTATGTGCAGCTCTCGGCCTACACGGCTGCCCATGACCTCTGGCCGAGGGGGAGGGGGAGTGTACTTTGCTTACGGCATAGCAGTATAAGCAGTTCTGTGCCTTCAGCGTTTGGCATTGTTTAGTTACAGTTTCATTGGTTTCATGTGTAATGTCCCCTCTGCTCTATGAGTAAACATTTCTAACCCATGCATTTTCCTTGTGTGAATATCACTGTTTAGATACAAACTGTTTTGGTTTTGTCTTACTTTGCTGTAGGCCTACTATATCAATTTAGAATTTTGATTACTTTGGGTAATTTCTGTAAATGTCTTTTTTTGTGTTTGAGACGTAAATGGGTTTGTTAGCTAAATAAATGATGAACCATGCCTGTTTCTGCATTTTTGCAAGACTGTCATACTGCTGATAAAGATGGTATGAAAACTCACTCAAATCCAATGTTCGTGGAAAAATATATTGAGCTCCACCCCGCCGAAAACCCTTATACAGATAAGCTTTTGGCAGGTAAAAATATATATCCGTCTATCACATAATCGGACTCAACCACTGTTTTGTTGTATTAATAACTGAAAACGAAGTCAGTCAGTACCAGAAGCTGCTGTCAGTATCTGGTTATGAATTTGAGCCATCTATTGAAAATAGGAAATTGTAGAAAGGATCTCAGTTGTTCCTGCTGGCTGAAAGGTCTTATTTTCAGATGTTAAATAACCGAAGATACTGGTTTTGGTGCTTTGTTCCCATCGCTATTTGCACTAAATCGCCATCCATTTCCACGGCATGCCGATGGGGGGCGGTAGTGTGCTGCTCGAGACCTTCCTAAGTCACGTGACGGACGGCGTCGGGAGCAGGAAAGATGGCGGCGTCCAAGGTGAAGCAGGACATGCCTCCGCCGGGAGGTTATGGACCATTCGATTACAAGCGAAATCTTCCCAAAAGAGGGTTTTCTGGTCGGTGAACAGCTACTACATTTATGCTAGCATACAGCTGTTTGTTTTTTTTAAAGAAACAAGCGGGTAGCGCTAAAAGAACCCACGGGGCCTCCATGAAACTGCGAGCGGGGGGTTCGTGCTTTTGAAAACATCTCATTTAGACAGATGGTAATTCTTTAAGTGAATACAATGAGAATATGGTAAACGTGTCCCTAAGCGTTACATTATATACGGTGCTAATGTATTGGAGTCCTGATAACTTCGAGAGGATGAATTGAATAGATCAAATTCAGTATATACGACGAGCTGACATATAGCAAAATATTTGTTTATAAATCCCTAAACGTTCTTAGATTCAAATTGGAAATTTAAAAGAATGTTTCGTACAAGATCCCACCAATATATATCCAAACTGCACTCGTGTAATGCTAATTTGCGAGGCTGCGCCTGATAATTGTGTGTGGGAAAAATGTTCCATGTTGCTGATTGGTATAAATTTTCTTTCATCCTGCTCATGAGATTCAGTAGTAGGTTTATAATTTAGTGTTACGCTATTAATCGACGATATGCAGAATTATTACACACGTTAATGTTGAAATACTTCTAAGAAGTGTCTGAAGTGCGCGTCATTCTTGTCAGGATACACCATGTTTGGAATCGGTATTGGGGTCATGCTGTTCGGCTACTGGAGGCTTTTTAAATGGAACAGAGAAAGGAGGTAAGAAGTGTGTATATTATTGTATTATTTTCTAATATAAGCAAAAACATTAGGTAACCAGATGACCATTTCCTTCAGTAGATGATGTTACGTCCTGCGTGACGTTCGTTTCCATGCTCTCTATAATACACAAAAAGTATAAACAACACGGAGTCCTTTAAAGATGAAGACGCAATGCTATAGGCATGATGTGCTGTATTCTAAATCACGGAAATTTTAATGTAATTTTTGAAGCCTCTTAAGATGACAGCATCCCCTTAGAGTACGATGTTAGGCTTAGGTGAGTGAGCTGGCATTTGACATGTGATCTTAAATAAAATTAAGACTTCATTGATCCCAAGGGAAAATTCAGGATGTTACTGAATCAGCGTTACCTCTCATGCATTTTACACTCTTTACACTCACACTTTAACACTCTCGCGTTCATGCACGAAATCTTACGGCAAATATATATTATTCCATTATAAACCTAAAATTGCCTACATCAAAAGCACTGGGTTAGTTTGCAAACCCTGCAGACTATTTACAAGCCAATACAATTCTTACATACATGTAAATGAAAGTCTCACGCCGGCCAGCTGACCAAAGCTGGCAGCCCTGCTGAGTGTTACTGAAGTAGGAAGTGTCGAGCGGCGCACTGCCGCCCCCCACTGCAGCATGCAGTCGTCTGATTGGGCCGTAATGAGTTGTGTGTTGCAGGCGGCTCCAGATTGAGGAGCTGGAGGCCAGAATTGCCCTACTGCCATTACTGCAGGCCGAACATGACAGGAGGTGAGGCTCTAGCTGCATGTTCCCTCATCTTTATGTTACCAGTTCCACAGTCAGAAGACTGTGTCCTTCGGTCCTCTGTAACTGAGGAACCAGTGTGGTTGTGGTGAATTCTATAAAACCCGCATCGGTGCCTCAAGCGTGGCTGGACTCTACAAAGCCCTATCAGTCAGTCAGAGCATGAGATGTTTCACTGCGAAAGCCGGGCAGATAGCTCTCAAATAGCACTAAATGTATTGAGTGAGGAGGAATGGGATGGAAAACTCATCAGAAGATTTAAGGTGATGTTGGAACTTTTTAAAGGGCTGTTCAAAGTTGTATAATTTTTAAAGGAAATCTTTCCTGTTTTTATAGTATCTGATCTTCCGTAGCAGAATGTATCAGTAGTGTTATCTAGGGCTGTACAATGTTTGACACTCTGTTCATAAATAATAAGTTGGCAGTGATGCCATAAGTTGTGCCAACAGACACAGCCTGACAAGTCGCTGTGTTTCGCACAGTGTCGTCTATGCAATCCGAAATATTTCCATTCAGCGGAAGACAGTTGCCTGTTGCTGACCGGTTCTTTTTCGCTTATCTCCGCATCACTGATTTTTGTTAAACTTCTCACAAACACACGGCACTCTGAGTGAGCTAAGATGTAAATGACTGAGAGCCCACGCGGAGCTCGTGCAAAAGCAGCGGCAGTAAATGTCGCGCCGATACAAAGCTTGCTATGTTTTGTTTCCTATGACAGAGTGAAAAGATGACTTCTTTAGCGTGACTTCTTGTCTTAATCCAGCTATCTTAGTCCATGCCATGTGACAATTGCACATGCATAACGTACAATGTTGATATCACACATTGTTCTGCTGTAGTGTTATATCAAACAATGAATCTACCAAGGTTTCAGTCACTGTTCATATCTTGCTGTAGGCTGTTCGGTGACTGGTTTCTCCTGAAGTGCTTTCGATGTTAGTGAGGTGTTTCTCATTTTGAGTCATTGTACATGTTTATCGTCAGGACACTACGGATGCTACGGGAAAACTTAGAGGAGGAAGCCACAATCATGAAAGATGTCCCTGGCTGGAAGGTAAAGCTTTATGCAAACCTGTGGGTTTGTCCATTATCCCCGCATGGCGAATTGATGTTGCATAGTCAGCGTTCTCTACATTGACTGTGTTGCTATGATGGATCTAGGCCAGGGGTAGGGAATCTCATCCATGGAGAGCCGGTGTGGGTGCGGGTTTTTGGAATGACCTTTCAATCAGCCAATAATAAAGCATTGGTTGTCAGCTCCTGTCCTGGGGACCCAGTCTTATTGGCTGATTCAAAAGTCATCCCGAAAGCCCACACCCACACTGGCTCTCCATGGACCAGGTTCCCTACCCCTGATCTAGGCATACAGGAACTTTCTAGTTGTCTGTCACTGTTTGGAGCTAGAGGTTCTCCCTCTTTTTCCTGGAGCTGTGCTGTTGGGTGGGTTTGGGTCTGGGTCTTAGGTTGGAGGTACGGAATTTGGTCACAGAAGGCTCAATGCACATGCGTTGAATTTAATTTAGTTTTTGTGAGGTTGGTTCTGTTTAACTTGTTGCAGGCTGAGATCTACTAAGTATAGGATGCAGGCTCGGGTACCTCGCAGCCTGCCCCCGATCCCGGTCTGACTCGTGGTCTGTATCTGCACAGGTGGGCGAGAACGTGTTCCACACAGACCGCTGGGTGCAGCCCATCTCTGATGAGCTCTTCAACCTTCGGCCACGGGAAGAGCTGCTACGCAAGCAGTATGGGTTCCAGTGGTACGTGTAGGGCCCCAGGGCCCCAGTCCTGCCCCAGCCTTCTGTCAGAACAGCACTCCTCTGCGTGCCGGAGGACAGGAGTCTGGCAACTTGTCTTGTAAATGTCAGTAATTAAATATCTTTTCTGTACTTCACAACGTTTTCCGCCTCTTTTGTTTTTCTTATGAAAGTAGGTGTTTTTGAGAGGGAGATGATCAACGGAATGAGTTGATCAGGACTCATCAGCTTCAAGGATGTTATAACCAGACATTCAGGTCCAGAAAATACAAATCCAGACCAATGTTTTGTTTCAACCAACCAGTTGAGTACCCTGTGACTCTTTATTCTCAACTGATTGGTTGAAACGAAACCTTTAACGCTAACGTTATTGCATCCAGCTGTCGCTCGCTGTCATTTGTCTGGGACGAGGTTCGAAACGGCACATTGTGTGGTGGTGAAAATGGCAGGGTTTTAAAACACGCCAAGACCTGTTCAGTAGTGATCTGCAGCAATAGTGACGCAAGATGGACCGTGAACTCCACATGTATCACATCAAGAAGAATCTTTTTCTGACCTAGCGGCGTATATTTGCCATTGAGTGCCTAGGCTGCCCCTCCTGGAGCCGACACCTCGTGGTGGAGGGGTTTGCGTGTTCCAATGATTCCAGGAGCTAAGTTGCCCGGGGCTTTATGCCCCTGGTAGGGTCACCCAAGGCAAACAGGTCCGGGGTGAGGAAACAGACAAAGTGCGGCTCAAAAGACCCCCTATGATAAACATGGATTTTCAGTTTCTTTCGCCCGGATGCGGGTCACCAGGGCCCCCCTCGGGAGGTCGAGCGCCTGGTGGCCAGGCCTGCACCCATGGGGCCTGGCCGGGTACAGTCCGAAGAAGGAACGTGGGTCCAGCCTCCAATGGGCTCACCACCTGTAAGAGGGGCCATGGGGGTCGGGTGCGATGTGAGCTGGGCAGTGGCCGAAGGCGGGGACCTTGGCGGTCCGATCCTCGGCTGCAGAAGCTAGCTCTAGGGACAT
>JAODKN010000044.1:12524576-12548026 GCA_026774425.1 Petrocephalus zakoni
GGTGTCATACTTGGGATCAGGGATATGCCCATAGGAATGAATTGAGTGTCCCCATAAAGATAGGTATACATGGTATGAGTGTGTGTGTCTGTGTGTGTCTAATTTATATGCAAGGATTGTTACCGGGTCAGTAACCTCTTGCCGTTTGTCTCTGGTACCAGAACGCATGAAGGTGAAGACAAGCCCTGAGCCAGAGTGGCTGTCAGCCTCTTAGTTGGACCATATGCTCTCCAATGGGTCTGATGAAAAAAGGAGGACCACAGTCAGCCCCCCCCCCTTTCTGTGTGTTTATGCTTATCAGCATTAGCTGTGGGGAGCATGTGTGCTGCCTCCTGTATAACACCATTACACATCTGTAGCCTATGAGTCATCATTAATTCTGTTTATGCCGTCATTTAATAACCCCAGGCCTTCCTATCAAATGAATGTGAAGTTACTTCTACCCAGTGGTACAAATAATGTAGGGGAGACAATGATTGGGCAGCCAGAGTAATATATTGCTGTGGTTTAGATATTGAACTAGAGAGCGGCACAGTTATCATATGGCCCTACGAGAGGGGGGTACTGCTGGTGTGTATTAGCCTATCAGGGGCACTGCTGGTGTGTTTAACCTATCAGGGGTACTGCCGGTGTATTCAGCCTATCAAATGCACTGCTGTTACTTCTAGTGTATGTTACGTATGTTAATTCATAAATTTAAGGTGCCTGCTAAACATATAACAATATAATGATTTGTGATTGGAAGGTTGATAGATTCTGTAGGATTCTAGATGTTTGGACTGAGACCAGCTGACATAATATGTCACATTTGCTTCATCTCTGGTCAAGTTAAACTGACACTAGACTAGTGGTCATTGAAAGTCAGGTCATGTCATGACTGGGCCGGCCTCTCTCTGCCTGCCTGTCTGCCTGTCTGTCTGCCTGCCTGCCTGCCTGTCTATCTGTCTGTCTGCCTCTGTGGTTGATTCAGGTAATCGCTCCTTCTCATCACCATTTCTTCATTTTAATTGATCTTGTTCCTGGCAGGCTGAATTGCTCCTGCTTTTGACCCTAATGTCCATGCAGCAGACATTTTTGTTTAACTTCCCCCAAGTTGTTTATCACTTGCCAGCCACCCCCACCCCCGTCATCTGTGTCTAGTGTAGTGTGGGTGACCTCCAATAAGTGAGTAATTTTCCGTCTCCATGACAACCAAGACTCAGACCTGGACCGTGCCTGTCCAGGGAAAGGTCAGCTGGCCCAAAAAGAAACCCAAAGACAAATGGCTGTTGGTAGAAGGTCAAGGGAAAAAAAACAAGCATATAGTGTAAATTAACATACAAAGAAATGTCAGTCCTCCCTCTTTGGTGGTGATGTTTGCTCATGTGTTAGCCATGCGCTAAACAGGCCTACCTCCCTGACAGCCTTTGAGCACCTACCTTTTTCTCAACAACAAACAGCGTGAGCACTGAGAGTGATCGGTAAAATGGTTCAAGGCTGCATGTGCAGCAGCTGGCCTCGGAACAGAAAATGCTTTACAGTAACTGCACCTTCATAACGCCTTTATAATGCATTCTTCGAGCGATCATAAGCATGTAAGTATACCTTAACATCGTAACATATTCTAACAGCTTCAATGTGCTTTAATAACAAATATTACGTTATAATAATATTATAATTGTATAATTGTACAAAGGTTGTTATTAATCTACATTAAAGCTGTTAAGATATACTAACATGCTACTGACCTCTTCTGCCAGCCCCTGGAGGATGGGCTCCCTGTTGGGGTCTGATTCCTCCCAGGGTGCTTTTCCTTGCCACTGTCAGCTCTTGTTCACGAGGGGTTTTTCTGCAGAGATTATGTAAAGCGCTTTGAGACAATGTTGTCAAAATGCGCTATACAAATAAACTTCTATTAAACTGAATTGAAGGGATGAATGTTCTATGAATGCAATATGAATGTATTATGAAGGCACAATGAATGTTCTATGAATGCATTATAAAGACATTTCAAAGGTGCCATTAATGTAAAGCATCAGTTTGTTTCCCTTTATTTGGTTTCACTTTTACCATCTACTCATCTTCTCAGGCTCGTTGGTTTTTCTTTCTTTTTTTTGCAGCAACCTACAGATATTTTTCATCCCAAAAAATGCATTTTTAAAGTATTTTGAATATCCCCACTAACACCAACCGTGGCTTTACTTGGAAGGCCGTGAAGACTGATGATCGTCTCCCTTCCTCCACAGCGCAGGTCCGGGGGGCCTGACAGCTGCCTGTTCTGCCCATAGCTAGCATGGGCCCTGCCTGCTGTTATGACTGACAGCACGGTCACTGCTGCCTTACTGCTATTATTCTGTTTTGGTTCTGTTCTTTGGGGGGGGCATTGGGCTGCAATGAGGCATATGTCTCCTCCAAGCCAATCCATCTGACATTTAGGAAAGATTGGCAGAAATCCCACAAGAGAGAACCTCTCCTAATGGATCTTTGTGTCAATAGAAGGTCTGCAGCGCTCTGGGTGTGGTCTCTATGGGACTCCATATGCCTTGATCAGATATTCTGCACTGTGATTGGTGGATGTCCTGAGCTGTAATTGGTTGGGTATTTTCACTCAGCTTTGTCTTGCATCTGTGGCTCAGAATCCCTGGTACTTGCCCCCGCCAATCCTACCCCATCACCACAGGCACTAGCAGTACCACGGTTCCCCCTCCTATTTCAACCTGCAAGGGCCCCCCTACTGGTCAGCAGCTGTCGACGGGCACAGGGACCGGCAGCGAAATACTCACCCTCTGCAAACACATTCTGCATCCCCTATTAAATATGCAGGAGGCTTGCGTGCCCACCTGGCTCTCTGGCATTCCTCTTCTAGCAGAGATTATAAGAAGCAGAGGAGGATGGATGCAGGAAGGGAAGTCAACCTGTAACCTCTACAGCCACCTGCTGGCTATTTATTTACCCTCAAATCACACCCTCTAATATGACACCTTAAGCAGCCAGTCAGGTGGCACGTCATTCAATCGAGTTCAGAACTTAAACCCGCGTCCCCGCTCATTCCCTCTGTCTCCTTCCTCTCCTTCGCTCCCTTCGTGTCTCTCCACGTCCCCTCCCCCTTTCTCTCACTTTCATTTCATTTTATTCCTTTATTTCTTTCATTTTAAATGCTCTTGCAGACACGCCAAGATGAATGGATGTTGCTGTGGCTCTCCAAAGGCTCAGGTAGAGGCAGGGTAACAGTGACCAAAGTAATAATGATGACAAAGGACCATACACGTTCATTATCAGCCGCCCCCTTCAGCCAGGCGCCTGCCTATTTCTCACCGAGGAGGGCTGCTTATTTCTTTATTGCCATAATTTGAGAAGGCTCGGGGTGACTGTGACTCACTCGCTACCCCCCCCCCCCCCAATTACTTTGGTCCTTTCTTTCTGGTCCTCCCCATGTGGGAGAGGGTACTCCTATTTATTTTCTGTGAAGATGCAGCATGGTGTAGCTGCAGAATGGTCTTCCGTGGTTTTCACATAACAGGCTTCCAGCTGTGGCAATGGTGCTACATTTATTTAGCATCCGCTTTTATCCAAGGTAACGTACAATTGAAAGTACAGGACCCGACAAAGCCTGTAGCGAATGGGGGTTAAGGGCCTTGCTCAGGGGCCCAGTGGTGAACCATGTGATTTGAACTGGTGACCTTCTGATCACAGGCACAGAATCCTAACCCACTGAGCCACGCCCACATTCGTTACTGACCAATAAAATAATAAGCCACTATTATTGCCACTAAGTGAGATGGATGTAGGCTGTGATTTTCATCCTGCGTGAGGAATAGAGGAGACTGAACAGAGAATATCTGAATAATTAAGAGGGGAAACTGCTTTAATCAGTGCAAAAACAGTGCTGGTAGGCCAGTAATCAGCGGGGTGCTCCTTTAAACCAGGATCACAATAGACTCAATCAAAATGTTATGATGTTAATCACTTAAAGGTGTGCCTCCCAAAATCTGCGGCAAGCTACTTGAAGAATGTTGGCGTCTAGCTTGGGAGCCAGCGGTAGCCAGACTCGGTGGGGGGTTCTGATTGTGTAGGTGGGGTGATTGCGTCCTGAGCACTAGTGTGTAGTACGCGGGGCGCTCCACTTTACCGTAGCCTCTTCAACAAGCACTGTGGGAGGCAGATTAAGATTCACTTCATTACCACTTTGTCAAAAAAAGGAACACAATCAAACTGTTCCCAAATTAGCATGATGTTAGGCTTCCGCGTCCCCTGAGTGTCTCAGATCATTAAGGAGTTTTATAGAAGAGCAGACCACCTAGCAAAGCTACTTTCTATATCTGGCATTTCCTAGCGTGACATATCTTAGAAGGGGGCTAGGGGTTTTAGGAGGACGCCCCTAAAATCCCTAGCAAACTCAAACCATCGGGGATGATTTGAGTCTGCAGGTGCTGCATAGCACTATACAAATTCACTCCAAACTTACTCTTATTATTACACAGATGAAGTTCTCATATTAAGCTGCTGGCTTAAGGACATAACAGCAATTCCTTTCCTGGGACATCTGGGGTCTCTGAGCTGGCTAATGCATTAATGTTACTTGTATTCAGAGGTGTCAATTTCAGGTCCAGAAAGTAAAAATCCAGACCAAGATTTTGTTTCAACCAATCAGTTGTGCATAAAGAGTCACAGTCACAGAGTAGCTCAACTAGTTGGTTGAAACAAAATCTTGGTCAGGATTTGTACGTTCTGGACCTGAAATTGACACCTCTGCTTGTATTCTATTTTCTGTTCTATTTGGGTACATAACACGTACTTTTATAGGCACACCTAGTACCAGGTAAGACCCCTATTTACTACAGAACAGCCTGAATTCATTAAAGCATGGATTCAATAATGTCCTGAAAACATTCTTCATGGAGTTTGGTTTATCACATACTTGCACTTAGAACCTTTCTGGTGGCTTTAAGTACAGTTATTCGCCTCTGACCTCTGTCATTAGAAGGTTGTCTGTAATGTCTACACATGGTAGTGCATAAAAATCCCAGGACGATGGTTTTTTTAGCATGCTGGAACCACCATTTCTGGCACCAAAGTTCATAATGTGTTTAATATCCCACGTACTGTACATTATAAAGCTGTCTTAATGCACAATCCTCTCAACCCTGTCTGCCCTTTATGTATTGAATCACATTGATATAATATTACCAGGCTGTTGTCCTTAATCAGCCTTTATACATAGAGCATTGAGGGCATATTTGGCATTTAGCTGACACCCTTATCCAGAGTGACTTACATTACACAATTACAACCCCCCTGGAGAAATTTGGGGTTAAGGGTCTTGCTCGGGGACCCACTAGTAGACGGGATTTGAACCATAACAAGAGCCTCATAACACTAGGCCACCACCATCCTACATATCAGTATTCTTTTCAGAGTCAATCTGTTGCTAGATAGATGTGAAGAGAAATACTCTTGTGAAATCTCACTGATGCTATCAGTAGGCTTAAGTGGTCGATATCGCCATTGAGTTGGAACTGCTTAAGTCGCGTATTATGGAGGATCATGGCTGATGGTGATACCTCCAGGTGGTGTATAGATGACCTCCAGGGCTGGATCATCTGGACGGATTTGTGATAGTATTGATGAAGCCACATTCTTACGTCCCATCTGGAGGATGGAGATGTGGCCCTGTGCTGAGGGGTGACCTTTAGGGAATGTTCCCTACTGCACCATATTGAGAGCCAGATGGCCTGGCCCAGACAAACCCTAAAGGGCAATGAGAGAGCGTGCCCTGATAGAGGGGCTTATCTACACACACAACAAAAGATACTGCAGACTCTACATAGGCTTCCCCACTTAACTGTGACCTTCCAGTCTGCTTTTGGAGCACCAGTATTGATATGGGTTATGTCAAGTGCATATATTACAGAATTCAAATTTGATTTATCAAATTGATCTTGTGGCTCTTCTAGAAGAACCTTCACCTGCCGCTTGAAAGCAAGGCTATGCATTTGTCCTTCGGTCTAGAGAGAAACACTGTTTCTACATTTTACACATTATCAGGTTTTATTTGTATCCATTATAGATGCATCTGTGTCCATCTGTGTTCATTTCCATGGAGATTCACAGCCAAATAGCTGGCAGGGTGTTTGTAAGCTGAAATAAAGGAGTTAATTATCAGATGGATTATTTGTATCTGGTATCTCTAGTCCATTCCCAAACTAAAAAAACACCATTTTAAGGCCTCTCAAGCCCCTACACCCCCCTCTCCCCCAAACCAGCCCAGTCATCCTGTTCCCCTTGTCTCAGTGACTATAATGACCGGCCCTTATAATAACCTGGTGGTGGAGCCCTACATCAGGAGAAGACGTTTTTTGGCGAGACACATAATTTAACATATTCCAGAGTGCCAGCCAACCCAGAACTGTACCACCTACAGGTCCTATAATTATTTGTGAAGTATAATTGAGTCTCACGATCTATGATCTTGTCATTTGCAAATTTTTGATAATTTGCCAATGAATTAAAATATCCATTTAGGGGCTGTAAACGGGCACAACCTGGGAGATAAAGTCTGCTCTGATCCTAGAACAAAAAGCCCCTCTAATACTTGGCCCACTATCCTCACCAGGGCTTGTATTCTGAAATTATCATCATTACAGCTTTTAGCAAATTGCAAAAAGAGAATCATGGGTAAGTGGAATGTGAGCTAATGGCCATCAGAGACTGTCACCCTTAACATCTTTTTTAATCACAGATATGCAAAGTAAAAATTGATTACAGAATGTGTGGACATTTGTTTTTAATCACTGTTCTTAATGCGGCATTGGGAGACAGCATCCCTGGGATGGCTTAGTAAGGCACAGAGACACCAGCAAAGCTACCAGCAATTTCATCGGTCCTTCCACTCAATGGAGTAATTAGATGGTTTACGGGGAAAATAGGGTTGCCATGGGGATCCAGATTTAGGAGCCATTTACTCAATCGATGACCAGAAGCCGCAGAGACTGGGCTCTGCAGTATGGTCTGTTTCTTGCTTTCTTGGGGACCGTCTAGCAATTATGACTTGACTGTGAACATTAGCAGACTAAAAGTACCTGCAGTCACCCAGTTCATTAAAAAATAAAAGTTTGTGACATATCAGTCACACCTATAAACTTAAGGCATAAGGTGGTTCCTCCTGTAAGCTTTAGATGTAAAATTCCACCTCACCTGTACGTTCAGTAAATAATTGTAAATAATAGCCAATGAGTTCAGCATGAGGTCATTGCTGCGATGGGACCTTCCAGTGTAGAAGCAGTGTTTTCATTTTCGGCCCTGTGTAAGGCATAGAGACAGCATGGAGTGGGACATTTATTATTTATTGTGATGAGATGCTGTGTGTGTTCCTCCAGGCCTTGGCAGGAGCACTGCAGGGCTTTTCACAGCATTCAGCCAATCAGAAATCAGCCCCTGCCGTTATCGGGCATTGTGGGAGGAATGACGTATCCCTTCTGCTCCTTCCTGGGAGCCGTTTCACAAGCAGCCCTGGTTCTCTTGCATACAAGGCAGCCGGCTGCTCTCCGGCAGAACTGCTTATTCCTGGCTAGCTGGACCAATCATGGACCAGCACGGAAGCCCTTGCTCTCCTGCACTGTGTACAGTTCCTGGACTTGCTGGCTACTTCTCCAAAGGGCACTGAAATGCACCATTTGTTTTCGGTGTCAGGCAGCTCTAGAAACCTGCAGGACAATGACCTGTAACTCACTCGACTATCTCAGGTGTGTGGCTCCAGGGGTTAGAATGCTGTATTTGCAATTAGGAGGTCACTGAGTCAACACTGGGTTAATTGCTTTTTCAGTTACATGTTGCTTTGGTGAAAAGTGTCTTCCAAATAAGTAAAATGTTTTAGCCACCTGCCTTACATCAGCAGCTCGCTGTGGTCCCAAGGTCTGGGTTATAAACCCATTTCACATCCATCAGTAGAGCCACAATGCTGATCGTGAAAGTATTACGTTGCTGTATGAGTCAATACCTCTGTCATCGACCTCAGCGTCCTGTTAACCATCAGGCATCATTGCTTGGGAATTCGTTTTTATGAAACTGCTATGTTTTAATCTCAGCGGAGTATTATTCTGCCATATTTGTAACTACATAAGTCCATTTCACCATTCAAACAGGATCTATAAATTGACTTTGGTATGTGGCGTACAGTCGTATTTGTGATGGATGTTTGTACTTTTACTGGAACTGTATTCCAGGAGAGATGTTTCGTGACTTTCTTTCCAGATGTCAGAGTTTTCGTCTTGATTCTCCCCGGTGTGTGAACTATGCAGACAGTTATGACAAGTGCCTTATCAAAGCGTTAAGTAACCTGATTGGGGGGGCGGGGTTTGTTTCTCCCGCACAGTAAACTGGAGGCCGCTGCCATCGAGACTGAGCTGCTGCATGACTATCGCTTTGGACAGCAGCAGCTCATCGAGACTTGGGGTCATGCCTGTGCTGTTGCCATCGCCAAAGTAAAGCCATCTCACTTTCTCATTTTACCCACAGCAGCAACTTCATTAACTATGAGTGTCCTGTTAACGCATAGCTACACTGCACTCTGCAGCCTTAGCATGTGAGTGTCGTGGGGCCCAGTAACACGGCAAATCATCCATCCACCTTCTGGAACAGTTTATCTAATACAGGGTTACAATTAATCCAGAGCCTCTCCCAGGAAATAGAGGCCACCAGGCAGGGGGGTACCTGGGATGTAAAATCAGCTAATTGCAGGGCAAGCAGACACCCATTATGGTCAACTTAGAGACACCATTTGACCTAATGATTTCCTGGACTGTGGGCAGAAACCCATATGTAAACACAGGAAAAACCTGCAATCACAGCGCACACAGAGCCAGAGGCCAGAGGCAAACCACCAGCCCTGGTACAATATTACATGAGCAATAAGTTCAGATAATAAAGCCATTGGCTCCGTAGCAGAGTGGAACTCTGGGTTGGGAAGAGACTCCTGGGACTTTGTTTGTGGATTATCCTTTAATCGCATCTCAGCCAGTCCCAGTTCAGCTTAACTAGTACATCAAGCTGCTTCTCTGAGGACTGGCAGCAGCTTCAGTCAGATTCGTTCAGCTTCAGCTTCACCATTAACTCGATCGAAACTTCAGTGTGCCATAGGACAGGTATTTTGTTCTTCCCAGGTAACATTTTAAATGGAGGTAATCAATATAAACATGTAACGTGGGATTACTGGTAAAAATATCTTCATGCTGCATGCAGAACCACAGTTTTATAAGCCACTAGGTGACCTGGTCACGTCTTCTCTCTGCCTTCCACAGGCCTTCCCCTTCAGCTTGCTCAGTAAGAAGCAGCCCACTGTCCTGGTGGTCTGTGGGCCAGAACAGAACGGAGCCGTCGGCCTGGTCTGCGCTCGGCACCTGCACATATTTGTGAGGAACATTTACTTCTCCTGCATTGTTACACTGAGTAAATTACACCAGGAGCCCTGAACCCAAACCTGCTACATTAAAGTCCTTTTAAGGGCCTGGATTGTTAAAAGAATGTTTGATAAGTCAACATCTGATAAATTAATGACATCGCAATGAACTGCAATGGTGCTGAAGCTTTGGGTGCTCCTATTCATGGCCAGGGGTATGAGCCTACAATCTTCTACCCAAAACGCTCCTCACACCCCCTGCATCAGGACTTCACTGTGCAGTGTGAGAAGATGGACATCCCCTTCCTATCCTACCTTCCCACAGAGGTGAGAGAGTGGGGAAAGAGAGAGAGAGTGAGAGAAAGAGAGAGAGAGATAGATAGATAGATATAGATAGATAGATACCTTGTTTCCACCAACACAGAACTAGTGCTGGGCTGTTTTTTGCTTGGTGCCTTTTGAGAACCATCCTGTGTTTCCACCGGTTTCAAAAAAAGAACAGCGGAAGTGAGAATATAGGTCCATATGAAATCTGTTTCTCTCTCTTTATTTTCATGTGTTTTGGATTTTACATTTTTCAAGCTACCCAAACAGAAAAATAAGGAGTTCATTCTTATTCGCCATTTTACCGCCGTCCTTTTAACCGCCTCATGATGTCTTCGCCACTCGAGCGCCACGTTATTTATTAGACCTGCAATATTTATAATCCATTATTAAATTTGACCAGCAGATCTGTGTTTCTGTTTCCAGAGAATAATAAACAATGTAACGTTATTGCGCTAATAAGTGCTGGCAAGTTGTTTCACTGCCGGCACCTGCGATATTAGACAAAACTTTATCAGTTGTCGATCAAATGAATCAGCTATGCGGATGATTTGGAACACTAACTGGCGCCATCGCTGGTGTTACGGTTACAAATTCTGAGACCAACTTTTGCTTGGTGCCGTTTTTTGTGGCCCAGGGCCGGTTCTTGCAGTGGAAATGCGTGGAACCATTTCTGGATTGGGCCCAGCACTGGCTACCATTTGGTGGAAACAGGGTATGAGAGATGGAGGACACTCCACAGGGAAGATGGATCCCATTAGGGTGACAGCTACTGCTTATATCATCCGGATATAGAGAATGAGACTGTAGACGGACACTACAGTTAATGGCTGTAGAGCCATGGGGTGATGTAATGGTTGGGGGAAGAGGACCTGGGAGTTTATGGCACATTGCTGAAATTGCTAGAATGAAATGAAGGTTTTTTCTTGGTGGTCAGGTGCAGCTCATCAATGATGCCTACAATCTGGTCATTGATGCCATCTTGGGACCAGAGACAGAACTTTCCCCTGAGAAGGAGCCCTATAGCAGCATCTTGCTGACCCTTAAGCAGGTCAAGATACCCATGGCCAGTGTTGACATACCCTCAGGTAGTCTTTCACATGAGGCTCAGTATCTATCCATCAATCACTGTGTTTGAAACACTTATTTTCAAATAGATATATAACATTTCTGTTTGCACAAAAAATTAACCTTTGACTTGTTGGTGAAAGACAGTGAAAGACAGTTTGACTTGTTGGTGAAAGATGGTCATTTTTCCCCACACGTGTTTGTGTTCTCAATTTCCAGTGTCTTCAAGCTTGTCTGCTGAATGTTCTCCACATATATATGAATGGCTATGTGCGCACAGACACGCTGCTTGCAGGCCGCAAGGGAGCTGAGAATGAGGCTGTCTTTCTGTAACAGGGTGGGACGTAGAGGAAGCCAGTGCTGACGGCCTCAGACCGGAGGTCCTCATTTCACTCACAGCACCCAAGAAATGCACTGCTGCCTTCACCGGGAGACACTTCCTGGCTGGACGCTTTCTGCCCTATGACATCCAGAAGAAGTACGAGCTCAACCTGCCCCAGTATCCTGGCACAGACTGCCTTACACAACTGTAACACACATCTCACACTCATTGGTTATCATTCTATAAATCAGCATTCCCCAATCTGGTCCTTGGGGACCCAAAGACAGTCCACATTTTTGCTCCCTCCCAGCTCCTGGTCTGAAGGAGCAAAACCCTGGACCGGCTGAGGGGTCCCCAAAGACCAGTGGGGAACCTCTGCTATAGTTTGTTCCCGTACTATTTCAGAAATCTGGAAGCTAAATTGAAGTTTGCTTTTAAAAACAGACATTTAGAAGCTAGTTTGAATCTGTTCAAAGGTTTGTACACATCAAAAGTAAAGTTTTCTTTTTATTTTTTCTGCTTGGAGGTCAAAAACATCACTGCAAATTAGTTGGAATGTCATTCACAAGCACCGAAAACTTTTAGACAACTTTTAGACAAACTGTGTTATTTAATCTTGTTACAAATGTTACAAATTTCACCCAAGTTGCATTTTTGTACAGAACTGTATTGTTTGCTGACCACTTCAGACGGCTGTAGGGACTGAAATTTAATAAAAGGTTTGGCAATCATATAGCGCAGTTTGGTAGCTCAACTGTCAGAACAACAATCCATGAAAAATGAACATCTTTGATAACGTCAATAAAATATCATAAAGCACATGTATTCATCTGATACAATAACTACAAGAACAATAAAATACGATTCATGAATGCCCTTTATAATGAGTTGTAAATAACTGAACATTTAAAGCAGTAATACAACACGCAGGCTTATAAAAACATCCGTTTCCTGAAATGCATAATAACCTTTTTTAAAATATGTGAAAGCGGTAGCATTGCACAGGCTCGGGTCCAGCTCTCGGTAACAGGGTGGGCCAGGAAGACTTTTTGGCGAGCAATTACATATAAAAAATACACTTCGCCCTTTTGGCTGGGTGGGCCAGCCTTGTGATTGGGTAGGCCAGGCCCACCCCGTGAAGTCGGGCCAGGCTTTGCACCAACGGTGTTCACGTCCGTAGGCATCGCTTGTTTTTAATTGTAATGTAATTCACATAATTTTTTCTGATGCCTGCCTAATACTTTTCTACCCACGGTGAAATGCTAATTAACTAATTTCAGTTATAGTGATATCAGATTTATATTAACCAATAGTCTAATCAATTTCAGAACAACGATGATAATATTTATAATCGCCAAAGTGTAGTCTCTGTTTTAGATTTAAACCTGAGTAATCCGATCCAAAAGTCAAAATCAAAACTGATGACTTTTGCTAAATTTACCGCTGGTATTTGGAGGCGTAAATAATTCACTGATTAGAGACGCTTAAATTAGCAGCTATGGTGAGCAGGAAAAGCGGCTGGTAGGAGGAAGCATGGTTATGAAATACCGCCATCTCGTGGATATATCATGTCTAGATTAACATGGCACTCGAACTCTAACAGATTGTGATGGTACATTAGGGTTGTAATGTACACGGCATATTATCGAACCGTTCGCTACAACCACGACGGTTCAATATGCGCACGTAAACCGCGATATTTTGATATGCCTGTCATTTTCCTATTCGTACTGGCCCAAAACTGGGTTGTCTTGTTTAAATTTCATTATACGAGAGCAGATGGTGTACATTGCCTCCTGGCTCATGGTTGCCAGCTATCACGAATCTGGCATGACACTGGTTGGGCCGGCCTTGTGATCTTTACGCGGTTAATATGAATAATCGTGTATTTACGTTAATTATAAATGTCGTGACTGTAAAGTTTGCCGTGGAGTGCGTGCGTTACTGTATAACCGTGTCATGTGAACTGCTGGTTTCCTTTTCTGTACCTTTGCTAGTATTAGACAGTGGCTGTTCGAATATTTAATTTCAAATAAGCTGTCATCTTTCTTTTCATTAAAATGACTCGACCACTCGCCATAATACGATTTTTGCCCCCATTATGTGAGTCCGTGTCACGGACTTGGAACAAAATTGTTTTTACCATAGCACATTTAAACGATTCATCCATTTCTGGAAAACGACAGAGAATTACAGATTGAATTCATTGCTCAGGACCCTTTCTTAGACTAAGGTTATAATTCCCGTTTGTTTTCTTGGTTGTCAGCAACATCAATTTCCAACCGGACAAACTGACCTTCTTCCGAACGACAGCAAGCGAAGCACATTAATCCGTACGGCATTTTACAGAGGTGGTTTATTGTCTCCATCTAGCGGCCACGTAATTAAATGCACAATTCGCGAATAATTTCGCTTTACACGAGTTTAACAAATCGAACAATTGATTCATTTCACACTGCCTGATTTTCCCCTCACCAGGAAAACAGATAATTGCATGGTAAACTCGTTGCTCTGGGTTTTGCTCACAGATGTAATAATTCCCATAATGCCTACACCGCCGTACCGGCATATACACATATATAATGTGAGAATTTGCACCCCGTTTTCACTTCAGCCCATTTTCCTGTTGGACATCGGAAACCCCACCATAGTATAAATTCAGTTTAGGGTGTCACGACTGCTGTATCAAGAACATTCTGCAGTCTCTTGGGCAGTGCAGCTTGTACGGTTCTCTACACTTACTATGCTTGCCCATGGCTACTTAAAGTGATATCCTTAACTTCATATATTTTCGGGTCAAACAATATCTTTCCCTTTATAAAAAGACTTACACCAAAAGTTCTTACAAAAATAGTTGCTGAAAAAAGGCGTTTGTATGGGGGAAGGGTCGCGTTATTCAGGGCACTACTAGAGATCAGAATTTCCCTCAGATACCTCAAATCTCCCTGGAGCCCATGAGCGCTTTGTATATACGGGCTGGCCCACACCTTGGGAGAGCTCTTCCTTCGGAGGATGCAGCCCCTGAATTCGGACACCGCCAATCCTGTCGCTCCCATGTGACAATGGCGAGCGCCAATGTTCATTTTAACATTTCCCCCTCTTTGATTCTATACAGGAGATTAGGTTATATCAGTCATACTGCCATTTTCGTTAATGGAGAGTTATATAGGAAAAAAAAAAGAAGAGTTCATTGATTAAAGAATGTTTTTATTGTCTTTTTAAAATACAAAAAGTTACTGGTCCAAAGTTAATGGTCCAAAACTGGGACAACCACCAAAACAAAAACTGTACCGTTACAACCCTAATTTTGCACATTAAGAAATGCTGATCATCCACAGACTCGGAGTGTCAAATCTAGTGACACTCATCCATTGATCTGCCACGAGCTTTGGTACCCCTGACAACTCCAGTGAAATTCTGACTCACTAGACTGCTGTCAGTCCACAGTCACAGCTTTTCACTGCAAGACCTCAGCTTTCTGTCATCTTAAAGCATCTCTGTAGACGTAAGAGGATCCATACACAGCACCTGAAAGAAGTACATTTAAAAAGTCAGAAATCACCACTTGATAAACACTGGTTTCAATATGGTCACAGGTCTAAACTTGACCAAACTGATGATCACTGAAAAATAATCTTCAGTGAGGGGGTTAGAAATATTAAGTTGATTCAAGTTGAACATGCATGACCTGAAATTTACTGCCGTCAGATATTGCCGACATACAGCAGGTAAATATTTTTATAGATGCATATAGTCTGAAAAAGTCTAAATATTTATCAGCAAAACTGGAACAAAAATCAGACAATATATACAGGCTTCAATGGTACACCAAATAGTTGGTAACATCTTGTAAAATATTTCATCAGGTAAAGATCTTTACAAGCATTTATGGACTTTACCTCTTAGAAATCAGCAAGATGGAACAACAGAAAGTCATCTCTTGGATGGTGAGCGCTGTTTCACTGCGGCATTCCCACTTGCTTCATCCTGAACAACAGAAATTAAAAAAAAACAATGAATTTGGGTTCCCAGCTGCCCTGGGGAAAAACACAAAATTCTATACTCTATAGTACACCTAAAAGCATGCATGGTTCAAATTGCATTGCATATTGGACTTTACCCGTGGGGTAATCATAATTTTGATAGTGGGGAAAAGACACCATACACTAATCCTAAAGACAACTGTCTAAATTAGCTTTTCCCCAACACAAACTTTCAATACCAAGTGATCTATGTCTGGAAAAACAAGGAGCAAAACATCAAGACTATAATCAGAAGGCAATGAAGACATAGCCTTTCCCACTAGCTACCCCTGTAAAATGCTTTAACTGGGGGTAGGGAAGGGAAAAAAAACACCACATACTAATAATTAGACTAAAGACTAAAAGGACAAAAAAAAATTTTTTTTATCAAAATGCATGGAAGGCAATTTTCTTCTTTTTGCAAATCAGGGGCCTGCTGTCTCGCAGGGCCAAAGGTGAGACTTCAGTGTCACAAGCCCTAGTGGCATCCCCAGATGATCTGACATTTGGTGGAGGAACATGGAACACTTTCCAAGGAAAGTGAGGCAGACAACTCATCATGCAGATCTTTAGTTTAGAAAAAAAAACCAGGTCAATAAGGCAGCAGGCCTTGAAAGTGACAGCCGTTTCACATCTCAGAGGTGGTGGGGGGGTAGGGGGCCTCATGAACAATTACATGTTTCACATTAAGAAAACGATGTAAAACAGGAGAGCAAAAAGGAGTTACCTCACAACAAAGGCCTATCTCCACATATGAACTAGCCAAGAGAGCAGCTTTCGCACCAGAGGAGTCACACGTTGATAGGCGCAATACTTCATTCTCCAAGGACTTTGTCGATTTGTCCCCAGAATTGTAGCAGAGAACACTTGGACGCAATGAGGCATTATGAACAGGACCAAGGCAAATCTAGGCTAATGCTGGCACTGAATTAAACGTTTAAAGTAATTTAGCTAAGATACACTACACCCTCAAAACTGTACCTAGTATTAGGAAAGTAGGTTTAACCAAACGCTTCTGGTATGCTAAGTTAACCAAAACGTACAGTACATATATACCCCTAATCTAAAATTTTTAAAACCCTAACATTGTTGGATTTAAAAATCGGGAGTTCTTCCATCTCCCCAAGTTTAAAGCTCGCATTCAAAATTTTAACTAGTTCTAAAAAGCTTCAGCCTGGCACATGAGTATTCTTTGAGGCACAAGAAAATCAGAGCATTTTCAACGAATCGTTTAATAGGCTTCATGAAGCCGGAGTTTTACAAAAAGGAACTTTCTTCAATGTGGTTGATACATAGAACAAAAGAGCACAATTCTTTTCCCAGTTGGAACAGTACTGGTTAACATTTTTCTGAAGTCTGAATTTGAGTTCAGTCCATGACAGCAGAGCACATAAAAGGAAAAAAAACAAAAAAAATGCCAATGTTGCAAAAGAGCAGGATACCTCTGGCAGACAGCAGCTTGCTGACACCAGCACCTCATGAGCAGCTGGCCAAGTCCTGGGTTTCAGCCTCACCAGTCTGAAAGGAATTCACTTTTGGATACGAAATATCTACAGATTATCAACTAGAGATCATGACCTTCAGATATAGATCATGGCCTTGAACTGGAATACTGGTACTCCCACACTGCTATGAGAAAACCAGGGGCGCAAATCACAGCTTGGCGAGCTTCTATTGAGATTTTGCTCAGTGAAGAAAAATATATTTGAACCAAAGCATCCAGACGTGCTTTTAGAGATAGCTGAGGTTACTTGCGGAAAAAAGTCAGAAGCCATTAGGCTGGACTAGAGCAGGATACGTCAAATTTAAAATTGATGCAAATAAACAGTGAAGCAGGTCACACCCCATAGCCCAAATGGTCATAACAGAAATTGGCCGTCCCAGACTACTTTGAGCATTACCCTAAAAAGGTACAGAGAGCCCTCAGGAGCATCACATCTTTTAATCAGTCCCAAATGATATGCTACAAAGGAATTGCTGGCACTTCAATTGGGATATAAACCCTAAGTGAAGCATCAACCACTACTACTACACCACAAACAAAGCGTTTTTAAAGGAAAAGATGCTCCAATTTCATCACAGAATAAGGACTACAATCAGGTCACACAGAACACAAAAACAAAAAAAAATCTTCGAAGAGTGCCTCTTTATATATACAGCCAGCGAAGAGAGGATCTTGAATCGTGAAGAATTTTTACTCGTGAGTAGCTGAGGACAAGAAGCAGGCACACATGTAAAGGCACTGGATCACACGGACAATTCCTCCACTCTCCACGCTCATTCCCAGAACAGTCCCAATACATTTAGTAAAACGATTTCCCCTGAATGCCAAATCTCAGAGCTGCCATGATTGTTTCTATAGCTCACTGGTCGCAATGGCTGGAAATCCACATTTTGCTTCCTGAGATTATGGGAGGGGCCACGATAGAGAAAGCACAATTTCTCTGGACCAAATGCCTGGGTGTCAAAGCTATCCTGAATTTTTGGTCATCCTGAGAACAGACTTAAATTCAAGAAGGCAGTAAGAATCTGGATTTCCATAGTTCAGGTGTCAAGACATGATTACAGCAGGCGTAAAGAGGACCAGGGATTTCTTATCAATGCGGTTCATCAATGTCGAGGCCTTGAATTGGGTTGACTGGTTCATTTTAAGATTTCTACAGGAACCTAGAACAATGACCACAAAAACTTCATGTAATACATACCGTAGCTGTCATAACTGTCCCTGTAAGACCCACCAGAGCGATCTCCATATCCAGACTGTCCCCTTCAAAATGAAAAATAAAAATGTGACATCCCATAGTCTCACACACAAACATCACCAGAGAGAGTAGTGCAGGACGCTCACCTGTTATCCCTGTTGTAATATCCTCCACCGCCTCCGGAGGAATAGCCACCCCCACTCCGGTTGGAATATCCTCCTCCGTAGCTCCTGTCGCCGCCACCATACCCCCGGTCGCCTCCGTAACTCCTGTCCCCATAGCCTCTATCGCCACCACCATAACCACCACCTTTCAAAAGGAAACTCACACTTAAGTAACGGCCTCAGGCACCTGAATCGATTTGTGCATGCGAGTGTGTAACAAGGAGGGCACGACTAAAAGCAAATGGGGGACACCATTTTGCAAATCGCCTGCCCTTACCTCGTGAATAACCACGCCCACCTCTTCCCCTGCCCCCACGGAAAAATCCACCTCCACGTCCGCCAGAGGCTCCGCCCCTGTATCCACCTCCTGAGCGACCACCCTTGCCAGCTTCATCCACGCGGATCGTCCTTCCGTCGACAGACTGGTGGGGGGCGAGGAAATGGGACAGAAATGGTTTTTCCTCCACAAATCAAATGACGACCACAACCCCCCCTCAAATACCGTGATTTAAAGACTCACCTTCCCGTTCATCCCTTCCATCGCATCCTTCGCGTCTTCGGGGTTCTCGAACGTCACGAAACCAAATCCACGGGATCTCTGCGTCTCGCGGTCCCTGATCACATCGACTGCAAAAATCGTGCCGATGAAAAACCGCGATCGTGTTACCGGGAAGCACGCACAGCCGGGGCCCGGCTGACCGATTCATGCACAGACACGATCAGACACCCACACAGTCATATCGAACATGCGGGGACGCACGTGGAGACACACTCACTTTTGGAAATGGTGCCGTATTTGGAGAACGCTTCCTCCAAAGACTCCTCATTGGTGTCAAAACTGAGCCCGCCGACAAACAGCTTCCCTTCGTCAGACATGTTGGATATCCTGCATGGGGGGAAATCGCCCACAATTCGAATCGGCTTGCAGCGAAACTCTCCCGCCGCGCGGCCCGCGCGAGCTAAAATGGCGCCGTCCGCGCGAGCCGAGCCCGGCCCCTCCCCCCGGCTTTTTGTTCCAGCCGCGGCCGCCATCTTTAAGCGCCTCCAACCGCGGGGACCCCGATTTCCGCGTTAATCGCCGCGCCGCCCCCGGCCTTTAGCGACACGCAGCCCGCCCCGGTCGTGGCTGCGAAGGAGCCCCCTCCCGCCGTTATAATTACGGGGGGGGGGGGACTCCCTCGTTTGCCCGTCGGGGCGCAGAAAGCGGCGGCCGCGCCAGAGGCGCTGGCTGGGAGCCCGCAGCAGACGCCGAGCGGCCCCGGGCGCCGCGGCCATCTTAACGCCACTGAAATCTGCGCCACTCGCAAAATCCGTACCGACAAAAGAACAAAAACGTTTCCACCAAAGACACTTACGCTCGACAAATACAACAATATCAATACCGACAATGAAAAAACGACACGCACACAGTACACATTAAACCAGGCGCGTTTCGGGTCCGATGACGCGACAGAAAGAGCTTTAAATAAAAATTAACGCAGCACACCGAGCATAGACTCCCAGCACATTTTTACCACACGACTCATGGCAATAAAGTCAGCTATAGCATTTTCGCTGGGTAGCATGTTAAAAATCATAGTTTTCCGCGGGACTTATATATAATCTCTTATTAGTATTCTTTAATTTACAGCAGAACATATGCGGAAAATGAACAAAGAACTACCTTTCTTTCCACGGGTAACAGTGAACCTCTCCCGCCTGAACGACGACTGCTCTGTAACAAAATGGAGTCGCCTGTACAGGACATATACTGGCGCGAGCTCATGAATATTTTAAGAGGGGGCGTATCAAATCCAGCTCTTCTCCAATAAAATGCCCTACAGCGCACTCATTAACATATTAAAATTATGCCTGCGTAATATGTAAATATAAAGCACTCCCCTTTACGTCATGTTGTCTGTCGCCTCCTGCGTATCGCATGCGTTTACCTAATAACGTAAAACGTACCCATTTACCTTTCTGGCTGCCGTAGCGCCGATCTTATAAATCACATCACACGGATATACATAAATGTACCTCAAAATTATTTAAGACGCGATTGCCTCATGCGCGGACTGCAGACTTGATGCAGTCCAAAGTGCTCACGTGCGCCACGCAGGGACTGTAATGGCGGCTTCGCCTTCTTATGCTAGCAAACAAAGCATTCGTGCTTCAGATGTATTTAACACTTATGCATTTCCAGTTCCGCCCGAATAATGTATTAGATGAAAGAGACTCAGGGTTGGGTATATGGATATTTCCAAATGATTTCTGTGATGCAGTGTGAGCTTTGAGTCCTCCCATTCATTAAACATTTTCGTGAACGACAACATTCAAACATCGGCATTATAGTAACAGACACAAGCTTTCAATGGGGATTTTAAACAAAACAATCCTGCATTAACAATTGTATTTACAGAATAATTTAGTAAGTAAAACGTTACACGTTATTATCGCTATAATGTAATGTCCCGATTTTAATTTTAAACACAAAACATAAGACCACAAAGATCGTGGTGTAATTTATAAGGAACGTAGCATATGGACGAAAAACTACACCATATGGGCAGAAGGTAACACTTTGCTTGTCGGGGCACAAATAATATAGTATTATGCGATTACTTATGGATTAATTAACCACAAACTAAGTCTTACTTACATACTGATCTCACGTAAATTCATCATTAATTAATCGTGATGCGTGTTTTTTTCCCCCACCAGTTACTATATTTTTCTTACTATATCTGTCAGTTCCGTAAACCTTTGTGAACTACTGAAGGAACAAGTAATAAATGACACAAGTGAAATACTGATCTCATATTTGTTCACCATTAATAAATTGTAATGTATCTTTTTTATCTCAAGTAGCAACTATATTTCTTCATGATTTGTACTTCAGTAGTAATTGAATTATTGCTAATTATTTGTGTCACTGACAGAAGTATTGGGACACCTGGCCATTACACCTGCAAGAACTTTTATGACATAAAATTCTAAATCCATAGGCATCAATATGCAGTTGGTTCCCCCTTTGCAGCTATACCAGCTCCACTGCACACGGCACTGTATAACACGGAAACAGCAAAATGAAAACAAAAGCATATATTATGTGAACCAAAAACTCAACAATGCAGTATCACCGCAGTTTATGAAGTATTTTTTTAAATAATTTTAAAAGCTTGGTAAACTGTTTTGCATATGGTGGCTAACACGATGATCACACACATACATAGTTTTGGGTGTAAAATTATTATAGTGGGAAACTACATAATCTATTGTGAAATGTACAAAACCATATGCATGTCTGTACTAAAGCATTTGGAAACTTACAATATGCAATGAGAAGTGATGTTCTGTTGTGCCGAAGTGGCATTATGGTGTGGGGATTACACTTGTTGTTTTGCAAATGAGAAATGCTCCAAAGCAATTAAGAAAAACTGTAAGCACTCAGCCATGGAAACCCCAGCATCAAACAATGGCAGCAGGATGGGGGGCCATGCAGAAGAGGTTAGAAAGCCCAGTGCTGTTACTGAATGCCATTGGATAGCTCTACAAAGAGTCAACATTCCTGTCCTGCTAGAGCTGTATGGGTGTAAAGTGGAAACATCTGGGAGCAAGTTCAGCTGCGAAGTGGTCGTCACACACGCTCACAGAAAGGGACCTGATCACCCAACATCAATACCCAACCTGAATGGCAGCAAATTCCACCAACAATGTTCAACCTAATGGAAACTTGTCCCAGAAGACAGCTAAGGGGTAGCCAACTTCATTCTAATTCCATTTGATATAGTGTGAGATGTCGAACAGGCTGGTGTCCCAATAATTTTGTCCGTATAGTGTGATAATAGCTTTATCACACTATCTGTATTAATGTCCTCAGATGTGGATATGTTTGTGACTGGGCTGATGCTGACAAATGCCAACTGTATTATTGATCATTGGCAGTGTGTCTGCCTTTGACTGCTTTAAATGGAATTATGTGAAAGCCTTCCAGTATTTACATGATAATTGAAAATATAAAGTATATATTCAATTTTGCTTAAATTGAATATGTACTTTAAAACACTGTTATGCCTTCCCAGAAAGATGAATCCCACGAAAACCTTCTATCCAATGTTTTCCTAAAACAAAAACATGAGTGTAATTTAAGGGAAGATGTAAAGGATGTGAACTGTGTTGCTTAGAAAAGTGCAAAACTCCACAGCAGAAGAGACTTTGATATTGGGAGGGGATTAATAATTCAAATACAAAGGGTTATTTATTGCAGGGGGGGGGGGGTCATGTTAATGACATTTGTTGGAGTCTGTTAAATATTGAAAGCATTATGGACATCTAGCCTAGATGATTTGGCAGAGATCTGGCTCCCGGATATGACTGCTTTTGGGATAGGCGTGTGAAACTGGTCTTTGCTGCTAGTGCTATCTGGCAAACCATCATTTACATCACCAGCTCCTGTTAGACTGAGGGCTTAAGTCTGAGAGCTGCATTCCTAACAGTCACTGTCAACCATGGGTGTGTGACTTTCAGCTCAAGAATCTTGCCCCAAAATCGTCTTTTCACATCAAAGGCACAAACCATATTCATGGCTACCACTACCAGGAAACGGATTCTGTCCAGCGCTCCCACCTAATTTGCGGGGGCAGGGGTGAATAATATGTATTTCCTTTTTTTTGAAACTGCGGGAAAGCTGCACGAGGGGGGTCTGTGAAGGAGGACCAGCATGAGCCCAGCAGCCCAGCGGACAGGGATGTGCATAGAACAAACCAGTTCACCCTCTTCTTCAGGTTTGATAGCTATGCTCCTGCTACCACAATATGCCAAATCCACCCCCTCCCTCCCAGCTTCTGATACCGACCCAGTCCTCTCCCCCTCACCTCCCCCATCAGCCTCAGACGCTCTCCCCTCCCCCCAATGGAATGGCTGCCTTCCTGGACACCGCAACCCCCCCACCATCACCGCACCAAAGAGCTGAGGACCCCCCCCAGCAGAGCAGCTGCTGTGCCCTAAGGCCTGAACGGCTGAGCTGGGGGAACGTGTTGCATCCTGCCACGGGAGCCTGCAGCTGGGGAGGAGGGCATGGGGCCTTCTCCCAGTGCGCAGGGAGGCACTCCCCAGTTTGCTAGATCACGTCAGGCCACTTGCCCTTACATCACACATGATGAAGACCTCGGAATGGCTGCTGCTTCCTCTCCTTAGACCCTCTGCAGTTTGCTTATAGGGAGAAGGTGGGGGTGGAGGATGCCGTCCTCTATCTGCCGCACTGGGCTCACTCCCACCTGGACAAGGGGAGGGCATGCCATGAGGATTATGTTCTTGGATCTTCCCAGCACCTCCAACACCCACGCAGGCCCTCCTACTGAGAGACAAGCTGATAGAGATGAGGGTGGAGGCTTTCCTGGTGTCCTGGGCCACCTCATGGGAAGACCAGAAGTTCTTGGACGATACGGCAATCGTGGGACATGTCTGGGATGGACAGGGTGGAGGACTTTGCTACAT
>JAODKN010000044.1:12561889-12573623 GCA_026774425.1 Petrocephalus zakoni
GCTCTGCCCCCCCAGAAGTCTGTTGCGTAGGCTGCTAACATTCACACGCCTGTTCAGACAAACATGGCAGCTCCCTCACCACGTTCTGCGCCCACCCTCTCGCCGCCTTTCTGAGCTGATGTAAGAAACGCCAATTCCCAGCCCCCCCCCCACGAAAAAACTGTGTGGAAACTCATCCCAAACAATTAAACGTTTCCCCGAGTTGTAATATCTGCCTGCAGAAGGCGGGGGGGCTCGGCGAATCACTCGGCACTGTGGCGGCTGACGATGGCCAGACCCCGCGCGCTGATATCTAGCAGGGTGCCTGTCGTGTTAGCAGACGCAGAGCAGGAGTCGAGCCGCGCTCGCTGACACAAAGCGTCTGCATCCTGCTCTTTCGTTTATTCTCCTCCGCTGCCTTCTTGTGACAGATTTCTGATAAACTGCCAGAGTAAACAGCGTGTTTCCAGACTGAGGACTGCTACTTAACCTGCTCCAGTTCACTCCTTCTGTCTGTGCCCAATCTGTTACTGCTGCCATCTCCTTCTTGGGGTGTTTCTCAACACCAAGAATGAAAAAAGATCGTACTTGTGGTCTTGGCAAAAGTCGTCTTGCTAACTCGCCTCCCAAGAACATACTTGGGGCACAGTGAATCATGGGATTGTTCTCGTTTGGCAAGGATGCGACCAATGTATCCTTTATATTTGTGGCAGGGCACGAATGACATGTGGGGATTTATACTGTCCTCTGTACTTCTGTTCTTAGTATTGGAGCTGGTCTTCGGCGATGGAAGATGATGTAAAAGGGTACATGAGAACACGAGTATGATCAAGTTTGCATATTGAGAAACACACTTGATGCCCATGGACTAGGGGTGGATCCTGGCATGGGCAAGACAGTCAGTTGTCCAGGATGCCATCTTAGCAACCCCCCCCACAGGTTGACAATTTTTACTGTCACCAGCAATCTCATGTGCCTGAGACATAATGAAATTGGGTGGTGAAGTTTGCTGGGGGAGGGGGTGTGAATCTTGCCTAGGGCGCTGCTTGGCCTCCAACAGACTCTGCCATAGACTCTGAATGATGTCCCATTATAATGATGTCACGTGACCATTAAGGTCATTGTCCCGCCCCCTAGCACAATGATCGCTTGCTCTCATTGGTGACAGCTTTCGGCCATGCCTGTCAATCATAAGCTATTGATCCAACGGGGAGGAAAGGTCAGGCTCTGCTGTTTTTTTGCATGGGCACATGTGATATTGAACCGTCCCGCCCACCCCCGTGTGGTGGTGTATCTGTCATGGTCACGCTGTCACTCGCGAGCTACAGATAGCAACAGAAACCCATCAGATGAGTCCAGCACCTCTGCTGCCATTAGATAGACCCAGCATATGGTGCACATCTATCAGATACCTCCTTCCACGTGAAACATCAGATAGCTGGACTTTAATTTTTTTTTACTAAGTTCTATTAAAATTACAAGAGAAGTGGTTCAGACTATGCAGTGAGTACAGGTACATTTCTGTGAGTGTCGTCATGTCAGTGCGTCTGTGCCTGCATCTGCATCTGCGCCCGTGTCTGCACCCGTGTGTGTCTGTCTCTGTCTGCGTGCGTGCTGGGGGCAGCTTCCATCTGGGCCTGCGTCTGCGTCTGCACCTGCGCCCGCGTCTGCGCCCGCGTCTGCGCCCGCTTCTGCGCCCTCGTGTGTCTGTCTCTGTCTACGTGCGTGCTGGGGGCAGCTTCCGTCTAGGCCTGTGTCTGCGTCTGCGTCTGCGCCCGCGCGTGTCTGTCTCTGTCTGCGTGCGTGCTGGGGGCAGCTTCCGTCTGGGCCCGTCTGCTGGCGACTGCGAGGCTGGCGTGTGCGTAGGCCGTGCAGGACAGACTCTCCAGGCGGCGATGGCCGCAGGAGCACGGCATGTGCGAGGAGGACGGTGTGGGTCGGTCACTGCCGTCATCTCCTCTCTCCGCCTTCTCCGTCATGCGGACTTCCTCTCTCGAGCCCGAAACCTCGGGCCCCTCTGCCTCACACTCCGCGCCCCCCCATCATGCGGACTTCCTCTCTCAAGCCCGAAACCTCGGGCCTCTCTGCCTCACACTCCGCGCCCCTCCGTCATGCGGACTTCCTCTCTCGAACCCGAAACCTCGGACCCCTCTGCCTCGCGCTCTGCGCCCCCCCTTTTGACCAGCTCTCCCGTTCTCTCACTTTCCCTCTATCTATCTTGCTTTTATTTTACTTTCTGTCCTGTCTCCAGGCACACATTACGCCTCCACATAGATGAACTCGGCAAATGATTCCAAGAATCTGGACCCCATGTTCCCCCTGCCCCCCCACTCCTCCCACACCTCCGCCCATTTGGAGCAGACACATACTCGTTGCGGGGGAGGCAGAGAGGCGGCAGTGGGGGTGGGGGGGGCACTACTTTCTCCTATTCCAGACATCTCTAGTTTTCCAATAACACTGCATACCTGATTAGCCCAAGTCTGCCCCTGATTGGCCAGATTCTGTGATATCCCGTTAATCTCGTGTCGGAGAACCTTTTTCATTTATTTTTTTAAGAAATATTCTTGCTACGTTGCAATTCGTTTTTCAGAATGTACCATCAGTAGGGAGGCTCTTTAAAACAGATGAACTGTAGCTCAACAAGAAGAGCCTTGTAATAATGACACAAATATTCTAGGATCAAATTCTGGGGAGCATGAATTTCTAAAAGGAATAAATGTGAAGCTTTACACTTGTACCCGGGCATTCGTTGGAAGCTCACTCTAGCTGCGTTTATGCCTACTCGACCCCTTGACAGCATGTACGTTTGCAATCTGCTGTATGTATCGCTTGTGTGTCACTTTGGGCAAAATCGTCTGCGAACTGAGTAAAATGTAAATGTACAGAATTCCGGACCTCCAGCATCCTTTCGATCTAAACTCTGCTGCCCTTATGAATGATCTGTAGCTTCCTTTTACTCTGATATCATGGAAAACCTTCCTCAGTCCAGGCATTCAGTCTGCTTCCATAGCCCTGGCGACAGCTCTAAATACAGAAGAATCCTGCATGTTTCATGTATCTAGTAATATTTATTCATGTATTGTTTCCATAACTGACCTTTGGCGTGTCTTTGACCAAACCATCTTTTGCTCTATGTACAGATGTAAAGTTCTCCTCGCTGTTCTCTTTCTAAGCAGTGGGATTTATGAACCCTCTCCCTATCACCACTGTCATGCATGTGTGCTGGGTGACAAAGCTTCCTGCAACCTTTTCATCTGCTAAGCTGAACAGTCACGTGACGAAATCCAACATCTGGCCATGGACACATTACTGTAAGACAGTGGAACATCATTTATCTGGAATAAATGCTTTTTATGGAAAACCCTGGCCACTGAGTAGGTCCTCATTTGAATACCTCCCAAGTGACACACCTTGTTTCTGCAATACATGGCCATGCTTGCAAGAATGTGTGGTAATGTACATGAATTATGCAGTTATCCGGATAGTATATTGATGCAATTATTGCATCTTTGTTGGTGGATATTTTCTTTTTGTGACTTCATTAGTAGAGCTTATTTCTCCTTTATGATTCATCTCTCTTTCAGATGCAATTTAATAAATTCTGTTGGCCATAACACAGAGTCTAAAATTATACGCACCATCAAAGGGACATTCTGTTTAAATGAAGTTAATTGAAGACCTTTTGAATTGATGTGAATGATACCGGAGGTTGTCAAAAAAACAAAGATGGATTTTAATGTAACTAGATCTCTGAAGTTCCTTTGGGATTATTAAAGGGCTGTCCTATCTATCTATCTGTCTCTCTGTCAGCTGCATAAGAGGTCAGATTCAAAGTGTTTGAATCCGTTTCAGCTTTCAAAGTCTCACACATCTTAACAGCTTATGACAAAAACAGGACAAACTGCATTAGGAATGAAGAAACTGTGGATATATAGCTATTAAAGTCATTTGCTAATTATGACGAATAAAGGGTCTTGGAAATGACCGGCACACTGAGTCTCTGTAATGCAATCTCAGCCAAAAGTGTACGTCATGAACTTGGAGTCATGAAGCGCTGCCATTTGGTAACAACGTGCATCTAAGGCCAACATATAATGACTCACAACCTGGCGTTACCAACATAAAACGTGGACCTTTGAACAATGGGAAAGTAATATGGTCTAATGAGTCATCTTTCACCTTTTACAGCTTACATTAGGAGACAGCCAAAGGAAGTCTGCAACCCACAATGTTGATTTCTAGCTGGTAAGCTTGCTAGGGGATCTAAAATGGAGATGCATAGCCATCACACAGGGGTCATTAGGTTTGATGGTCTGCTCCGCATGGTCATGGGCTGAATGGTCAAGGACCATTATACTGGACAGGTGCACTTGTTGGTGGCAATACTGCTACATCATTATGTTCCCATATCCCAAAATAACAATGCTCCCATACACACCGCTAAACAAATTCAAGAGCGGTTTGATGAGCATTAGAATGGACTTCATCCCGGTTTCCCTGGTAACCAGATCAAAACATCCGCAAACCTCCATGAGAAGTTCTGGAATGTGGCGTGTGAAGTGGATTCCCACCTCCTTCACCCTTCACATAACTGTGGGCTTGTCTTCTTGAAGAATGTGACAGTGTCCTACTACACACAGTTCTGGACTTGTTGTACTATAACAGCATTCCTCAGACTGATGCTGTTCTGAACTCATAGGGCAGATTCACTCTCTATCAGTGGCTTGATATTAATAAATAGTTAAGCTTGTAGTGATTCTATCCACTCCTGGTACACATGCATATCATCATACAGACAGCAGTAAGCATGATGTGGGGGTTTTCCTCCACACCAAGTCTGATAAAACATCAGACTTGTAGTCTAGGCAAGACTGGTCTTGTTAACTTGCCTCCCAAGAATGGGGTGCAATGAATTATGGGATTGGTCTCATTTGGCAAGGATGCAACCGATGTATCTTTGATATTGGGGGATTTTTTTTTACTGTCCACTGTACTTTGTTCATGAGTCTTAGACCTGGTCTTCGGCTATGGAAGACGAGGTAAAATGGGCACTTGAGAACACAAGTGCGGTCAAGCGCACTTAAAAACACTAAAGCCTCTTTTCTGCAAGGATCTTTGAAGATTCCCATGAATCTGTACTCTCACACGCCATTGGTCAGTTGGAAACCATATCATATGGAACCCCCAGACCAGACCAATCCAATTGTATTCCAAACTTTTTAGAGCCCCTCTCACTCAGTCCTAACCTTCCTCCAACACCCGAATGTTGCTCAGTGTTTTCCTGCCTTATCTGAGACACCCTTCAGGAAATTGTATTTACCTGGGCATTCACTGGAGGTGGATCGTTCTAGTCCAGAAAGTAAGACCAAGATTTTGCTTCATCCAACCAGTTGAGTATAAAAATCAGTGTTCTCAGAGTACTCAACTGGTTGGTTGAAATAAAATCTTGGTCTGGATTTTTACTTTCTGGACCTGAACGTTCCGCCTCTGTTCACTGGAAGCTCAGCTTAGCTTCACTTATGCCTAGTCGACTAGTTTGTGCTATTTTATAGACTAAAGCGTCTGGTAAGCGAAAATAAATGTAAATGTAAGTTGCGTCTCGCGTTTCTCGTTACTTTCTGTACTTGCGTCCCGCTGAGCTGTCTACACGGGAACCTCTCAGTGAAGCAGACTTCGTACAGAGTGGCGGGCGGAGAGAGGCTGAGGAGGGATTGGCCAGTACCGGCATGGTCATGTGACCTTCAGCCCACGGTGTGGGAGCATGTGCAGCCAGTGGGCTGCGGGGGCGGTCCCCTTCGGGGGCCTCAGCGAGAGGGGTGCCATGCACGCTTCCTGCAAAGGTGTTTGCGGGCAGGACTGCCGCTGTCCGAACAACGGTGGTATTTAGCACGCTGGGGCCTCACCGACAAAGGTCAGGGGCTTTACGGAAAGTGGGGGAGATCGGCGTGGGCCTCCCCCGAGGCCCCGCCCGCAGCTTTGCCGCCTGTTTGCGTCTGCCAGCATGGCCGCCCTCAAACGAGACGATACTTTATTTGCTGTTTGCAGGAGCGTGTGTGCGAGTTACACTGTAATGCTTCTCCTTGGCCAGGCCATCTTGCCGTCCATGAGACGCACAGACTGCTGAGCACAAGCTTGGGACGGGGGTCACCAGAGGTGGAAAGTTCAGGTCCAGAAAGTACAAATCCAGACCAAGACTGAGTATAAAGAATCACAGTGCTCAGCTGATTGGTTTGAAATAAAACCCGGGTCTGGATTTGTACTTTCTGGACCTGAAATTTTCCACCTCTGAGGTTTACAGTGCAGGCGCAGCCAGCATGACGCACCCCTAGAGCTGAGGGGGGAGTACAGGGCCTTGCTCAAGGGCCCATGATGTGTGACTATTCTGCCAAAGCCTGGGCTCAAACCGGCGACTTTCCGATCATAATAACTGAGCCGCGCCAACATCCCTCAACCTATTTCATGAAGCACTAAAGAAGTGCTGTGGGACGCCTGCATCATACACAGGTACGGTGCAGGTGATGTTATACAAGTTAGCTAGCAGCCAATCAAACATCAGTCTGCTGCACTGTCCTCCAATAGCAAAAGCACAGCAACTGAAACTGAGAAAAGGGACTTCAAAGTTAATTTGTGTGTCATGTGTGTGTGCTCACCACCATTTTCACTCTTTTCTTCAAAACGAGATCAAACAGTGTAAGAGCCCAGATGTTGGTTATACCTCAATTTGGTTAAAACATGCAATAACCTCATAGAAGAAAAACAATTTGGTAATACTTTAGTTAAAGCGCTTATAATGCTACATTACACATACCTTCATAATGCATTATGATGCATTCATAAAGCATTAAAAATCCAGTTATAACTTTTTATAAAAAAGCATAGCTCATTCAAGTCATGTGTATTATGCATTGTGAATTCTCTATAAAGCTCTCATCTATAATGCCCTATAAACACATTCATAATGCAGCACAAAGCATCCTTAAATCATATACTGGCCATTTTAATGCATTATGAAGGTATCTATAGTACATTATAGATGAGACCTTCATAGAGCATTCATAATGCATGAGAAGCACGGCATGTCTGTCTATTTGCCTGCCCCTGTACCTAGGGAAGCTGTTTGGATCGAGTACATGTAAAAGGAATACAACTGCAGGCCTTTATTTCAAAGATGGACCTATATGGATACTACATGTACATCTATACTACATGGATATTGCATGTAACCGCTACCTACACTGAGACCTGTCCTGAAGCTCACAGAGGTACCACATGGTGTCTAGGATTCGCCACTGTTTGGCGTTTCCTGGCACAGTTGCATTGCAAACAGCAAATGCTGCAGATTAACCACTGCACTGTGGCGACGAACCGCTACTCAGCCAAGCCCGTAGCAACGAAGGGGATAATCGGGGGAAGATCTGACTCATAGCACAATCGTCTGTTATGAATAACAACAACAGGTCACCTGGAAGGTTAGGCGAAGGTGATGGTGCGGGAGACAAAATGCCAAACCAGGAGTAAAATTTGCAAAAAACGGATGGCTAGAGAGCAGCTCTTTTTATAGCCGGGATGACGGCCCTGATGCCTGAAAAGGCTCTCAGTCGGGAGCAAAAACAGAGGAACCGCAGACAGAGAAGTTGAGCAGATGGCATTCCTTCCCCATGGCTTCCTCTGACTTTGAAAACAGTGACGAACAACCCAGCTAGCAGCAAATGTGACAACTCATTGGGGAACATTCCGCGCTGTCATGCTGCCAGTGCGTGACACCCAAGGCGCCACGGCTCGGGAATGTTTTCAAAGTGACAAATCAGATCGCTCTCCGGCCTCGAACGGCGCTCTCGCAACACTTCTGCTACTGCTGTGCGAAAACAGGTTTCCATGGAGGTTCTTAAACAACCGGCGAGGAACATTTGTCTTTAAGCCTGTTATCGGGTTCCGATCTAACAGCTTACTGCTGCGGAGCACGTAGAGCATGTTTGTAAGACGTTCTCTGTGACCAAAGGAGAACATTCCTGAAGCACGGAAATCCAGACGGATTGATGCCAAGGGAATGACAACATAATATTCGAAGAATTTTCCCATAACCAGAAACTGCTAGTGGGGGATTCGTCGGAAGGGCTTATGAGGTCACAGGACAGCAGTTAGGGTGACCACAGCAGTTAGGGTCAGGAGCTGTGACAGGGTTTGTGAACGACCATCTCAGCCGGATTTCGCTTAAGCACTGTGATCTGGCTGTGTGCTGATTGGTCAGTCTCCTATAATCAATGTGTCACTAATGTTAATATTTAACAGCTGGTTGATTCTTTCAATCAAGGAAACCAACCAGTAAAAGTAATAGACTAGACAAACAATTTAGTCGAGCAGGGGAGCCTTTCGGTTTCAAAGCAGTTTGTAAAACCTGAAGTGGATCAGAGAGTCCCTGCTGACATGGATTAGGTGGTCACCCTAACAGCAGTGTAGGTCTTGCAGCCACAGGCAGGTTGACATGGGCCACATTTGCCAAAGTGTTAGGGGTTTTCTAGTGATGCCTGGTCTTCACATTGCTGCTGTAGCCTTGACACGGCGACCAGAAAATCTAGCAAAGGTAATCTGAACATATTCCACTGCGCTGCTGAATTCTCAATTCTGATTGGTCAGCTGGGCATTGATTAATTTTCTAGAACTGCACACATAGTGCCAGCCAGGCATATCAGAGTACTAAATCAATGCACGATTATAATTTTCAGTTCTGACTAATGGTGCTTAAAATTCCAAAAGCAGAACACATCTTAAAATGAACAGAAACTAAAAGGATATGTTTAATCACTGGTGGAAGAAAGTACATCTACTAATAAATGCGTTTTTGGCTCATCGATGTAAAAATAATGTCTTCAAGCACAAACGTGGAAGCCGAACATGTGGTAACCATGGTATAAGCGCGTTAAAGCATTTCAAGCTGCGTATTATACGTTTTTAAATGCACTCAACGGAGGTAGCCAGTGTTCGTGACAAAAGTATATGGTAATGTTGAAAAAAACCATCAAACACATACTTCTGTTTTTTACAAACTTTATAGAAATCCATGCAAATCCATTTTCCGCAGCTTATTTAAATCCCAGGGAGATAAACCCTCTTATCACATGAGAGAATGCGAACCGGAACGACACATATGTGGAGGAAGGGGGCCTGTAAGGATTGCAGAGGGCTGCACTCGCCCCCCTAGGCCTGCAGGTTGACTTGGTGAGTTCTGCTCCACTACTTCTCTGTTTTGTTGAGGTCGTTATTTGGAGATAATCATTGCAAGCAACAGAAGGTGCAAACGAGCTGTTTATTGAAAGGAAACATTGGCCAGAAGGCCCCTGCACCATGTCCTAACAGCCTGCCATTTATATTTCCATCCCTGGAAAATATACCCCCGCCACACCCGTGCCAGTTTGATGGCAGTTCTGGTCAATTGCCCCTTTTGTATGTCATGCTCCCAGGATTCCTGGGGGGAGCAGATTTCGAGGTAGCATTAACTGTATATGCACTGCAGATTTTGGTGCGGATATATCAGATAAATACCAGGGTCGGGTTTGACTGAGAGGTTTACAGTTCTGCCGAAGCCTGATGGACTTAGTTTGTCCGTTTTAGGTCACCTTTGGCCTTCAGAGGCTTGTGCTCTGGATTTTGTCATGTGTCTGGCAGTGAAACATGTGGGAGGTCACCCAGCCAGGCCCAACTCCAGGCTCATAAAACCCGATTTTTGGGTAGGTTCTGTTTTATAACATGCGGCAAAACAATGCTATAGGAGGACGTTGCAGCAAAACGGTGGGAAATAACAGTTGTTTAGTCTTGCACACAGAGGTCTGAGCCTGTAGTAAACGCTTTGAACTTTCTTGCAGAATGCCACAAACCCAAAATAAGAGAAAGGACTGGAAATGTGGCAGACATGAACGCCCAGCGTGTGGAACATCTCAGAGACCCAGTGATTGGTGCACAGTGCAGATAGTGGTACCGCCCACACAACTCGCCCCCACAACTAATAGGGTTAACCTTAGTCCAAGGACACTTGCGTGATCTGGCATTGGGACGTTCGGGGGGTCAGTTCTGAGCAGTTTCTACAAGAAGAACATGAGCATTTCAAGGCAGCGTGCACAGCAATATTGAAAATATTCTGACAGGGGGCTGATTGGCCTGAACGAGGTCATATGAAAACAGCACACTGACGTGGGGGAAAAGTAGTGCCTAGAGCACGGTGCGGGGGACAAGGGCAGTGTGGGATTGGCTGCTGATGGACTGTCAGATGTGTCCACATTATTTTTGACTGATGACCCTAGAGAGCAGATCCAGCTGGGACACTCGACAGAATCACACATGGCTAAACTCTGGACCAGGAAACGGTTGCCGGGGCAACCTCCTCATCTGACCTGCATGCACACTACCCACGCACACAGTCAGATTGTTTTGGTTGCTTTCATTTAAGACCCTTGATGCAAATGTGTGTGTCTATGTGTGTGTGTGTGTACATTTGACCTGTTTGTTTTGCATTTTGACAACTGTCTAAATGCTGCTCTTCACAAAGGACTGTAATCTGTCCTTTCAGCCGGCTTTCTCTATGCTCGCCCATAGTCGATTTTTCACATTCAACGATCGGGCCAAGGTGGAACTAAATAATACATCAGATTGCGTGGATCTTCAACCACTCGCAAACACATATAATGTTTAGGGAGTCTTAGTCAAGCCACAGATCAAATAACAGACTAGCTTATGATGCTGAATGAATCAATGCTAGTAAATATTTCTATATGCACACTGCCTGTAAAAACAATCATGCAAATACCTGAAAATCCCTCATTCTGCTATGTTTACTCAGCTTGTCTGCAGCTATCTGTGGGCTGGCTAAATAATCTACCCCCCCCCCCAACTTCATATCTTTGTGAAGAAGATGTAGGTGTGTTTTGGAGTGTGTGCAACCAATTGTGAAATTCTGCTATTGTGAAAGGGGACTGCCAGTCACTGTTTGGGGGGGTTGGGCTTAATATTGAGCTTAAATATATCAACAGCCCCTGAGCACAATCATCCTGTGACCTATTTAGAAGAAAAAAACAAATGAGTTTATTAAACAATGGTGCCCTTTTGTATTCCTTTTTATGTGCCCTTGCTGCTTGTGTGTGCATTTACTAAAACACATTCAGCAAACTCAGTACGTTTATCTGTTAGATTCAAATCCATAACCCATTTGCTCGTCCATGTTATGCGTTTTCTAGGAATTTATATTGCTGATATTTACTCATTGGATGCAACGCAATTTTCCTTCCTTCCACGTTTCCCCACTGACTCTCTTCGCCCATTTAAGATGCCCGGCAGCAGCTGACATGTGGAATTCTTACCAAAGTCCTTTTTTGTTTAAAATTTAATGCTCGGGCATGCTGAGAATAACCAGACGCACACACTCACGAAAAAAAAATCCATTTGAAGAAAAAAAAAACAAGTGAGTAGTGCCTTTACCAGTCAGCGACTGTCGAGAGGAGGAATTCTACATTCCGTCTAAAAATATCAGCACCTTTAGCCGCCAAATAAGCTATATTTAACCAGCATTAACTACTGGTAAGTTAATGCAACTGCAGGTAGGGGGGCCTGCTGAAATGAATGATGTAAATGGCGAGCGAGCCTAAATGTGAAGCTGCTTAGTTTCAGCTGCCTGGGGGGGGGGCGCCCCCCCCCCCCCCCCCCCCCCCACCCCCCCCCCCCCCCCCCCCCCCCCCCCCAAACACCGAGCGGGAAGCGAGGGAGGGGG
>JAODKN010000044.1:12583140-12596813 GCA_026774425.1 Petrocephalus zakoni
GATAGATAGATGGATGGATAGATAGATAGATAGATAGATAGATAGATAGATAGATAGAACTTTATTAATCCCTCTGGAAGGTTCCTCCGGGAAATTCACTCATTTCAGTTGCACAAAGAAGAGCTATCACTGAGCGTATGGGACAAGGTCTGGATCAAAGACATAATCAATACACTCTGTAATATCATCGGTATTGAACTGCATTAACTGATGCTAGTTTAACTCAGCTATCCACATGATATATATAGTATATACAATTTGTGGGATACCACTTGCCCCAGGTTTATTATTTCTGTTAATGCACATTTAGCAATCGATGTCAGCAGATGTACTGACATCCCATGTGGGCTGTATCCTGCTTTGGGCCTCATGCTGCCTGGGATTTGCTCCAGGACCCCCTTGTGACCCTGATCACATTAAGTGTCTGGGGGGAGAATAGATTGATGAGTGGGTGGATGGATGCATGGGTGGATGGATGAATTAATGAATGGATGTCATCAGATCTTCACCCAAATATGACACTTAGATAACAGAAAAAAAAAAATAACACAAGAAACTGAACAAAAAACATTTATTTGATAATGACAGGGATGAATCGACTAATAACCCGGAGTGGATCAGTAATTAATAACTATTACAATAAGTTACCACTTTTCGGTAAGGTGCTGCACCTAAATGCTTCTTGTAGCTGTCAAGCAGGGTCATGCGTTGTCATGGCATTATTTTGGCCCCCAAGCAGAACTGTTTTAGCTAAGTTATGCAACATTTATGGACTTTTATCAATAAATTACTCTTCAAAGGGGCTGCCGCAACATGTCAGCTCCCGGCGTGGACTGACTGGCAGGGATCTGGGAGAGAGCCAAAACGTGGACTGGCTGTGGGTCCCCAAGGACCGGATTTGGAAACATGGGTCTAGACCAGGGGTGAGCAATCTTATCCGTAAAGGGCCTGTGCGTAAGCAGGTTTTCGGGATAACCCTAAGGTCAGGTGTTAAAGCCCAGGCGTGAGAATTTTTCAGCCAATCAGTCCTCTAACTAGTAATCTAATTAGCGAGTTGCAGCGAAAACCTGCACACACACCGGCCCTTTGCGATTAAGATTGGCCACCCCTGATCTAGACTATTCCAGTAACATGTTTGAAATCATTGTCTTGCTTCATGACTCAGCTCTGCTTCACGTTTCGTTCGGGGGGGGGAGGTCGGGGGGTGGCGGCCTGGCAGTCTCCTGTAGCATTTCCTCATACAGAGCATTCATGGTTCCTTTGACGATTTTCCAGCTCCAGAGAGAGCAAAATTCCCCCCTCCCACCAGCGCACCACCACACTCCACCACAGCAGATTCTTCCTGTGAAGCACAATGTTTGGTTTTCTCCAGCAGAAATACAGCCCACTTCACACAAAAAAAGTTTAATCACTTCACAATACCTTCTTCCATCAGGGTCGTCCAGGTTTAAACACACTAAAGTTAGTTAAGTTTCTGTCTGGCTACTTGTCCATGCATCAGTTTGGAACACTGACTTAATTAATATTGTTCTAAGTTCTAAGTGCCCCAATCTATTTGCTAAGTAAGGCTCTGTGGACTGTGGAGAGGCTTGAGTCTCAAGCCTAGCAGTGATGTAATCCTTCACGGACCAATAAGCTTCAGCAAGTTTCCTCTTTAGCAACATTTCTCCAGAGGTCTGCGTTAATATGTGAGGTGATGTAATTCTTAGAATCTGTTTTTTCTTCTAGGGTGACCAGATAATCCATGTCAGGATGGATTGTTTGACCTTGGACAGTTTTTGTCAACTACTATTTAAATGATTGATGATTACTTGATAACGCCTGTGAATTCCCCCCCCCCATGCCTGGTCAGAAAAATATTACCCCATTTCCACCCCAGTAAAATCATTTGGTCTAGTCTGGACACCTCATTATCCAAGGTCTGGCTACACCATCACACCCTTCTTCTTATGACTTGTTATTCCATGAATATTTTTATTAAACCAGTATATATAGCTATAGGTGTGTATAGAAAACGGATGGACGGTTTTTAAGCTTTTTAAGTGGGGCTATTTGGTTGTTACCCGTCAGTGCGAGTCCTGGTGTGCCTCCCCCAAAAACGTCAGCAGACAAAAGGTGCTGACAGACCGTACCCTTTAATCCGGACGGTGACGGCAGCCCCTGCGTATCACCCGTCTCCCGCTTCCTGCTGAGCGATGCTTGATCCCGCACAGTTCCCGTTACTCATTTCCGCTCTTGTCATGGCTTGTCTGCACGGGAGCTACTCAGTCACCTTACCCAATCCACATCTGCCTATCTTAATAAAGAATGAAGCATTTCCCGAAACACGCAACCTCATCAGGAGGATCTGAAGGAATCTGAATTATTTAATCCATCTTCAAATCATTCCCTGTAGCTGATGGGGCACTTCGAGGGTTCCGGACTTAGGGAGGCCACGTTATCGGACCACAGTGCAACTATATTGGCCAACATGTTCCTAACGGCACGACATGACACAGTCTGAATGTGGCCACTGTGTCTGGATCTGGAGAAAATTCTAGCAATTAGTCTGAGGTCAGGTGGAGACATTACTCCTTTATACAAAACACAGGGTCTCGGTTATTTTTCACATAGAGAGCCTGTCATTACACTTATGAGATTTTAGCTCCATCTTTCCTAACAGAAAAGTATCCAGGCCTCGGCATTACTGTTGCTGACCTGTTCCCAGCCAGCAGTAGGCATTGGGGCTGAATAATGTGTCATGTGACCAGAAGGTTGCAGGCTTGAATCTCAGAAGGGAAACCATACTGTTATCAGCCAACTGTCCTGCTGTAGAAGACTGAAAAATAGTTCCCGGTTATTGTTTCTGTTCGGTGTTGAATGTCATCTCCTCTACAGGAAGTCTCCCTTCCTCATGGCCCCTGTTGCCAGGTTCACTGGAGATGAACTGGGCTGCTGCAGTACGGACAGGCTGGGTCGCCACGGGTTACCTGGAAATAAACATGTCAAAACCGATTCTGCCAGCAAAGAAAAGGCACCCTTACAGGAAGCGAAATGCCTGAGAGAGACACTCCGCTCGCCACCCGGCTGTCACTTTCGATTGTGCAGCCGCACGCGATGGCGGCGCATAGCTGGGCCCCGCTGAGCTCCGAGACCGTTAGCGGGTCAGCGAGGAGGGGGCACTTAGGGGCGGGGGCGGCTGCAAAAGCCGCACGGAGTTCCACAGAACTGCCAGCTGCTACGTAGGGTCCCGCCCACACCGGCAGCCCAGGGCCTGCAGGCCGAAGACGGCCAAAAAGGGCTTAAAAGGGAATAAGAGGGCCAAAACGGGCCCAAAGGGGCCAGAATGAAGATGGCCAAAAAGGACTTAAAAGGGAATAAGAGGGCCAAAATGAGCCCGAAAGGGCCAGAAATGGCTTAAAAGGGAATAAGAGGGCCAAAACGGGCCCAAAAGGGCCAGAAATGCCTGTAAAGGGCAGAAAAGAGCTTAGAAAGGCTTAGGGATCCATGATGAATGCAGCATCAGAGATTTAAAGAAATCAGATCCTTTCATTGTTCAGTGGACTATGCTTTCATACCTAACAGTTTCATAGCTTTAACTTATTTTTTCATTAGATATTCAGAGTCACACGCATAAACAGTGGATTTTGCATTGCTCAGTAATGCATATGAACATTCAGGGGCAGGTTTGTCGCTTCTGGAACCCCCAAAAGCCTTTTCATGGTCTCCCTATGCCTCCTCCATAGTGTAGGTACCTGTTTGTGGCCAACAGGAGGCGCTAAAATGTTGGGGCCCCATGCAAACATGTGGTTTGACTGGTGGTAAACACCAGCACTGCTAGTGTTTACCAGTTAGAGTGAACCTATCCACCTGGCAGTCTTGCTCTCACAGAAATGGCAAGCTCCTGCGTCACAAGCCTCAAACCCCACCCCTGGTGTGCGAGCAGGAAGGGAAAAAAGGCCGGGCACTCATTGGTGAGCAAAGATTGCCAGATGAAGATCAGCCACAGGTGACGAGGGTGGGCTGAACTTAAGAGGAACTCTGAGGCCGTTCAAGGAAAACTGCACAAGTCCACGCCACACCCTCTGTAATTAGCCCATCTCCTAGACCCGGGGGCTGAGTCCAAAGGAAAGTAGAGAAGGCTTTGGTCCTCGGGGAGCGCCACTTATTAGCTTTGGCAGATGGTCCAAGCCGCTGGCTGCCCCTTTGGCTGCCGAAGATCTACCAGGAGGATCTACAGTTTGTGCAGCTAATCTATTACAGTTTAATGCATAAACAGAGGGGTAGGAGTTCTTCCTAAAGCGAGTTAATCCAGCCCCACCACAAATGAATGTGTTATTGGCACCCGAGGTGCTGGATGGTAATGGAGCCAGTGACTGCCTTTTTACTGTCTGTAATTAAGCTGGTATTTATGGAGGCCTGCCTCTCTGCAGGAGAATAAAGTGATTGTAAGGCAGAGCGAGGCTGCTGAGCCCATCGTGTAGATGTCGCTTCTCTGGCTCTGGTTTTGGCATTACTGATTGCCCCCCCCCATTCAATGAAGGGGAACATGCATGTAAGGTAGGGATGGTAGAAGACAACCTGAAGCGAAGGCCATTAGGCAGATCAGGGGAATGGGACACACTGAAGCTTGCCTTAATGGCCCCATGTCAACAGCAGGGTCATAGGTTAAAGGTCACCAAAGGGGTGAGCCGGCATCATGGTCCTTGATGGAGAGGTAAAAGCCTGCGGTGTAAACATGGCCGTGGCCTTGGTAACTGTTGCCATAGCAGTAGTCAATTTCTATTTGTTATGTGCATGGATCTCCTGATTGTATTTGATCCTAATTTAAGCTCTTTATTGGAGGCTGTTTGGACTCAGTGAGCAGAGATGGATGTATTGCTTCCTTCCCCGCATACATGCCTGCTCACAATCCTGCTTATTCTCAGCCCGATAGAGGCTGTGATGCAGAGCGGCACTGTGACCAGACTGATGTGCGTCAGGGCCGTCTGCCGGCACTGGGGTCACAGCGGCAGCCAAACCCAGCCGGCTGGCTCCATTTCTTCAGCAAAAGAACACCCCAGACTTCCACTTTAGTGGAAACCAAAGAGCCGTTTTGTGTCAGCGATAACCATCGCCACACCCCCCCCCCCCTGCTTTGCTGACATCTGCGCACCTAGCTCACTGCCTCTGGCCTCTGAGTCGCAGCTCGGGTATTACCTTCAAAGGGAGTCGCGTCTTTATGTGCAGAGAGGTGACATCGTGGGGCAGAGGAAGCGCGAGGCTGTCCCAACGTCCCTGCGACGTGCGCCCTCCGTCATCGCCGGGCTACTGAAAACACTACGGAAGGCACATTCTTGCGTAACCTTTGCTGACTACAATATTTATCAGTTAAATACGGACACGATGTTGTCCTCGAGCCGTACGGCGGTGCCCCCCCGCCCCGGCTCCCACCGCGCATTTCTCAGAGCGAGATTTCCTCCCCTTCTTCAAACAGGAAGCGCGTGATTTGCATTTACGTCAGCGGGCGGCCCGGCTCGTGGCTCGCCTGCCTGCTGTTTACATTCTTCAGTTTGCCTGGCTCACTGACACGGCCCGGTGCTGGCGTGCGTAACACATAAAGGGCCAGAAGCAGGGAGCTTCCCATACAGCCCGCTACCCACCTCGGCCACGGGGGTCCGAGAGGCCCTCCTAACTTCCCATGAAGCTGGGGTATCCTTTCAGTTCATCACCATAGCAACTGTCCCCATTTCCTGTCTTTCATTCAGGTATTTTGTTCCCTTTTTTATATCACTTGTGTAACTATACATGACGAACATCAGCTCTGTCTCCAATGCAGGCCTTGAGGCTGTTATCGAAGGCTTTCTCTGGCACCCTGCCCCTCCCCTCCTCCTCATACTCTAGGGTACAATATCCCACCCCCTACATCTGCTTGTAAAAATGCCTGCAAAGCCTGGACCCATATGCCAACGATACGCCCTTGCTACTTACGCTCGTTTGCATGTGGCCGACGCAGTAAACATCAGGAAGCAGCCTGATGCTCAGAGTTACGCGACTCACAGGACACATCAGAGGCGGCCTAATGGTCCGGGATGTGCATGTGTTCCTAAAAGGCTGCTGGTTTAAATCCCTGACTAGTAAGGTTCCACTATGCTACCGCCCCCAAGCACTGCTCCCTGGGCATTGAATTAGCTGCCCACTGCTATGACACATATGGGTGCTGTGGTGTCAACAATGACAATCGCGTTCATCTAAATCAGGACGACGTCCACCTTAGGATGGCCAAAGCAATACTAAGTTACTTTTCTAACACATTTATCCAGAGCATGGAACAAGTAGCCTCTGTGTTGCAATACTAAGCCCTTAACCACTACCCGTTTCACTATAACCAGACTAGAACATTTAGTATCTGCGACGCCTATCTGTTGAGATAAGAGCACTTGCATTAACAGATTGTTAGTTACTCACAAACAATTTTACACACTGCGGTTATACTTTCGCGTCCACATTTGTTTCAAATTGGTTAAAATAAGTTAATAAACGAACAGGGACAGCAAACTGGACAGCTGGAGGCAACATCTCTCTGCGTGAACGCGATGGTTCCTTAATCCGCACCCGCTCTGTAGCGGCTGCAGTCACATGACGTGCCCGGGGAGGGGGGTCCTGGCGCCTTCAGCTTCTGCGTAAAGACGCGTCTAGTTCTTTCAGAACGGGGCTGTCGTGACCTGCTGCGTAAAACAAAGAGCCGACTACCACAGATTCAAGCCCTCTGCAGTGACCTTTCCCGAGGCATTCTTGCGGGCGTCTGTGGGTACGCAGCACTCACTGCGACGGGCACCTGTGAGATCATGTGACAGATGTTCCTGGAAGCTAACTCTGTGCAGTCACCAGACGCAGGGCAGTGGGGGTTCTCACGGCACAAACTCCTGCACACAGATATGCTCTGCATATGCAAACAGGCCACAATCACAACCACGCTGGAATGGGACCACTCTGGGTTCTGACCACAGCCTTGCCGACAGACTGGTGTAAGGTTCAGCCAAGAATCTAAAGCAGACATGCAAGTATTGGTAAACACTGGGCCTACTGGAAATAAAAATACTTAAAGTGAAACTGACTGACTAGCGTCAGGAAACCGAATCATCGTATTTGTTTTTTTTCCCCCCTCGATGAGAATCACGAACTGAAAGAACACACAGGCAAATCGTTTAGTTGAGAGCAGTGAAAATTCTTTGGAAAAACCAGCAATCTGTCTCACACAGAGAAACACACAAGAAAGGCAGGCAGAAGAAAGTGCCGTTTTCAAGCTCGTTTTTCAATTTATTACCTAAATAAGAAAAAAGTTCTATTACAAGTCACACTGAAATGTATTGCTTAAGAAAAAAAAAAAAGTTTTTTTTGGAAATTAACTTCCATTTTTCCACAAAAAAAAAAGACTTTATCCATGGCTAAGTTGAACCCTCCCACTTTTAAATGCACTAAGATACCTAATTTCACAGTTACCATTTCGGTTCCATAAATTAATACAGTCACACGCGCTACACTGGCCTATAACTAGAACAGAGTAAATCATCATGTCTCATTTCAACCGGCCGGCTACAAGAATGAAGACGCGACTTAAATGAGGTGATTGAAACACAAACCCATAAACCCTGGTAAAATGATTATTTCATAAACTCCGGCTCTCTCTCAGTCTGCGTCGAATACGTCTGGCACGTCGAGAGAGAAAAATTGACGTCAGCGAAACTTTAAGTGTAAAGGTGTGGTGTGGTGTGGTGTGGTGTGGTGTGGGGGGGGGGGGGTCACAAGTGCCCAAAATTACTGGAGATGCGTCGATTCCAGGAGAGAAAATGAGTGGTCAGTCACAGTTACAGGGCCGAGTGTGAACTGTTAACTGCCGTTACAGTACTGTCGATCGAATGGGGGGTGATTCTCCTGTTTTTTCTTTGTATGCAGATCTGAGACCATGATGGCAACACAGGAAAACAAAAAGCCGAAGGACACGAGACAAATCATTCGCACATACCGAGACAAGGGATCGGTTGTTATAGGACAAGGCTTCGTACATCACTCGTACACAACTATCAGCCCCAAATATTTTCGTCCATACTTATGTGTGTACTGCTGATAAACAATAGTCCTAGAAAGGCCTGAATTCCACTCAGTCAAGGGCAAAGTGTAAAGGGGGAGAAGGGGCTTCAGATGATTAACCCCAAAACTGTCAAGATGCAGAGTGCTCACACTGAAAATCCAAAATCCGCCTCCAGTCAAGGATAAGGACACTTAAAGAAGGTCACCTTCCAGCACTGAACTGCGACTGCAGACGGGGAAAAGAGAGCATTTAAAAAGTGGGACAAAATTGTAGAATGAAACAACCCCTGTGTGCTTCTAGATTTGCCACAGCCGGTGGGTCTCTGAAGTTGCATGGAAGTGTAGACTGACTGGGGGGGCGGGGAGATTTGTGTTTATACACTCCAGTCTATACCGTGCCTTTTTCTCCAAAACACCACGAGTTAGCAGCAAATGACCTTCAGATGTCCAATCTGATATGTAAGCAGTACTCAGCTTTGAGGCGTTGATCGATAAAAATGAGGCAAGCTTGTTATTTCAGGCCAAATCCTTACACGTTTAATCAATTTTGAGCGAGGGACACTGGAAAACGATGGCGTGAGGAATGGTTCGCAGCCGGCTGGTGGGTCGGGCCGTACACCCTGCTCACTCCAGAAGGGCGCAGAGAGGAATCGCGCCCTGACCGCATTTAAGCATTTTGCCGGACCAGCTGATGGACTCGGCACTTCTCGGCCAACCAAAGGCCGCTCGTGACCGAGATGGCTTGCAAGCACCGTCACTGCTTTCCCAGCATAAAGCAGACGTTCCTACATGTCAAACAGAGCCACCCCTATCCTTTGGCCATGCCTGTGAGAATCACCCAGGGTGTAGCCAAGTACAGGCCAAGGCGTCGGCCTGCGAAACAGCCAATCAGAGCTACTGGCCACGCCCACAAATCCTTACACAAGAATTAGAACACAGCCTCACACATATATAAATGGATTAAAGTCAACAAGACAATACACTGATAAGTAAATATATATATATTTTTTTCTCTCGCACACTGTAAATGGTACCTATTCTTACACACATCTGAGGTTTTTAAAATCGTGACTGACTGAGCAACGGGCTACGACCAACGGCGGCTAGTTACTGAATTACCGGCTTGAAGCGATCAAGCTGAACCGGGTTACCGTTTTTATTCAAACAGCACACAAAGGAAAACCAAAAATTAGATTCTTACTTTAAATTTAACATTCTAGAGCCTTAGAAAGCACTTGTATTTCTTATCTTCTGAGCATCACCCAAAAAAGACAGGCCGTCTTTGACAGACTCTTTGAGATAATAAAGAGAACTTTTGATAATTTAGTATCTTCCGTGTTTCCTCACACATCACTGCAGGAAGTCCAACTGTCCAAAAAAAAAAATAATAATAATAATAATAATAAATCATAAAAATGTGCAAACCGTTTGAAAACCTGAATGCTTTGTGAACAATGCTACATATCTGTTGGAATAGAAGTGGGAGGGAGGAAAACAAATGTATTAAATCAAATACTCGATTGTGATTGGCTGATACGAGACGTCCATCATGAGAGACCGGAGCATGTCACAATGTGACTTCCTTCCTGTATCAGGACACTTGGCCCTTAATGCAGAAACTGTCCAGAACATATAGTCCCACTGCATTCAGATGTGGACGTTCATCCAGCATGCACCTCAGGAGACTAAAAAAAAAAAAACTTAACTAATTAACAACACTGAAATCAGTTGTATTCCCTCTCTTAAAGGTGGTACAGTTTTGTATGTGCTGTCGTTTTCATGCTTAATTCCGCAGTCCTACGATGTCCAAAACCCAGCTTCTCGTTTTCGAAACCAGACCAGAACGCCAGCGAGGTGACACTGGGGAAGTGGTGTTGAGCCCCCCCCCCAGGCAGTCAAGAAAGTGGTCTTCAGGCTCCGCCTCCCCCAACGTGACTATGTGACCTTCTCTGAAAGTCCCGCCCCAGCTATGCCACCACGAACTCAGAGCTCAGGTCAGCCTTCACGTCCGGCTTCCAAACGGCGTCATCAAAGTCCAGGTCTAAGGAGGCGTCGCTGGATGTGGCGCTGCTGTTGCTGTTACTGCGGCCCGCCTTGCGGCCTCCAGCGGGGGACGCCCAAGCGTACGGGGTGCGCGAGTCCCGCCGAGCCTTCCGCCGAAGACGCCTCTGCTGCATCAGAAGCTGTAGCCGCTCCACCTTGCAACGCGTGGTCCGGTTCTCCGTCTGTCGCGAGCGGTCTCCTGCAGGGGGCGCAGAGGAGGGATGGGGCGGGTCAGAGGGGCGATACAAGGCGCGAGAAACTAAAACTTCTGAAAACTTCGAAGGGTCCTTCCTTCACCCTGAAGTGACACGAAAATCAGTATTAATTGCTCAGAGTGAAGATGACGATTAAAGGCCAGCGGTTTCGCACAGCTTCTCCGCGCACCGAAACCGGCTAAAAGCAGCGCAGTTAACAGCTTGGTGATTAAAACCTGAAGCTAGGGCTCGAGTGACGGAGCCAAAATAATGATTTCAGTCAGACAGCTGTGAGGTGAGAAGTGACAGTCACCAGCCTTCCTCACAACCCCCCCCATGTCCAGGCCTGGCATCAGCACAAAACCATATTTCAGAAGTGAGATTCTGCAGCGTGGCTGAGCCAGCTGTTTTAAAGCAAGTAAAAAAAAAAAAAAAAAAAAAAAAAACTGAAGCGACCTTAACCCCCATGTTTTTTTTTTCTTCTGCATTTTAAAAACATAATAATGGACAGGAGTGAATTTTTAACCCCGTTTCCAAGAGGCCTGAGATCTTTCAGCAGGCAGGAGGACATTCCACAGCCCTGTGCTATCCTGCCACGCCAGCATCATTGTGCGAAATACATTTTCTAAGAACGGCCACAAGTCAACAAGCCCCAAGCCCCTCCTGCAGAAGGCCTCAGGGTGGGGGGGGGGGGTCCCGATTGACCCCGTTTAGCCAGATTTATTTCCCAGTTCCTCATTTCCAGCATTCCTGTACACAAGTGCAGTAACCTCGGGTCAGAGGATTTGCTTTGTGCACCCGAGCGGGGGGTGGCCCTCGCCTTCCATTTTTACCCCATACAACCCCCAAAACGGGAAAATCCTGGACATCATTCCCACTCCACTGCATCCTGCTCCCTATCTGCTCCGTCTCTGCTCACACCAGCCTGTCGGTGCCCAGCTTTTCATGGGAATTGGCCGTAAATTTACGAGGCAGGCCGGCCGGCAGTCCGTCTCCTGCCATATAATAATTCATACAGACAGTTAGCCAATGATATGATTTGAATTGGCGAGTGACAGGCAGAGAGCACTCCGGGGTCCAACCAGCTTTTAGCCCCGCCCCTGAATACCCCCTTGCACATAGAGGCCACGCAGAGGTGGCGGGGCAGTCTGGAATTTCACCCCCGGGCGAGGGGGGGGGGGGGGGGGCTCGTCACACCAAAAATGCAGAACATACAGGCACTGCAGAGCCCGGTTCATTGCGGCGAGCAAACAGCCTCGCCTTGGGAATCCGCTCGATAACACACACGGCACATGACTCACCGCTGATAAATCATCCGTGCATGCCAAAAACCGGCACCTTAACCGTCCCTCTGAAAGCATCCAGAACTTTCCGTCTGGCCCGTGTGTCTGCGCTGCTGGGTTGCGGAACGGGCGTGACGCGTGATTAATGAGGGGTACATTTTTCCTGGGGTCGGGGGGTGGCGAAGGCAGGCCTGGGCACTTTGCCAGGGGGGGGGCACACCAGCCAAAGAGTGCGAGTCCAGCTCACATGCCCTCAGAGTGTCTCTTAGTCACTCGCGGCTCACAGCTTGTGCAGCAAAACAAAGTGGAAGCATAAAAATTCCAGTTCCCCCCCCCCCGCCACCACCAGTCGCGGGACAGAAACCGCAGCATTTTATGAATGGGGACTCAGTGTGGTGTCACACGCCACGCTGCTGTCATTGGGGGAGCACGCGAGTCCAGCCTAGGGGACCGGGCCAGTGCCATTTACACAAGCATTGTGCATTGCGGACGGGACAGATGCTGCCAGTCAGGGGGGAACGCAGGCACGCGTCAGGCACGGTCACTCACCGGCAGGGTTGCACACGCGGATCTGACTTTGGCACTTGACCAGTGGGTAGAGAGGAGCTGTGCCGGCGGGGGGCAGTGAGGTAGCGAGGCTGGCGGGTGCGGCCAGGGCGGGGGAGACCGGCGGTGTGGTCGGTGACGGGGGAGGGGACGACCCGGCCTGGCAGCGCAGCTGGGCCAGGGACGGGGGGGTGCCCTGGTACTGGCGAGTGGCACTCAGGAGGTCGTTGAGAATCTGCAGGACGGTGCTGATGTCGCGGCGGGGGTGTCCGCTGCTGTCCTGGCAGTTTGGGTGGAGCGTGCCTGAAGGGGTGGGCAGAGTCAATGCATGTGCCAAGGTGCTCAGGCCCGGAATGAGAGTCCCAGCTTCTAGCTTTAAGCAATAGCATATTACTCAGCCTGATGGCCCACGTCAGGCTACATGCACCCGCTGCCGAAACACAGGATGGCAAATGGAACGGCCCCCCCACCTGAGAAGGTCCCCGAGAAGACTCCGGGGGCGTGGTTGACGAAGCTCTCGATGACTGCCCCGGGCTTGCGTTGGCGAGAGGCGGGCGCTGCGCTTTGGGGGGGGCACCTGGAGCCGCTAGCTGCCTGTGGGAGGGGGGACACAGCACAGGACAGACAATCAGGGAGGTAAAGGTCCACCGCGAAGCCCCAAAGGAGCAGAAGCTGAGGAAAACACTTTGTGACTGAAAAACAGCAGTAGTTACCACTGAGCAGGACGTGGCCGGGGCGGGCCTTTGGGAGGAAGGGTGCGGGTGCGAGTGAAGAGGGCTTCCTGGCAGCAGACAGGCGTTCTGGGCAGGGCCACAGGGGGTGCTCGGCGACGCTGGGTTGGAGAGGGCTGAGGGGGCTGCAGAATGGGAACGGTGCGGCACCTTGAAAGTGCCGGCGCTGGTCCCGAAGCCCGCCGTTGCTGCGGAGCCACCCCGGGGCTGATGCATGGCCTGCATCTGCGGCTGCGACGGCTGCGCGCTCTGCTGCCCCCCGGACTGCTGCGCCGCCAGCTGCAGCTGGACGAACATCATGTGGTCGCCCACGCGCAGCGCCAACGTCAATGGTGACCGGCCCGACAGGAAGTCGCTGACCTGCAGATAGGAAGGGGCGGGTCTTCGTTAAAGCGGGCCCCATTTCTGATTGGCCGAGAGTCTCACAAGAACATTAACACCAATTTCAAAACTGATCACGTCCCAAAGGCTTCTCAGTCGATACTGAGCACTTCCAGTGACCCGGGAGAGGTTTTTCTTTGCCAGCTTATTTCATTCTCTCTTTCCTCTGGACTCTCCTCTAGTCAGAGGCAAAGGAGATGAAAATGAAACTATTCGAGAGCGGGAGGATCAAAACCACACGGCAGCGATGGCGCGGTTGTGGGATCCATCGAGGCCGCACTCTCACTTTCTCACCCTCCCCTCCACAGGTAGCAGGTGCCTCTGAATAAGTGGTGGCGCATCCGTCCCACGGAGAAATTCCACAAACAAAGGTCGGGGGGGGGGGGGGGGGGGGGGGGGGGGGGGGGGGGGGGGGGGGGGGGGGGGGGGGGGGGGGGGGGGGGGGG
>JAODKN010000044.1:12632167-12645891 GCA_026774425.1 Petrocephalus zakoni
CCCCCCCCCCCCCCCCCCCCCCCCCCCCCCCCCCCCCCCCCCCCCCACCCCAGGCAGCGAACATGCGAGCACACTAACACACACAACTTACATTTTGATGCCTGTTTATGTAACTGGACAGTCACTGTAGTGGGGAGATGTGAACCAACAACCTTCTAGTCACCACACCAAATCATCTACTGCTTTATATCTATGACTTTATAAAGCAATGCAATTCTTGTTCGAAGAAATATATTCAGTTATAAGTGGTAATTACTTGTTTAGAAGTACTTCCTTTAGCACTTTCTGTATTTAACTCTTGTTAAAAAAACGGAATGTGTTAGTTTTTAGACAGATAGTATATTTTTAGCCCGGGACCTGTTGAACCAGTGTCAGAAGGTACTCACTGATGGAGAGTTCTGAGCACTTATGTAAGTCATCCTGACTATGCGTGTCTGCCAGTTGCTAAAAGGGACAGGAATTTGAGCAATGATAGGGCAATACTTAACCAGGAGAAAGATGGAGATTTGGAGCCTGATTTTCCTCTGGCTGAACCCCCAGCAGGTCCCCTGCATGACTCTTCTGATCACGGAGATAAATCTAAGCAGACAGGAGTTTAGCCACGAGAATATGACATAACTGCAGCAAAAAGAGTAAATTAGGTCTGATTGTCAAAATGATTTGGACAGGAAAAAAGTGAAAAAACCCGAATCTCTGTTTTTCGATGAGACATTTGGAACAATGGAGGATTTATCACTACCTGGCAGGTGCTTGGCTCCGTAGTGAATGAACCCAGAATTAGACTTATGGACGCATTACAGATGCACATGAGCCTTAATCAGGTTACACTGAGTAATATCCCTCTGCTTTACGATAATTGGACAGAATTGCTTAGTGTGATGTAAAACAGGGCTCTCAAAACATATGTCCAGGAAACAGCAGTAGGGGGGTTCTCATCCTCCCCGGCCGGTGCCGTATTGTGGAACCATCCGTACCGTGGCTCTCTAGCCCGTATATTTACTCTACCACAGTACCCCCAAAGTGGCAAAAGGAAGCACTAGCTGCAGCGAGGAAATTCCATTTGGATTCCTCTGGGACACAGGAAGTGATACGCGTGGGATGAACTTTCGTTTGATTGGCCAGACAGGAGAAGAGGCATCGCCCATTGCACTTGCTCCTGGTGGTACTACAGATAAAGGATGTGACTAATATACACCCAAAGCACCAATCCCATGGCAGCTACAGATATTACACAGCTTGCTCACTTTCAGGGAGGCACTCTGTGTTTATTTGTCCGGTTCTATCTCGTTCCCCAGGATCACCCAAGAGACAGCAGTTCCAGCGCCAGCGAGCGGCTAGCGAGAGCACTGAGCCGGACGAGCACAGCTCACACCAGCTCGATTTCATCCAGTATATAGCTCGCATCCACGAGCCAAGGCGCTCCTTCACTCCGCTGGTCCCCACCTCCACACCCCCACCTTCCCTCGGCAGGTACCTTTAATACCCTGGCCATCATACTGTCTCGTGTTCCCACCCCATCCACTGGTTATCTCTCCCAGCCAATTATAACCTTTAACCTTAAGACTATCATTAGGTCATGTGACTCGGGCATGCTAATGGTAACTGCCAATCGGCAAAGCACTTTACAGCCATTGATGGACACAAACCATGCATGTACATCTGTGCTCTGGGCATGTGCTGCCGGTGATGTGAACCTGACAGGTGTGAAGCTGCAGGTAAGCATCACTGAACGTTAAGACCCCGCTGTGAACAGGGGGGTCCTGACAGCTAATGCTGGGGTTTCCCCCTGCAGGTTAGAGGTGGAGGAAGTGGCAGCGGCCAGTAGTAGCGGAGAGGCAGGACTGAAAGCCGGGCCGCCGGAGTCCCAGGAAGAGGAGGAGCTATTGTCCAGGGCGGGGCCATCGTATGGCCGCCAAGAGAGCACCGAGCACCTGACACTGTACCGCGACATCTGGACCCTGCGAGCTTCGCTGGAGCAGTACGCCTCCTCCGACCAGAGTAGCAACAACGACAGGGATTCGGTCCGCAGCGAGGCCGGCAGCGTGAGCTCACTGGGGGGCGGAGCCACCGGGGGGACGCTGCCTAGCTACCCATCACAGGACACCGGGGACGAGCTGGAGGTGGAGCTACCCAGCGACGTGGGGAGGAGGGACAGGGGAGGAGCCAAGCAGGACAGCATGGACTCGGAGCGAGGCAGCGACGGCGAGGGGTCGAATCGGAAGCTGCTACAGATGGACAGTGGTTACGCCTCCATCGAGGCCCCCTCACGCGCCCCGGAGGACACGCGGCTGTTTGCGCCCCCTGGTGGCGGTAAGGGCAGAACGGCGTCGGAGAAGCGGCACTTCTTCACCAGCTCAGGGCGCAAGGTCAGCGTGCGCGAGAGCTTCGAGCTGCGCCTCTCTGAGGAGGAGCCAGAGGACGAAGCCATGCCCGGGGCCACCGCGGAGGGCCACAGCCCAGGCGACTGGTCCTCCTACGGGGAGTTGTTCGGCCCCCGGGACTCGAGCCCTCTGCCCCGCTTCCGTCGGCGGGATTACAGCATCGACGAGAAGACGGACGCGCTCTTCAACGAGTTCCTGCGGCACGACCCCCAGTTCGACCAGCAGGAGTCGCCGGCGAGACAGAAGCACCGCTCCCGGGTGCACCTGCGCAAGCAGTGGCAGCGGACTAAGCAGTACAGCGACCCCGGCATGCGCCGGCCCGCCCTGGGCCTGGAGAGGCAGCGTGGCAGGCTGTGCCGGGGCGACAGCGCCACCTATCCGCTGGACGTGCGTTACCACAGCACGCTCTCGCGGATTGTCAGCGCGGCCGAGGATGAGGGCGCCGAGGGTGCCGTTGAGACGCCCCGTGCGGAGGCCAAAGAGGATTGGTCGAGAGTCAGCCCCGACGGTGGCGGGGGAGGAGCCTCTGACTCCCCTCCTACAGCATCGGAGCAGCCTGAGCCCCCCAGGCCCGGTAGCCCCAGCTCTGGCTACGGCCCGCAGACCATCGTGGCCGAGTTGACTGACAAGCTGGCTCTGAGGCTGGATGAGCGGCTGTACACGGCCCTCCGTGTGCCCAAAGGCAGCTCTGAGTGCATAGCTACTGCCACCTCCGTGTCCCCGGACCACAGCCCAGTGTAGCTCTCAGCTTCACCTTCCAGACCTTACTTTGTATTTATTTATCTGACATTTTTATCCAGAGCAACTTGCAGTAGACGGAAGGGTTAAAATTTACGTGTGCTCTTTGGGATTTGAACCCACAACCTTCCCAGCCTGTACATGGTCTGTAATAGGTCTGTATATATATATATTTAGTCCCTCCCCTGTCTGTGATTCAGCGGCCGACTCCTCCAACGCAGAAGAGCGCACCTGGTCCCCAGAGCTTGATCTCGTTTTGGTCAAGCTGCTGTACAGCTTCTGCCATGAGATGGGCTGTTCTCGCGCTGAACCGGCCTCTCCACTGCACCGACGATGCCACTGTGAATCCTGGTTCTTCTCGTCCGTAATCTTACACCCGTGGCCCAGTGTCATGACGGTCGTTCATTTGCTGCCTGTTAAGCTCTCGGTTCGTAGACGATGAAAAATCCGATAAAAATAGCCTAATTTATTAATTCGCTGTTCATTGGCGTTACTTCCGCTGTATAGCGAATGTACGCTCAGATTTTTTCCCCCATTCGCTCTTGCAATTTGTCGGCACAGCGAAATTACATCAGACTTAAGGAGTTCCTACTTACGCAGAGGAGATACTTCGTTTTGTTGAGTTTATTTACAATTTATGAACTCCATGCATAGGCACCAAGGCCTGATGAGTGCTGCATTGTGCTGTACGTGTTTATATGACGTGTAATGCATCCTAGAACCCTCTAGTTCACTGAGGAAATGACATAGGAATTGCTGTCATTCAGGTTCGTTTGTTGAATTTTGTTTGCCTGTTGTTTAGAGCAGAATACAGAGGGTCAGTGTCATTATCAGTCTTAGTGAGCTACTCTGTAAGTGGGAGGGGGGTCACATGGCCATTAGAGACACACACACTCATTACCATTCCCCAGTGCAAATTATAAAATATAAGAAGGTCTGTTTAAAACCTGAGATAAAATGATGGTGGCAACCTGCAGCAGAATAGATAATACATGTACGTCTTAGGGTTAAGCATAAAAGGCATCTTTTTATTGAGTCAAGTTTTACAAGAAAATACCTCCTTGTTTTGGCTATGCTGATATATGTCGAGATACAGAGGGTATATAAACATCGGTCACCGTATAACACGTAGCCTGGCCGACATCTGAGACATTACTGTGCAAGTCTGCATGTGACAGAGAGAAGAGTTTTAGCACAACCTACCAGGACACCATTAGATATTTTTATTTAACCTTTTTGTATTTCAATGAAACTAGACAAATAGTCTTGGCACTGTAAGATTTTATCAAACCATACGTGAGATTTCGTAGTGGCTAATGCCATATCTGTGCATTATATTTTGACTGTGAAAAAATACAATTTTCTGAATTCCTCCCAGATTCGTCGAGGGACCAACTAACGTTAGTTATATATTTTGTTTTTTGATTTGTCAATAAACATTAAGCATTACGTTGTATGATTGTAAGGAGTTTGGGATTCTGCTTATCTTCCTCCCCCCAAAAAAAAAACAAACACCTCCCAGGTTTATTTTTCTTCACCAAAGTGCTGAAAAACATTTACGACAGTCAAGGAAACCACACATCCGTGCAGCCTAATTAATATTAAAGATTCAGAGGGAATTTGGTATTGGCTCTTGTTGATAACCTGACTTTTGTTAAAATGATAATGAATAAACCAAGATGGGCATCAGATCACACACAGTTCAAATCTCACGCCTTCAAAACTTTATTCTGTGGCAGCAGCTCCACTGAAAAACTTCCGTTTCATTATGACTTTATATTACTATTATACTAATAACAGTAATAATGATGAAGATACATTTGTTGTACGACAAAAATCCTGGTAAAATACAGAATGGGTGATGGAACCTCGAACCTCTGGCTTTTTCCGTCTGTGTAATCACCAGATAATCCAAGAAGCGAGGGTCCTTTTTAGTATCTAGTCATCTTCTGATACACCTTAAGCCTGCTGAAATCTCAGTGAGAGTTTGAGGTCAGTGCTGAGGGTCCTGAATCCTGCGATGACCGGACCAGGAGGAGCAGCCCAAGGGTCTGTAGACGGCCACGGCCGATTGGCCTCACGCCATCTCGGATCAAAGCACAGCCCACGCCACCTGGTAGCGTTATAATCCACTTCGGCACGAGAGCAGATCAAAGTCCAGGCTCATCCAGGTGGGTGGACAGCGACGAGGGGCGACTGACTAATCTAAACGGCCGCATTAGCAGGGCGGGGACACTCACGGAGACCAACACGTGCCCGATTGTGCGTGTGACTGAAACACGAAAAGACGAGAGACACTCTCAGGTGTATGTGCCGCTCGGAAATGAGACAAAACCCCCCTCCCTGTCCGCCTCCCAAAGCCTAAAAATAAAGAAAATAAATCACAAGAGACGACCAAATCTGTTCTGGTTGGGATGTGTTTTATATAAATAATAATAATAATAATAATAATAAAAAAAAAATATTTAATGGGAAAAAAAAACAAAAACAAAAGCCAACTACCCCAGGTTGGAAAGGGTAAAGTCCATTTGCTCTTCTTACACTGTACAATTCCCTTCCGCGAGTCGCTTTTACAGCATGCAGTTTTACATTTTTTTTTTATAATAATAATAGTCATCGTTAGGTATATTATCTCTATTATCACCATCAGCTTTTTTCCCCGCTTATCACAATGTGCATCAAACTGCAGTTAGCAACTGGAAAAATAAAGGTCGTCTGTGAACGAGAAGATCCTGTCGTGCATCTAAGTGTCCCGCAAGGTCACAGGGCGGGGGGGGTGGGGGGGGGGGGTGATTGAAGCCACACCACCTCTGCACCTCGTATCACTGCATCTCCTCCATCATCGCAGACATTCAAAAAGAAAAAAAGGCATAAAAAAAAAACAGGGAGGAGAGAGACAAAGAAAATGAAAGAAAAACACTGGGGACTGCGCCTCCTTGCATTGCATCACTGCCTCTTGAGAAACCCGTCCAGTCCTGAAGTCTCGGTGCGGGGAGGAACTGGCAGAGTGGGAAAGGCCTTCACTCTTGTTTCAGGATCCCAAAAGGAAGGGGGAGAGGAGGAGGGAAATATATACCTGAATAAGGGGGGGGGGGGGCAGAGATGGGAAAATAAACGGCATTAACATAAAAGCTTCTGCTGCTGAATCTGTGTGCTGTACATGGATGCAGCTCCCATTTAACAAAACATCACAGGATTAAAAAATAGCAGCCATTGCAGCCGAGCCCCGAGACACTGATCTCATTCCCGGAGAGAGGCGGAGTGCATGGTGAAGGGGTCTGCTTATTCAGGCTGCCTCCGAAGACCAGAGTGATAATAGCACACAGCGGTGTGTCTGTGTGTGTGTCGGAATGTCACCGATGACAATCAGTCTCACAAGGAAGCAGAAAAGCTCCAGTTGCCGTGGACACCCAGGGGCTGCACTGATTACCCTGGCGAGTCTGTTCATCTGCGAAGCAGCAGCAGCAGCAGCATTCATCTCAATGTGCGTGAAATCTGCAGCACCTCCAGCAGAGCGTCTTAACGGCAGTGGGGTATCTCCCCACTCCCCCCAGGTCGATTCCCTCCCCAATGCCAGGATGACTCATCCTCAGCACAAACACATACAGGCTGGATGGGCTTCTAGCCAATCTCCATGCCACTCTGCAATCCCAAGGCTGCTGAAAAGCAACCCCCCCACACACCCCCGCCCAGATGTGGGGAAGGCGTAGGAGTCGTGGATGACTCATAAAGACAGCCTCTGAATCTTATTAAAATCGGTGAGTCATCCTTCCCCTGCCCCTCCCAAACCCAAACCCTCCAAATAAGAGGGAGAAGTCCTCTCCGACTATACCCACTCCAGCCTGGGAAACATGCATGGCCATTTGGTCAGCAGCTAAAGACCTCTAAGGGGCTCGGCCCGTCGGCGCCACTCGGGTAGATCATACCATAATGCAGACCCAGCCGAGTAACCACCAGTGCCCATTGTACTAGCAGTGAGGCAGTATTAATGCCACAAATGCTCACTCGGGGCGTAATGATGCAACAATGGCCACCCATAACCTAAGGCCACCCATCCAGCCATGCTTCAGATTTTTACGGAGCGCAAAATTCACCTTGTAGCAGAATAATACTGTAAATAAAATAATATGGTAGGAGATTTCCATTTCTTTGGAATCTGATCAAAGCATCGAATTTAGTTGGGGGGGGGGGGGGGGGGATGGCCATTTAACCGTGGGTTTTGGGTTTGCCCAGTATTGTACAACAAAAAGCCCCCCGAAACCCCCCCCCCCCCCCTCGCGGCGCGGGGGGCCGCGGCCCCCCCCCGACGCCCATGTCAGCGTAGGTTGTAGGTGTGCACTGTGATGGACCAGCATCAGGCCACAGTAAGCCCCCAGCCCTGCACTCCCCCCCACCCCATCACCCCATCACCCCCCATAAGTGGCTGGAAGATAGATGGACACATGGTTGAGTAACTTGACTTATAACTTCAATGCCAATGACACACAGCACACTAAAGCAATTCGCTCTTATCTCTGCTACTTGGAAACAGTTTTAATGTTGGCAGAAAGTGATAAGCGTCATAAATGTGAGACGTTGCCCCTGAACGCCCCCCACCCACCCACCCACCCACCCAGTGGACCGTTCTGCACTCACCGCTACAATCTGCCGCTCGGGCCGGGGAGGGGGGGGCAGAGGAGGTCACTGCTGCTTGCAGGCGGAGAGCTTGCGGATGCGGCTGACGGCGGCCACCCCTTTGCGGGAGGGATTGGAGGAGGAGCTGGACCTGCGGTCAGAGGCGGCCTTGGAGCTGCTCCCGCTGACCCCCCCGTGGGGGCCCGGCTCCGTGCCATTGACGCACATGGGCTTGGGCGGGGCCGGACCCTGGCTCTGCCCGTTAGGCTCCACCTCGTCTTCAGGAACTTGGCCTGGGGAGGACGACACGACAGAGGGAGTCCAATCAACCGGGGTCATCAGCACTGAGCACAGGGACAATAAACACTGGGGGGGGGGATATGCTGGATGCCCTTGTAGCTGGGCCATGACCAGACTGGCACGGGCCCACGGGATATCTGTACCGGCCCTGCTATTGGGGCGAGATTAAGCACAACTGCACGAAAAGAACCTGTGAGTATATAACGGCGCTTTTCCACTGGCACCAAGAACCGAGATGTACCGTGAACTGGCACTTTTCTATCGCAAAATGAGTCGTACCCGAGCTGACGTGGCCCTGCTTACTACCAGAGCCGAAAGCGTGACTAAACCGAGCTAGCCGTGTCACCATCTGATTGGTCGAAAAGAATGTTGATATCGGCGATCTGTGTCAATGTGCATGGATTATCTGTAGGAAAAAAGGACATTCTATACAAAACAGGACACTTCATTATTAGTACCATTGCGCATCATGATGTACTGATGCATTCCTGATAACTCAGAACTTTAAGTACTACAGAAGAGCTGAACGGAATAGATTCGTAATGCAACTTTACACAAGTGAATGCTACTTCCATTAGCGTTTGACGCCAACACAGTACGTCATTTCTCACAAACTTGGTAATGGAAATCGGCACATAGCAAATCATAACTATATACATTATGTGAACAGTAAAGAAGTGTCTCCCCTCCAAAGCCGGCAACGGCTTTACTGAGCCAACCCTTTGGAGGTGGAAAACCGAAGCGAGCTGGAACAGTAGTGTAGCTAGCGTCTCTTTGTGGTGCGGATTGGGTACAGGTTGGTTCCTATATGCAAGTGGAAAAGCGCCATAAGGCAGGGATGTATATAGGCCATAGGGGCACTGGCCCCAGCTGAAAGCTAATTGGGTCCTAGAATGCCCCTCCCCTATCACTCATCAATTCAAAACATGTCATTGGCTAATGATAATGTTGGCCCCACTGTATGAATTACAGTCCCTCTTACACACCCTCCCTTAAAAAAATAAAATCTTGGTACAAGTCATTAGGAATACCAAGGGAGTTAGAGAAGGTCAAAGGTAAAATGACACTCGTCACCCAGTAAGCATGTGCGTCTGCTCAACTCTGTATCAATAGTCAATTACCACATCACACATGCTTCTCACTTCAGCAACGCTCGGTGGCATCGACCCACATGTGACAAAGGAGCTGACATCTCCCCCCGCGAATGCATAGGCAGGTAAGCACCAGCTAGACGGGACACATGAAAGAAACCCCTGATGAGGACCTCGATGAGACAAGCCCTGCAGTCATCACAGCGACTTTACCGCACCGCCACCTCTGATCTGCAGCTGAAGCTGAAGCGAGTAAGACTGGCAGCAGGAGAGGTGGGCCGAATGAGAGGGGAGAAGACTGATGCGTGATGCAGACTACTAAAGGCCACAGAAAGGCCACAGGCTAAGGGGACTAGATCTCACGCCCCCCTCTGGGGAGGTATCCCCACTTTAAAAAATAAAAAGCAAAGATCACACTGAAGTCCCGACAGCCTGAAGTCTCAACTGTGATCCAAAACTACACAAACTCAAGATGAACCTCCAGGTTTGCACTCGTATAAAACTGAGATGTATTTACAAAAATGTGAAAAAGTCACTGACAGGAACAGATCATCACACACACACACACCTCTGCACCATCCTGCCTTCTTCCCAGAATCCTCAGGTGCTGATGATTCCACCCTTACAAAATGTAATCCTTGCTCTCATACACAGTCTGCCCGAGTCACAGCGCGAGACTGAGCATGCTCTACAGGGGCTTGTCACGAAGCAATATTTGTTGGGCAGCAAGATAACTTGCCAGATTTAAGGTACCCCAGTTTAAAGGGCCTTTATCTTTGTTCACTTTCATTTAGTCCCGACAAATCCTGCTTCGTGATACAGGCCCCAGGTATGCATGTTGGAAAACAAGCCACAAAAAGCTGTCATTCACACCCAAACAAAACAATTAACAGATGCATAGCTCTGCATAGTGCTTGCGAGGCAGGACTTAAACAAAAGCCAAAAAAACCAGCCTTGGCACAAGACGATTACCAGTTAAATGCAGTTCGCAGTGATTCATTCGCGAAATGCCACAGTCAGGAGCAGGCAGGCTAATCGTTCGCCGATGGGCGGCACAAGCGAGTGATTGTTACCTTCGCATTCTTCCAAGATGTCATGCCACTTAGACTGGCCTGCCATTCAGCCCAGCCATTAAAATCAAAGGTAACACTGAACTGATTTACCAGAAAGTCAAGTCACTGACATTGGGAGAAATAAGCTATATTAGAGACCCCCCCACAGCCCGGAAACCTGCTCTTATGCATCCACCGATCAGTGGACACGCAATACTGGGCAAGACGTAGGACAAAAGGTCAAAGGGTAACTGACTCCCTCATGTATCTCTGACGCCCATTACTCAGACCTTCCAGATCGTAAGAAGTCAACTTCAAAGTCAACTTTCATGACACAAGTCAGTATCCCCAATTAGATGCAAGAACCTATTTATTTTTTAACAAATGAAAGGTCAGACGATCACCAGCATAAACAAAGCAGCAGAACCCAGCTACAAAAACTCAAACACTAAAGAGGGACTTATCAACCGTGCGACACCCTACACTCTGCACCGTTTACACGCCTTATACCCTGAATTACTATGTTTTACACTGATACAGCTGACAGTGACATTTTCCACTTGAGAGACTTGAGCCCGTCATGCACTGGCAATTAAGTGTCCTAAACGCTGGCCACCCACTGGCCGCTGTTACACACTACACCCTGCTATTTAGTGTGCAGTTAGCAGTATGCCTGGTTGCATGGCAGCCCCTGGAAAGCCCTACAACTATATAGGCATGAGTGTGAACGCACGCACACAAAGACGTTTCAGACCCCTTTTCAATCCGTGCTCCAACCAAAAGCCATTTCAGAACAGAATAGAATACAATAAGTTAAGCTCCTTTGCTGAAGGCTTTCTTGCTAACAGTTTCAAAAGAAATACATCTTGGGAACTGATGAATAAAACATTATTTTAAGCACAAAAACGAAAATTAAAATCATTCTAGTGGGGCGTCTCTCTGTCCAGCCGCTCTCCATTTCCTCTGCCATTTCCTATCTCCCATTTCCCGTTTCCTACGCCTCGTGACTGGATGGGCTTTGTTCCTTACTGCTGACCTACATCCACACCTGGAAACAGCGGGCGAGGACCCTTAAAAACAAAAGGCAAGACGGGACACTCCATTACAGAATGTGGCAGGAATGCACCAAAATATGACTGCGAACGTCAAGCAGAGCTCAACTTATATTTCCTTATTAGTTACAGGACACAGGACCGTATAACAGCATGGTGGATGCCTGATGGTTATAACAAACATGCAAAAACCAGGTAAATGTACTCAAGGTAAGGCTCACAGTGTTCACCTGTGCTGTTCCTTAAGGTGGTAACAAAACCGAAGAAAGCAGATATGAGCATTTTGAGGCAGAGCAGCTGGACCTCTGACATGCGGCCCACCTGGCACTGTGAAGTCCTGAGTGTAGATGATCTCATCTTCGCCGTCGAAGAACTCGTCATCCTCCACGTCGTCGTCGTCGTCAGTGTAACCGTGCAGGTCCTCCAGGTACGGCACCACGGTCATGCTGCGCCAGGGGTCCCGGGCCTCTGCGCTGGGGGGGATGGGCACCGGCGGGTCTGACGGGGGGTGTTTCTTACGCACCCAGCTGGGGGGGGGGCAGGGGGACTGTCAGGATGCCCTCATGCCCTCCCAACCTCACTCCTGCATAGCTGCCGTTTTACACTTCTGGTACAATTCTGAATCCTGGTCACCATGTGCGATTGCCGCAGCCATTTCTGGGCAGCAGAACGGCGCAATATCACAAATATCGCGATATGAATTTTTCGCGATAAATACCGCAATATTTATTAAATAAACAAGCGGAAAATTTACCCAAAATTAAGTATTGGTTTATTAGTTATTATCTACCAACACAGTCCAATAAGTGGGTGGCGCTGCTGTGAGTTGTGATCACAAAACTACTTCTGCTCAGTATCATCTCATATGGAATCCAAAATATTTCCATACAATGGAGGATGAATCTTTTAGCCACCATTTCTTGTTTGCATTTCTCCTCCTGACTAATTTTTGTTCTATGTCTTACAAAAGTGGCGCCAGGTCTGTCCAACAGCAAGGATGAAAATGGTTACGATTATGCAAAAGCACCGGTGGAAATGTACATATTTTTTAACACACTAGATAATCTTGAAATGGAACATCATTAAAATCACAAAGCTTGCTAAGTTTTGGTCCATAAAACAGAGTAAAAATGTTTTAGCAAATGGTATAGATGACAGATTCATGGTGGTATGTTGGTGGTGGTACCTAATAATTCATACTGTCTTTAAATGGTATGTGTAGGAGAAATTTCATCAGCAGGAATAGCATTGCCATTGAACATACCACCAAAACACCACAAATCATTTAAAGTCATGAAATGACAGTAGGAATAATTAGATACCAATCAAGTCTAATCTCAGCCCAGGTGACTAAGGTGGTCCTTGTGATGTGACAATCGCACGTCTGTAACGTACAATGTCGATATTAACCATTAATATCGTGTAGGCCCAGTGAGTAGGGATACTAGGCAGGTCTGAGCTTTTGACGAGTTTTAACGACCAAAGCGGAGCCTAAACATATTTTGTCCTTAAAAAAAAATATGAAAAAACACATTTGGGGCAAAGGGGGTGCGACTGTTAGCCGAGCTGCCCTGCATTAATGGCATCTAACACTAATTTCTCTCCGAGGGATCAGCGGGTTGGCTTTTGTGCTCCTTCAGGCCTGGATAAAGCAAAGATCTCGGCTGATCAGACGAGGCCCAGAAGCCCGCTGGCGTCACAGGGGACATCATTCTGCGTCTCCACTGCAGAGGGGCGGGGAGCGCAAGCCCTCTGAAATCAGCATGTCAGGAAGAGGCGGGATAACCCAGCCCCCCCGCCCCCCAAGCGAGCAGGAGCATCACGTCAGCATGCAGACACGTCACGGCCTGTTGTTGCCATGGAGACGGCAGCTCGCGCCACACTAGGAAAGCCCGTACTCGCGTATTAGAGCATTAAAATGTGCCAGAACATTATTCCAGCCTGTCAGTCGCCACAAATTAATTTAATGAGTCTGGGGTTACCTGCAGGAGGCCGACTTGCCGGGGAATTATGCACCAGACACGGCCTCCAGCACATGTCCTCCCCGATTAACCTTAAGGCTAAATTTACCAAATTCAAATCACTGAACAGCACAGCGAGCTACACTTTCTGAAGGCCCTCCCAAGTTTGTGGGGGAGAGATTAATGCTCTGGTCACCTTTAGGGAGGCAATTAACCTAAATTCCTTAAAAAAAACTGCTAACTGTAAAACTGATGTAGTGTAAGAGGAGGATTTTAATAAAAGTGTCTGAAAGAAAAACATGGATCATTAAGTAAGATGCTGGTACAAGGGGACTCTGCCGCCTTCTCGGAGATCCTGAGCTTAACGCTCATCTTTGCATTGGTTTCAGCTTCAGGTTACTTCACCGTCTTTGTACTCAAATTAGAAGAAAAAGCTTCATTTTGACTGCAGATTTCCGGAGCTCATGTTACCGTGAACAAGCATTTCCTTTTAAGCATAATGGACATACCTATGAATGTCTAAGCCCGATTGGCG
>JAODKN010000044.1:12648135-12660657 GCA_026774425.1 Petrocephalus zakoni
GCTGGGAGGGAGCCCCTGAGGACTGGTTTGAGGAACACCGGCATGCGTTGCTGGGAAATAATGTTCCCTAGACTGCGGTGCTACGTATACAGATAAAGTGCATTTAATAGTAAATATTACAGCGACCCTCAGGGAGCAGCCCCAGGGGAGCAGCCCCGTGAGAGGCGCGTGGCAGGACAGGAGAGGAACACCCACCCATGCGCCTGGAACACGGGAAACCTCTTCTCTGGCACGCTGTCCAGCATCTCCTGCATGCCGCACACACAGTACTCCATCACCATATACGTGACGCAGTCGTCAAGGACAAACGACCACAGAAGGAACGAGCAGACGCGTGTCGGCACGAGGGCCCAGCTGAGAAACGCGGTCATTGGTCAGAACAAAAGCACCAAATACCGGATCGTCGACATTAAACCAGGATTCGTGTCAAACTGTGATCAGGGCACTGGATGCAGAAATGCCCCAAAACTCCCAGAGCATTATCTGCTAAACAAATGCAATTTCTACACATTTGACAGAATGGAATTTCCTAGTGAAAACTAACGCCATTAAAAGTTATGATGCCATTAAAACTCGCTTTCCCAAAAAGGAGAAGCAGGCAGAACACAATTACAAACACACATCATTATACTTCAGTGAACTAACAGGAGAACACAGGGGGTTACAGTGATTCATCCGCGAACCACAGACGCCACTGCATACAGTCACCCTTCAGAAGGATGCTGTGATCTACAGCTTTGGGCTTCATGGCCCCTGCCGCTGGAGGGTGTCAGGGAAGGAAATAAAGGGAATGGAGTGGTGGTGGGGGTGGGGGGGGTCAGTGCTGACTCACCACTGCATCACCCGCTCCTCACCTCAAGGAGACTCCTAAGAAACATCCCTAACAATAAAGGATGGCGCGTGTGCAGGAAGAGAGAGCGTGTCTGTGTCTGTGTCTCTGTGTGTGAGTCTGTGCGTGTGTCTCTGCGCGTGTGTCTGCGTGTGTCTCTGCGCATCTGTGTGCGAGTGTCTCTGTGCATCTGTGTGCGAGTCTGTGCGTGTGTCTCTGCGCGTGTGTCTGCGAGTGTCTCTGTGCATCTGTGCGCGCGTGTCTCGGTGCGAGTGTGCGCGCGTGTCTCGGTGCGAGTCTGTAAAGTTAGGAGAGGCCCTTGATTGCAGGTACACCATGAGTCCTGACGGCCGATACTCACCACTTGACTGGATGGCTATGCCGTCAAACTCAAACTTCAGCCACAGCCCTGACTCATAAACCACACGGAAATGAGAGCCATTACTTATAACCGTCATCTCTCAGTGGAGTCATCGCTGAGCAACGCAATAAAATACTAATAAAATACTCTAGTGTCAGGTACTCGTGAGTAACAAGTCCTGCATTACAATGCAGCCTGACGTGAGCTTGGTCCCAGCGAGGATTAGCCTGTCCACTTGCAGCTGTAAGGTCTGGCTTCTGTTTTCAAGAAGATCAAGAGAGACCCACTGTGGACAAAGTGATGAAATGCAGTGCAGCTGGATAATGTACCTTACTGGGGGGGCGCGCGCACACACACGAACACATGCACTCCAGTACAGATTGCATTACACAGGCCTGCACTACACTCCCTACTGCAAATACAGACAGCAAGTGTCATTTCAATCCTTAGATATTAACCGATTCATTCAATCAAGAATATTTAAAGTCAGCTGTACTGAAGCTTGGCGTGGGCCAAAGTTGAGAAATGCAGTTACAACATATACTTGTTGACACCAGTCAAGTAAAAACATGAACATGGATAAGTTTTTTTTTTTTTTTTTTTTACAGGGCAGATAACTCATTCTGACAAAAAAAAAAAGGATATATCTTCTGTTTCTCCTCGTTGTACAACACGTCCACCAACTGGATCACGTTTTTGTGCCTCAGTCGTCTCAGCAGCTGGATCTCCCTAAAAGAGAGAGGCATTTGAGAGGTCGAAGGTTGGCCGGCATGAGCGAGGCAGAGAGGCGAAGCAAACATTCAGCACGACATAAGTGGCCACAGTACAAATGGCCGATGAAATCCTGAACTCTTCTCAGCGTGGAATCCATTAGAACGACACAAAAGGTCTTCATCCCGAACACTAATGCCCAGAAACCAAATGACTGCCATGCAAACTGTGCTACTCCCAGAAAAGAAAGTGGAGATGAAATGGCAGATACGACCTTCCCTGATTACACAACAGCTTTGGTAAATTCAATGTTCCTGCGAGAGTAAAAATAGATGGTGCACATGATAGCAGAGTCCTGAACACTGTTATATGGGCCTGTTCGGTTCAGCTCAGGTAGTGTCGAGGCTGTGGTCAGTGAGCCAATTCTGCTTACGACCTTTATTGGGACAGGGGCTTTAAGCCTACAACCTTCTGATTTGACAGTGCAGCTTAGATGACTTTTCCTGAAATAACACATGGTGCAAAAATCTGTTTAAAGCATCCCAGAGTCCCCGTCCACCCACCAAAACTGCCTGTAGCCTGGTCTTCAGTCAAGGATCAAAGTAACAGTAACTGAGCCAGAGGGTCGTAGGGTTCCACCTCACCCGGAATCCACTGGAGAGCCTTAATGAGGAACTCCTTAGGGATGCAGTCAGCAGATGTCATGGCTGGACCCAAAACATACACTGCTATGGGTTTTCAGTCAGCTATGGCCTGTCCATGGCTCCGTGCGCACACCAAGCGGGAAATCAATCCCATCTGTAATGGCTACGATTCCTGCACCGTCATTAGGATATGATAAGAAGCTAACAGGGTTGTCCAATCAGGGCCCTTAAGGGCCCCCCCACCTGTTCTAAATAGGTCCACAGAGGTGGACATTCATTGTAACATCACCTCACCTCTCAATCAGGTGCTAATTAAAATAAATTCTTGCAAACCGGCAAGATTACATCCCTCCAAGCAGGAGGTACGCAGTGGTAATGACAGAACATCTCCACTTGAAAATTATTTAACGCCAAGTGACACATGTCGAACAAGCCGGATGTTACATAACGGCTTCTGAGGGCCCAATGCAATTTCCTCGTCTATGTCAGCAAACACACTAATGGCGCAGTTCGGAAAGGCTGACTAATTCACATTAATCACTCTAAACACTGTAGCACAAGAGGACGAGAAAACATGCACTTAGCATTTAGCTGCCATCCCATTCATAGCTACGCAGTGAACGTCAGGATGTTCAGTGTCTAGGTTAACTTCTGATCCAGGTTCCATTAGATTCCTGTTCTTCCCAAGGAAAATTGCTGAATCACTATGGCTGAGCTGCAATTAACTACTCAACCAAATACTTTTAAATAAAAAAAAAATACAATAAAAACATACAAAAAAAAATTATCACCACCATCAATTAACTAAATTTTTCCACAGAGTCTATGACATTAAACTACTTCTCAACTATGAGGTGCATTGGGTCCAAGAAATGAAATCACAGCTGTTTTTTTAAGGTACACTGTAAGATTGAACCTGACTAGAGTAATGTGATCTAGCAGCCTAACCCAAACTGCATATCACCACCATGACCACAGAGATTATGTATTTTAAACACCCCTCCCCCCCACTAGAGAATATTGAGTAGCCTACTGGCCTCATAAAGAAAGCAAAAAAAATCAAAATGGTCAATTTATACTAAGGAGAGATGCACAGATGCAGAGGAAAGGTGGCACAGAATGGGACAGAAACATGAGGCAGCGATGATGAAATGTGTGCTTAGACAAGCGGTCCTATTCATCGTCAGAGCTGTGCTGACACAGACCACCGCCCTCCAGGACAGTCAGAGCGGCCCCACCGAGGGCAGGGAGGACTTACCTAGTCCCCCACATGGGCCAGTCATTCAGCTTGACATTAACCACACTGACAAGGATATAAAATTAGTCATTCCCCATCCACATAACCCCAAACTGAAGGTTAACATGAAGGGACAATGGGCCAAAGCATGAGAAACAAACAACATTGATGCAAGAGCAGGACAACTGCAGCTTGGAGACTAATAAATCCTCAAGCATACCTAATACTGACTTTCAAACTGATGCTTTCATTTAAAGGGATCTTCTTCTCTATGTTAAGAGAATCAGATATTCCCCTGGATAGTAAAATATAATCATTGTTAGGTACTTATAGCAGCTCCTGAAGCTTAGATTATGCGCCCTGTGTCCTTCACCACTACGACCCCTGGTGGCCAACCGTCACCCTGGCTGGACAGAAGTCAGCAAAAGGTCCCAGGACCTGCAGAACTGCAACACTGAGAAGGAACAGATTACAGCAGCCTGATCTCAGCAGAAAAAAAAACCTGATAGCGGCAGAAGTTAAACTCTGCTATTTTAAGCCCGCGCCGGAGGGCCGGCAGCAAGGAGGCATTAATTAAACCGCACTGGGTGATTAAAGCTGCAGCGGCTCCCCAGATCGTCAGCGAGGCGAGGAGAACCGCGTGCTCCTGGGGTCAGGTAAGCTGCAGGCGCTGGGAGCAGTGGGGCCACGCTGAGGGAGCCGTCAGACGCACGACATCGACGGTCCCGCTGCAGCGCCGGGGAACACGCACTGGGTTTAAGCCCCACATGGGACGCAGAGCTCGGAGGCCGCACGGCACTTTCTGGCACACCCCTGAGGCCCCCCCACTGTGCGGCAAGGGCTCACAGATAAATCTGCTACCTAGTGGAAAACTATACAGTTTTATTTGTATGGCGCATTTTCACAATATTACATTGTGTCGAAACGATTTACATGAGTCTTACCAAAAAGCCCCTGGTAAACAAACACTGGTAAGGGAAAAACTCCCTAGAAGGGAAGAACCAGACTCAGAGGGGCCCGCAGAGGAGGTCAAATGAACCCGACGGTCACACTGTCAGACTAGAGGGACCTTGAAATATGCCGTTATCAAAGGAAGCTGCGGACAGCCAAGGAGGACCAGTGCAGAATCACACAAAGAGCCAATAACTGGCATTTCATATCAACTTGCCTGATCAACAGAAGCTACACACAGCCCTACATGCAGTATATCTGCAAGCTATTAATGCTGTCAAGTTACTAAAAAATGCATCTTACAGACGTTACCTACTAGTTAAACCTACCTAGAAATTTACTACTGTTATTCATTAGCTCAATGTTCTACCTGCATACCAAATGTCTTGAGACATTTTCTCACTGAGAATTGTGGGTTTCACCCCATCACGGCGATCGGCTGAGATCGGCTGACCCCCAGTGACTGAGGCACTGGTGTGGGCCGGTTAACCTGCTGGCAGGGTCAGTGTTGCCCGCTCGCCCCGTTCCACGTACTGGCAACAAGGAAAAGACTAACGGCTGACCCTTCCAGGAAATGTATTTACACACAAACACTCAAGTGGTACTCAAACCGAGTCCATTCTGGATTTGAGTGGCTGGTGGTGATCATCTATGCAAATCAGCACCAGACCTAAACTTCTGCCTACAAAGTCTAAATCTCACAATTCTGCTCAGTGCGAAAGAAATGCTTCATTTAACGGTGATGCAACAAACCCATTTATCATGCTTCTGAAGAAATATCCTAGAGGTATAAAACCCATCCATTATGTCTTTTTAAAAAGACAGACAGTGGCATTTGAGCAACCTTTACAGTGTAAACAAAGCAGAAACAAGCAGCTTACCAAAAAGCCCTCAATATAGACCCACATCAATCACTAAAGAACTGAAAATTCACCATGATGGCAGCGGCCACCCTGACCACGCACACCCGCTGGCACATCTTTGCTGGGCTGTGCAGAAATCCGTCAGCATGGAAATTTATGTCTGCAGGTGAGTATATGCAAGTCTGCTGGAATGTTACCGGAATGCAGCCTCAATATAAATACCAAGCCACAGTCTGTTCCCTAAATTCCGTGAATTGCAAAAATCGGCCCAGCTGAGAAGGAATATCTCTTTGGTTCCTCAGACACTGTAGTACCATCAACATGGGTTTTCCTCTTTAGCAACAACAATCAGTCAACATTGCATATAGGTTGTCTGAAAGTGACATTCTCCTGTGGTCAATAACAGACAGTTTATCCCCACAACAAACATCATCATTTCTTTTAAGTAGTAGAATTCCTGGATCTGCTGCCTACAAACGTGCTACTTTTTACTCACAATTTATAAACTAAACGATTATATTATGCTCCGATTCTTAAGCACATACATATGATAAAGAGAGATCATATATGTGTTCATGATGATTTATCAGTGTGGTCAGTCACCCATCTCAGTATTCGCCAATCACGTGGCCATGGACAGGCCCAACACTTACTTTTTGACGTTCGCTTCCCCATTGGGGATTCGCCTCAGTTTCTTCTTCTTTAGGATCTTAACAGCCCTTCGGCACAAAGTCTCCGAGTCCAGCATCTCCTTGACCTTGCCATAGGAGCCCTCGCCGAGCAAGTCCCCCATCAGGTACTTGCCGATCAGCTTGGCACGCTTGCGGCGCGGTTGGTAAATCACCTCGGTGGAATCAATGCGGTGGATAAAGGTGTCCATCCCCACCAGCTCACCCTCAGGCAGGTAGTCCAAGTGCTGCAGGTCGTCTGCACTCATCTTTCCCCACGCTGACTCAACTACACCCTCTCCCCAGAGACCACACCCCAACAATGTGGAATGACAACTCGGCACAAAAAATAAATTCAAAAATACGGGGGAAAACTTTTCCAGAACTTCGAGTGTAAGAAAGCACTCAGACACTACAACAATATCTCCACATCGATCCAGGATAAATCGGAGGAAACAGACTTAATCCAGTGTGATAATATCAGATCTGAACACTAAGCTCCATAACAGACTGCTTCCAGGGAATAGGTGATTTGGAGACTTGGGGTTTCAGCAGAGAGAGCTGGAAATATATTAAGGAACAAGCAAACCTTGAGCCCAGAGTAGTAGATCTAGTCTATGGTAAACGTCAATAGCATAACTCCGGACGGAGTTTGACTTTGTAGGTGCATTCCACTGACGGGCTCCTAGGAACTTCTGACTTGAAGCAACGCGAAATCCTGCAGAAATATTTTTGGTTCAGATCCTGACTTGCTAGGCACGCCTGTGTCAGAAGTCCATGAGCTGTAGTGTTGACAAACAGCGAGCTTAATCTCTCCTCCTCCCCCCCCAAGAAGGGCTCAGCGATGTATCACATTCAGAAGGTCTTCTTTGGTACTGCTGGTTCGCAAAAGAATAAAAATAAAAAAAAATCCAGATCACTACTGCGGCGGACGTCCCACTTGGCGAGCTCCTACCTAATGCTCGACTCTCTCGAAGTAAACATAATCTCGCCCCAAAAGAAATCTGTGATAAGATAAAAAAAAGAGAGAAAAAGCAGTTGCGTTTATTTACAAAGCAATAAATTGTTTCCTACAAGAGCGAGCCACACAGACCGTACAGCACCACGCCGGCTCAGGTCATTCATATTAATTACATTTTCCCCAAGTTTACTTACGAACACTTTCCATTTTTAGTTTTATTTAATAAAAGCAGGCGAAGGCCGCGGGAATAGCGCCTGATACACACATCCAGACCCACTCAGCGCGGCTAGCGGGCTAGCTGGCCGGCGTCCCAGCCTCCGAGCCGCCGCCGAAGGACGCCGCGTATCCGCGCACAGCGCGGGTAATAAACGCCGGCTGGGGTCGGACCCCGAGCGGAGCCCGAGCGGAGCCCGGCCGGCCGCCGCGCCGCACCGCGCCGGACCCGCGTTTCCGACTTTAAGTGCGGTTTAACTCTTCCGCTCCCGAGCGCCCGCGGGAAGCGGCCCGGTTACCCAGCGCTTGATTGACAGATGCCGGCTCGCGCCGGCCAACTAACCGGCCACAATGTCAAGTGCGATCCCGCAGAAGCGAGCGCTCGGGCTAGCTAGCCGAATGGCCATTTACGGCAGCCGAGCAGACATGTCCGATACCACCCGTACCGTGCGCCCCCTCACCTGGACGCCCGGGTGTTCGTCACGCGTCGCTCTTGGTATAAAACCAATAGTATATTCTTTTGGTTTCGGTATAAATATTAGCTGGAGGTATTGCTCCCCTAATTGCAGCTGCTGTCAGGCTGTCGCCATCTTGTTTACCTCCCCCTTACTCCACTTTGACGTCAAGACGTCGAATTCGTCACCGGAAACGTGCGATTTCATTGGCTCGCAGCGTGTCCCTCGCCGTCGCCAAACTCTATAAAGGCGGGTCTCGGCGACGTACATGTTATCGGCGGAGTTGTAATGCGCCACGCCGAGCCAGGCGAAGCGGTTACCCGCCGTGTGCGGGGTTAGCGCCGGCCCGCAGCGCTGCTCCCGGGGAGAGTTCTGAGTTTGACTGGGGAAGTCGAGCGTGGAAAAGTGATCACACGCCTTATTACGCAGTTTCAGTAAATTTCACGTTTGCCGCAGTATTGTGGTTTGCTTTAGGTAAATCTGATAAACTGGTAGTAATGGGTATCACTGTACCGTAATGCCTCCAGGCCCGAGGTCCCAGTTCCCCAGTGTGTGTTTTGGGAGGGGATTCTTATCTCCCAGCATCCCCAGCACCGGCATCTCCCTTTAATTTCAGTCAGGGTGGCGTGTGTGTGTGGGGATTCTCTCTCTCTTATTAATTCTCCATTAATGGTCATTGCACCAGTACGTGATGGGGGTGTGTCTCTACTTCTCAAAGCTCGTCCATGAACAATACTCACTGTAAGAACTGGATGGATCAGTGTAATGGCTGAGGTCATTTCGTTCATTTAAACAATTGGTAGAAAAGAATAAATGAAAATGAACCTGGTAATGGGTAAGCAGCAAGGAATATGCAGAAGGATGGATAGGTATTTGATACTGTTTGAGGGGTTTATGAAAAACCTAGGTACGTGCCGACGTCCTTATTTACCTCCAAGTTCCCTTTTCTGCTAAAATAGACAGAAGTAGCAAAATGGTTGTCCTTGGAGAGTTACTCAAAGTAATTTTAGAGCCAAAACTCCCTCATCCGTACGACAGTCGCCCTTTTCTGCTCTGTCGATGGCCTTGTGGGGTCAGTCCTATTACTGAATTTAGAAATACCCAAATTATGGTTTGCAATTTCCATAACTCTATTTAAATATACACATCTACAACACCCCTTGATGTTTATTGTTCAAAAATTGCTTTCACTTAAAAAATGTTTTAGAAACATTTATCCACAGAAAAAAGCACACTGATACTAATCTTTACAAAAATATTTAACGGATATGATTGTATTTTTGACATGCATGTCAAAGCAAATGTTAATTACATGTTATTACATGTTCATTTTTGCAGGATTTTTGCGCATAGACTTTTAAAGCCAAATGGCAAAGTGCAGACTAGTTTCATTTTAGCACTGTCATTTCCATTCGTGCATAAAATACCTCCCATACTGTGCAGTGTGGTTGCCAAGACAGATGTAAATAAGAGCATTGCGGCAAAAGACGAGACGCGTTTAACCAGCCATTTCCATTTGCCATTTACAATGCACCAAATTCTCAGGAAAGCTTACTCACGTGTACAGTGCAATATCAGGGCTAATGTGTATTCATTGGCAATCCTGCTAGTCACGATTCCAAATTAATTTTGAATACTCATGATTTTAGCCTGTACCCTGTGTTGCCGTCTGCAACACTACAACACTAGCTATCTCCAGTGGAAGGAAAAATAGTCATTCATAAAGAGACCAGGAGCAATGTTTTTATTAAACCGGCCACATTACATACAAGGCAGATTTAATAATGTGATTCAACCTAAAAGCCTGATATGTAGTACTAAACACTCACTTAAAAATCAGATATTGTACGGAAAAAAAAGTCATAGTACATTCACTTGGTGCAAACTGTCGTTTTGGTTCGTAAAACATCTTGAATACTGTTAAACATCAAATAGCACTGCTTAATATTAATTTAAACAGATTGCGTCCGGGTTTAAGATTAGCAGTTGCACGGTATAAAGAGTGACTATGAAATCGAATCACTTTTTGTGGGAGACCAACTTGGTACTATAAAACACAGGCCGAGCTGCTCGACAATTACTGACCTTTGATTCTCCATGTCTCAGGAAAGAAGAGCTTATTTAGACCTCTTCTTGGATGACCAGAGAAGCCAGCTATACCATACGCTTGTCTTTACAATAAAAGCAATCAAATCCTCTTTTACTGGAAGCTGATTTAATTAGCTTTCTTAACCATGTCCAATCTTTGTGATGTAACTGTAAAAATAGTAAAGGTATTGTTGGTTGCTTCAATAGTAGGGTCGTCTTGGGTTATTCTGAGGGGAAGAAAAAAAACAGTGATCTTTATACATTTGTCAAAATTCGTTTTTCCCCCACTAGAAATACCGCCTCTCTTCTGCATTGGGGTTCTTTTACACCACCCTGTGGCGACATATGGTATTACATGGTAGAAACAATTTTCGCAGTCAAGTCTTCATGAAACCTATCGCAGGAAACTGACACACGAACTACGGGCCATTTAAAGAGTCAACTTATCTGGGTGTTTTTGGACTGGGGGAGGAAATCCACAGAAATTAGACCCACCAGTAGTGGCAAATGGAGACTCTGAGTTAAAGTCCTGGCATATAATTTGCGTCAGTCGACTTTTTTGGCTGCATTCAACAAATGTATTTAAAATGTGATACAGTTTACAAAGTTTACATTTTTTTTTTAAAGTTTACAGTTTTTACAGAATATTTTGAGCCAGCAAGTGAACAACAGCATTTCGCCCATAACTATCCCATGATGCTGTGCAGAAGGCCTTGACAGTTACCAGTGGGTTGGGTCTGAAGCGGTACGCCAGCATCATTCTCTTGCGGAAAGCGTCGTACTCGTCGTCCTGGTTCGTCAGCTCGGCGGGCCGTTCCACCCCAAACCCAGCACCATCGACCGCAGTTGTGCCCCTGCGACATGAGACACAAACACGCAAAGGCTGAAATCCCATCTTAAAAAGGTTATTCATGCTTTGAAACTACAGGCAGTCCCTGGCTTAAGAACTTATGGTCAACTTATGAACAGACTGCTAGTATATTAAAATTTCGGATTAAATACGATGCTTCAGTGGTTCAACGGCTCAAGGTACAGTACAGTAAAGATCTGTTGTATTCTATTCTATTCTATTCATCTTACCTACAAATTCTATTTAAAGGAATGACTCGCCTCTGTAACCTGGGCACTGCCTGTACTTCAGTTCATAAGTGCATTAGATGTGGAGGACAGGAAATGGGACGCTTGGCGAGCAGGGGGCACACCTGTTGACAGGGTTCTTGATTCCTTGACCGTCGGAGCCAAGGCCGTCTCCTTCCTTCCAGCCCATCTTCATCAGCATTTGGAAGCCGATGTTCTCTACCGTCAGCTTGAATTCCTTATACTCCGAGTAATCAGGATCCCGCCCCTCCTATATATCAATACACAGACAGCATGAGTCACACATTGGGAAATTTCACCATTAAAAGCAAGTTCAGGCAGTTCTAGCTAGTGCCAGGACACAAAAACCCCATAACCATCATCACAAAGAGGAATAAAACTGACTTTATTTAATAAATACAGGCAGTCCCCCAGTTACGAATGAGATCTGTTCCCTAAGTCTGTTTTTAAGTCGAATTTGTAGGTAAAACCAACTAAATATGGCACTGTACTGACACTTGAGCAGACGAATTACAAAAATTACGCAATGTTTTCACAAGCATCACAACAAAATGTGTGCGTTTGTTATCAATGCAAAATTTTAATAGGCTTTGTGTCAGTCTGTTCGTAAGTATGAGTTATAATGTTAAAAACGTTAAATCTGATGTTCTTAACCCGGGGGCTACCTGCCTACAAAGCGCATTGTGGGTAAAGCGCACCTAAGGCATCAGACCTCACCTTCAGAGCTTTGAACGTCTCCATGAATTTCTCCAGTTCCTCTGGAGGCAGGAAGTCACCGATGAAGTGTTTCCCTTTGCCCATCTCAGTCAGCTGCTCAGCCCACTCTGGAGAGAAAACACCATCTCAGTTGCTTTCCAGAAACAGAAACCGAAAGACGAAACCGGAACCAGAACCAGAACCGAGGGAAGGCGAGGAGGCTCCTTCTCACCGCGCGTCTTCTCCATCTCCATCTGCCGCAGCCGGTGCTCCCAGGTGCCCTTCTGCGAATCCACCTCCTCGTCGCTGTCATACTCGTGCTGGTGGTCCCGCACCGCCTTCTCCCACATCAGCTGCATCTCCTGCATGGCCCGCTTGTGCTTCATGATCATGTCGAACATCTCCTGCATCTGAGGGGTGGCCGGGGGGTGTGTCAGTGACCCTTATTGCACTAACCCTCTCTCACTAATCACATCAGCTGCTTCTGACAGATACATACAACTGCTGCCCTTTTACCACGCCTCACAATGTGACCTTTGGCCCATCCAGCTGCCATGAACGCCCTACCTCCTGTTGCTCTTTAAGCTGCTTCTTCTGGTCTTCGGAGAGCTCTGTCACTCCCACTAGGCCAACAGGCTTGCCTTTCTTGTAGCCTAGGCCTCGGAGCTCCTGGGCTAAAACCGCACACAGATCGGTCACAGTTTGCATGTGGCACAGATACCCAAGAAGCCATCATAGAATCGTACA
>JAODKN010000044.1:12690459-12736363 GCA_026774425.1 Petrocephalus zakoni
ATCTGAATTTTTCCCTCTTCATGCTGACCTCTGCAGATAATTACCAATAACACCGAGAAATACGAGATAAAGAGCACGCCCAACAAGACCACCCTGAATATCTTTGATCTCGACATGCAACTCGACGCCGCCACCTATGTGTGCCGCGGGATCAGCGAGCTCGGTCTGGCCGAGGACAAGATCCAGCTGCGCGTGCGCAGCCGGCTGGCCGCCCTCTGGCCTTTCCTGGGCATCGTGGCTGAGGTCATCGTCCTCATCGCCGTCATCTTCATCTACGAGAAGCGCAGGAAGCCGGACGAGATCAATGACGGTACGTCTGCTTTATCCCCGCTCCTGACGCAACAATGTCATCCGTCCCTGAAGAAAGTGCTACAGCCAATGCTTTATTTTAAAACTGAGAACATGGTCTACACATGTCTAACTGCAGCACTCGCTGCCTAAAATTCATCCTTACTTTTGGAGCTACAATGGTTTTAAATTTTGTTTCCTTACTTTAGTACTTAAGTTACTGTTTTGATTTTAGTTTTTGTTCCGATGTTTATTCACTTATTTTGTTGTTTGTTGCTGCTTCTTACACATTGGTAAGTTAAACCTGCATGTTAGACTGAAGTGGGTTTCCTTTGTTTTTTTTTTTTTTTAACCCCTTTACACCCCTGATACATTCATATTGTGCTGCATTAATAGTAGCTAAATTGCCGATGGTTGCAGAAATTTGTAATATGGCTATTTCCCTGGTTGCCTTTTCAAAGAGGCCTGGCACCAGTGAAAGTCTGTTGCATTTAGATCTGACCCTCTGTGTGCTGCTGCCCTTGAGGGCATCTCGCAGGGGCAGTTCTGCATGAAAAACACCGACACATGGTGTAGCTTATACATTTGTCCCACCTAGCTTCTGTGCTTGTCTCTGGGGAGGTTGGGGTGGAGTCCTGTTGTATTTGTGATTTGCCCTCTCCCCCAACCAAGGACCTGTGCTTGCATTTCGCTGCAGCTGGATTCTGTTTGCATATTAAAATCGTAATTAACAAAAGTTTTAATTATGCTTAAAGGTTGGCTTGACGTCATGTTTTATCTTGGCATGTTTTAAAATCCGATAAAATTCCTGTACCTTTAGCTAGCCTAAAGGTCAGACTCAGATTTTATAGACTTAACCCAGAGGTGGATAGTTCCGGTCCAGAAAGTAAAAACCCAAACCTAGATTTTGTTTTAACCAACCAGTTGTGCATAAAGAGTCAGTTTTACTTTCTGGACCTGAGCTATCCACCTCCTGACTTGTTAAGCTCTAGTGATTGATTTTTTTTTTTCTCTTCCTGATTAGTAGCCTTAGGCCCATATTGCTCTCATATGAGTGTATGAGCTAAGAGTGTGAAAATGATTTCCTGTGTGATGGAGGTGTTATGCTCTTCAGCAGAGTGTCTTTTCTGATTGTCCTGCCAAGTCCTGTGTTTATCCTGTATGCAACAAAACTAATCGTATGTCTTTCAATCCTCATGCGCTGTTGGCATCCTGTAGATGACGACTCAGGAGCTGCTCCTCTGTAAGTAAAACATTTACTTTTGTTTTTGCCCTGGTAATGTTACCTGCTTTGAGCTGGAGTTGTGAATAGTCTCGTTTTTCTTTCTCCCCCTACAGGAAGGGTGACACCACTGCCAATCACACGGACAAAAACATCCGGCAGAGGAACTCCAACTGAGAGGAGGTCTCAGGTGCGCGGGCTGATGTTCCTCCCGTTGTACGGATGCAGTGTGATTTTGCTCGATCCTGCCCTCGTTTAGTGTTAACGACTGCTCCCTTTTTCGTTATATTACTCAATTTTCCATTTGCCTGTATCTGGGATCCAAAACAAAATCGTCAAAGTCAGCTTTATTGTCAATTTCTTCACATGTACTAGACATACAAAGGAATTGAAATTTCGTTTCTCACTGTCCCATGCGCAGACAAGACACAAGAAGACATGACAGGATAGGACTAACAACAAAGTGCACAGGCACATCAAAAAACACATCCTAGCAACTGAGTACCAGTATATAAAGTTCAGGTAGCATAAGGCTTATACTTGAAACATGAGTGCAATAGTAGATAGAGTAGAGAGATGAGTGCAATAGTAAAGTGTTTCCAGTATTGTAAATAAGTGATTCTATGCTGAGACATTCAAAAAGTGACCGTAAAAGTAGCTGTAATAGTAATAAGAATAACAATAACAGGTATGTGCAATTTGCATAGTGCAGAGGTAGTTGTTTCTGTCGGTCAGAGTCCAGAGTATTTTCTTTGGGGGGCGGCAGATTCCTCCCAACTTTTTTATTGTGGCTAGTGAATTTTTGAAAGCTGAGTTAAAGCAGTTTGTGAATTCTAACCAGGTGGCGTTTTGGTCTCACTTCCTGTACCCTATTCCACAAATACAAAGTGCAAAAAATAATCTGCACAAGGATGTACATTGCAGTTTTTCCCCCTCTCACATTTAAGACCCAGTTATTTCATTTGTATATGTATCTCAAGGGTGATTCTGGTTTATTTATTTTTTTCCCCTACAGGAATCCAGGAGACTACAATCTTGGAGCAACAGGATGCAGAATTGCGTTCATTCTAGAGCACCGTTGATGTTGAAATTTCACAGATTTTTAGTGTAGATGCACAAGTCCAAGGCTGATTGAGTGCTCTCCTAGATGTGCCAGTGCTTTTTCGTTTGTTTTTTTTGGCTCTTGTATTGATGTTGCTACTCTGACAGCCAAGCTACTGTACATCTTGATCTAGGGTGTCACTGGGGGGGAAACTATAGCATGGTTACTACTTTGCCTTTTCATTTGTGGTGTGTTAATATCAATACCTTAATGTGTTTTTATGTTAATCTAGGGGTTTTATGTCATCCTTGGATTTTTCTTTTTTTTGCCACGTTTTAATTGCCAGACTCCCATCAACTTGTGCTAAAGACCCTCGTTACTAATGCGTTTTCCGCAAAGAACCCTTGGGGTCCACATGCTGGCCTGTGCTCTGTGCTTGATTTTAGCAGAAAAGCCTTGGGACAGCTCAGATATCACAGCTTAAGTTAATTCAATAAATCAAGTGCTTGGGTGTGTTTTTTTTAAGAATGTATTACAATGCTTAAATTACCTTTTTGCTGCACATTTTATGATGAAGCAATCGTGTGATGCGTTATACTCCTCCGGAAACCCATATCTGCCACCGTGGACTTTCAGACACTAAGTGCCATCGTTTAAAATGTCAAACCAAATGGGCACCTCCATTTCAAATATTTTTGAGCAGTTTAAGGGGAAGGGGGGGTTGATCCCAATGACCAAGTTGAAGCTAATATTTGAAGTATTTGTCAAAGCTTAAACAAGTGAGTTGTAAAGACTTTCGCCATCTAATTTTTGAAGTGTTCTTTTGAGTCGTGACTGGTTGTCAAATTTTACTCTAAAGCATGTTGACGCTGAGGACATTTTGTGGAGAATTAAAGAGACAATTAATACACTCGTTTGTGTTTTATGTGGGGGCACTGTATAATGTGGAGTGGAACCTCATGGGGAAGTTCTGAGAGGTATGCAGTGGATTAGGTTTGCCATGCACAGTCTTCGCATGACTTAACCATGGGGAAACAAGAGTCTCTAGTCGGCTGAACATGATCAGTTTGAACAATGGGTGAAATCAGGCTTATTTCCCCCTCATTGCCGTTACACTTTGTGCGGGACAGGGCGGTGCCTGTCTGATTAGTGTGTGTGTGTGTGATGTGTATATACAGTGCTGTGCAATAGTCTTCGGCAGTCCAAAGAAATGTTTAAAGCTATTTATCTGGGTAGTGAGTGCACTTTTGCTCAGAATCACACACTTTTAGCATTAGCACAGGGGAAAATGTAAGAACAACATAAACTAGTAAGAATTTCTTCTGTTCTCTGAAAATGTTACTAATCTTTGTGACTAGATAAACACCCCTTTTCAGGGGCACCTCAGCCGATCCGTATGTATTAGTTTCACCTCCAGTTCACTTAGTCAATGATATTGGCTCTATGAGGGTTTGCCAGTGGTAGAGTAAAAAAAAAATGCATGGGTGCACTGGATGGCTGTGGCAAATACTGGATTAATTTTAGCAGACGTTTTGAAATGGCTAAGCTTCGACGTGCATAACAGTTTTACACTAACGTGAGTATTTAAATATTCTTGGCCGCATGAGACGTGCACAGTACTGTATGTATAAAAGGCAAGGTGTTCCTAGCCAGTGGCGTCCTGTCGTATTTGAGGCTTGAGCATTTTTGTTGTACACTGAACTTGTGGTGTCCGTAACGTCCTTGTGAATCACCAAACCGTCAATAGATGCTATCAGTGGTGCTATTAAGTCTTATTGTGATGCGTCCCATTTCCGGTGCTAATGCCCGCTTATGTGGCGAGCACTGTGCCATGCCCTACACTCAGAGCTGCTTCAGTCATGGGGCGGGCCTCTGTCCCTCCTCTGCGTCTGTTTCTAACACGTTGAGGTTGTAGTAATGGATGTAGGTTACAGGATATGTAAGTGGCTTTAATGTTTGCAAAAGCAAAAAGACCAGTTTCCTCTGGTTTTATAAAAATGTGCCGCCCTTTTAAGGCGATCATGCAGCGGTGTGGTTTCAGCACTTGGGCTAACGCTTGGGTCTCTCCGCACATTGGCAGCGGTATAAAAATCCCTGTTTTTCTTCCTCGTGGTGTAATTATCAGCCTATGTCTGTTAGCCGGGTAGGTTACATAAATCCTAATATTCCCGATCCAAGTCGGTAGCTCTACATTGAGAACAGGATCTCACACCAGTGAAATTAGGGGTAGGGATGGGGGGCATTATATTCATTTAGACTGAGTATTATCATAGGCTGATGCCCTCTGTCCTGTGGGTTTCCGTTATGTACTCTGCGCTTTGTCCCAAAACCCAGACATGCACACAGGCTGACTGGTGTCTCCAAATTGCCATTGTGTATTTGTGTATATATATATCCCCTGCAATCATCCAAGGTAGAGTCCAGCCTTGTGCCCTGTGCTGCTTGAGATAGGCTCCCGGCCCCCCCGTGACCCTGACCAGAATAAGTGGTTGGAAGATGGATGAATTCCCAAGATCCCCCATGTGATGTATTTATACCGTCCCATTTTCAATGGACACTTTCATTAAAGGATATAGCAAAGAACCAGGCTGACGGCAGAACATGGCACAGCACTCCGTCATCTTAACTATTTTCATGTCGAATGATAGATGGAACAGACGTTTTCAAATTTCAAGTTTTGTCACATACACAAACACTGTATACATATGTAGTGAAAAGCTTCCCTCACCTACTTCCTGGATTGAAAAGACCTGATATGAAAAAAAAATAAAAATTTAATTTAAAATCAGATCAAATAATCTGACAAAATATGAAAGCGATCATTTAAATATTTGTATTTGTATTGGCAGTTTAAGTCCGAACAGTGTGGTGGCGGTATAAAGTGTGCGGTATGTTAGCTCATGAGAGCCCTCATTTATTAAATGGACAGCCTGAGGGTAGAAACTTGATCTAAGTCTCTTGGTATCGGTCTCGGGGTTGCGGCATCGCCCCGTCTGACAGCAGCAGAGAGAAAAGGCTGCTGTTGAGATGGATTGGACGTTTTATTATTCTCTCTGCTTTGTCCTTACAGCACCGCCTATGGTGTGCTGCAGGTTAGGGCGTTTACACCCTACGCAAGGCTGGGCTGTCCTGCGGGGTGCGGTCGGTGATGTTCCCAGTCTGGATACTCCCAGCAGTGCTGGTGCACATTTCCTCGTTGTCATTGCAAGACAAGAGCCCAGTCAACTGAAGGTGCACAAATCCACTGCTTGTCTTGCCAGTCAAATACCACCTATTTCTTTGCTTTCGTGTGACCTTATATTCCTAGTGCTAGATCTAGATCCTATGAAGCCACTGCACCACCTGCGCACCCCCCCCACAACCCTCCCTTTTAAACCTCACCTAGTCCCCCAAATATCCTGCATTGGAGTCTTCCTTACTTTCCCCCTTGCAAAATCATCTACCAGATCGTGTGTTAGCGACAGATACTCACACCCATGGATTTTAACTCATTGCTAGCACATCATCGCTAACCCAGTGCTGTGAGTTTGAGCCCGGGGGCACTGTACCCTAAGAAAAGCTCTTGTTTTAACAGGCACTGTGTGTACCAAGAGGGCCAGGTGTATGCTCAAAGTATGCACTTGGATCTAGGGGGCTTAGGGAAATTCACAGTACAGGTACCGAGAGGCCCTAGTGGGTTGATCATGCTTTAAGCACCAGGAGACTAGAGGCCCAAGTGGTCAACTCATTCTTAAAATGCCAATGGGTGGCCCTCACACTAGTTTTGAGGGGTCCAGGGGCCCTAGTGGTCAACATTTGTTTAAACATCTAGGGATCTGGGGGCCCTCACATTGTAAGTACCATACAGTCTGGGGGACCCTAGTGGTGAGCTCACACTATAACCATCCAGGGGTATTGTGGTCAACATCCACTGCGTGCAATGAGGGTGCTTGTGTTCAACTTTCTTCTGAAATCTTGGGCCCCACAACAGGTGCGCCCTGAGGCTTGGAGGCCCCCTAGCACTCCAAGTCTCCCGAGGCACTGGCCCCACTGGCCGGGTGCTTAATCCAGTATTGTACATCCCTTGTTCTTGATGCTATTTTCACATAATGTTTTATAAAGATATAGGATACATCAAAACGTATAACGAAAGAAATTGTGCGTAAACAATTGCATTATATTTCCAGTTTGTTGAAACGTGTTATTTGAGCGTAAAGTTCTTGAAAACTACGTGTACAAACCCAACTTTATTGTAAAATCGATCTAATTTTTTTTAACTCGCATTGATTGGTAGCGATTGCTGTTCCCTTTTAACCACGAGGGGGCGCCAGGACACCATCCGAACGCCCCAATATCCACGGGAATTGAGCATTTTAAACTTGGCTTTCTAAAAACCCGCAAATGATGTCATCATCGAAACAACAGCATTATACCAGACCATTTCGTGACACTTTATTAGTGAAATATTTATTTTCAAAACCTCAGAAATGAAATATATATAATCTATTTATACAATCTCCTTATTAAGGAAATACTGTCAAAATATAACAATGTCTACTTTGGGGTATATGACCAATAATGAAAATAACATTTGGGCAAATGCAAACATATATATATATATATATTTTTTTTTTTAATGATGCATGGAAGCTTTTGTATCTGATCATGCATGTCTGAAAGCTGGAGATCGGTGGCGGGTTCTAAAAATGGACATGCGTCTAACTAACCTTGTGAAAGCGCTATGCACAACGGTATAGTTTGCAAAAAAGTCACGTATGTCTCCGTCCCTCCGCCGCCGTCCATGTCTCCCGCGCGGCGTCCCTCGCTCGCTCCGCTACATGGCTCGCGCCCTCCCCTCTCCCTCCGCGCCCGGGCTCCTCTCAACATAATTGGAGGCAAAAATCTGATCTTCCCAATGTCATGGACAAAAAGGAGGTTTCAACCGCGATGAAACGGAAGGCGAGCGGCGGCGCCGAATCAGCGCCGGACGCTGCCCTAAGCGCGAACGGCACCCAGGACTGCCCGTCGCCCGCCACTATCGATGACCGGCCGGCTCCATATTTAAAGGCTCGGGCTGACAGGAGTGCCGTCATGGAGGAAGCGGAGGACGGCGAGGAGGAGCTGAGACTGCAGCAGCCGCGGCTGCGTCGCTCGGGGGGCAGTGGCGGCAGCAGCGGCGGCAGTATCAGGATGAAGAACTTTAAGCCGGGAGGGGGAGTCGCCGCGGCGGCAGCGGGCAAGAAGTCAAGCAGCGAGCTGTCGCTCCTGCAGTGCGAGTCGTCGGAGGCGACCGCTACCTCCTCCGAGGCGTGCCCGGGAGACGGCGCCCTGCGAGGGGACGCGCCTGCGGGAGCGCCGCCGAATGCGGCTGCGGAGGGAGGCGTGAGATGCGGCACCAACGGGGAGTGCAGGAGGGACTCGAGCGCTGCGGCCAGCCCGGGTCCGGGCACCGCGAAGCCGGAGAAAGCGGCCCGGGGAGAGGACGGGAGTAAGCGGGCTGTCAGCATGGACGGCTCGGCGGCCCCCGGCGGGCCCCTGGCACAGGGGCAGGGGGGCGACACCCCGGTCTCCGAGAAAAAGGACTCGAAGGTCTCTTTCTCCAACGCGCCCAGCAGAAAGGCGTCGTCTGCCGTGCACGGCCAGGGTACGGGCCGGCAGGCCAGGAACTCGGTCACGTTTCATAAGTGCGAGGACGGGCCGCAGATCGTGGCCGAGGACGCCGAGCACCGCGGCAGCCAGGCCAGCTTCATGCAGCGCCAGTTCAGCAGCATGCTGCAGCCGGGAGTTAACAAATTCTCCCTGCGCATGTTTGGGAGCCAGAAGGCGGTGGAACGGGAACAGGAGCGGGTTAAGTCGGCGGGCAACTGGATTATTCACCCGTACAGCGATTTCAGGTGAGGGGCTGGAGTGCGCTCCGGCGCTACTGGCCGGGGGCGTCATCGGCTCACACGGAGGGAGCCGAGCGACTGCGCGAGTCACTTCGCGCCGGGCTCCTTTTTAAGGTGCTCGTCACGTGCCGGGTCCTCGGGGGCTCGCGCGGGCGGCCGTCTCGCGGGCGAGCCGTTACTACCTTCGCGGCGCGCGGAGCCGAGTTTCACAGGCGCTTCGCGGACGCGAAGCATTGAATATCGATGTGATATAAAATAGTCATACTTCAGTTTATTAATTGATATGCGCCTTAGGAGCTAATGCTGAAAATTGAATTTCTCGAAGTATAATGATGTTTTGTTATCGCCTCAGTTTTGCACGCTGCCGCTGCCCAGCTTAAGGCTTTTATACAGGGAACGTGACCTGGCCTGAAACGCAGTGATGAGCAGCACCTTCGCCGCTGACCCCAATGATCTGACAGAAAGCATTAGAGACATTACCGGCCATTGACTAATATATATTGTTGGTAATTCTTATAATTACTGGCGACTGGCTTCATAATTTAATTCGGGTAATACTTATTGCCTAAAGGTAGCGTATAAAAGAACGCTTCGACCTTTGTGCTTACCGGTGATTTATTATTGGCGATCAGAACAGAAATTATATGCTATATTATATTTGTAAGACATTCGAATGAGTATTCTGTTTTTCTGCCGATTTTTTTCCGATGCGTACGTATTTCAGTTCGGCGTAAGCATATTTGTATTAAGTAAATTGTATTAATATTATGGTTAAGTAAGAAAATGTGCTGATTTGCAGAATGACTCTATGCCAGGGGTAAGGAAATTCGTGACTTGGTCGTCGTGAATCGCCCAGCGTGTTGAGTCCTCACTTTGCAATGTCACCTTGACCTAACAGCGTGGTTGCAAACGGAAGGTCCCTCTTTTTGCCTGGAAATTCTCTGCCATTCAGCATGTCTCCGGCTTTTAGATCCCCTTTAGAAAGGGAAATAAATAATTGGCACTTTTGCGAGCAGCCAGTAGCTGAAACCCGGCTTGAGAGGTAATGATTGGACACAGCTGTTGATGTCCGTGTTCAGTTGCGTTCAATGTGATGTTTCTATAAAATATTTACTGTAGTATTTTAGTGTGGCGATAAGAGAATTCTAATGAAAACTGGATGTTATGGAGCTTCATGCAATTACACCCCTATTTATATACATAGGAAATATCCCTGGGTTACAGAGCATTGACATTAGTGGATTATGTTTATCTGTTGTATATGAGCCCGTACTCATTCCCTGCCAAATTCTTTTCCTTAAACTCCAAACTGCCAGAACCCATGGTAAACGTATTTCTTTGCCGTTTTCTCTAACTGTACGCCGGTAAAATAAGTATAAGTATATAAATGTTCTGGATTTAGAACTCTGCCGTCTGCCCGAGGCGGTGGCGGTCTGCAGGGCCTCGGCAGACGGTGTGTGTGGGACAGCGGTAGCCGCTGCAAGGCGCCGTTGCTGGACTTTCAGCACCACGGACAGCTGACGCGGGGCATCGTGACGCATCGGTGGTGGCGGGCGGGGGGAGGCCGGCTGAGAACGGGACCGAACTGTTCGGGCACTTCAGATAGTTTCCATAGTACTCTGTTCCATTACCTAATCGCTGTCAGAGTCAGCACCTTTGCGTACTCTTCCTGCTGCATATTTGGCTTTGTCGACAATGGGGTCACTGATAAGGCGGGCAGTGTGATAAGTGTTCTACAATATATATATATATATATATATATATATATGTGTGTGTGTGTGTGTGTGTGAATATATATATAAGCCATTAAATTTCCAGACCACTGCATATGCAACACAATGAGCCTCATGCACTAATTACTACAGATTACCATAGATTAATATGTTTCTGTAACACACATTAACAAATTCAAACACTAAATGAACATAGAAATCAAAATATCTAAATAAAACCTTTTTAGTAGGTATGGGAGTGACGGGGACTGAGTGAAGCTTCTGTGTGTAGCCACAAGCATTGCATTTAGCGTGAGAGCAAGGTTCATCCAGTTACTTGGCACCCCCTGGAAGTGGGCTGGGGAGCTTGTTCAAGAGCCTAATGGTGATATGACCATTCTGTTGACCATAGGATTGAAACCGGTGACCTTGAGATCACAGATATAGAGGACTCTCTTACTGAGCCACACATCACCTCTGCGAATGACATCGATGGGTTGTGGTCATGTTATAGCATCTCACTGAGAGTGGCCAGCCAAGAGGAAACCAAGCATGTCTTATATACATTTAATATTTGCTGTACTTTATTGCACTTACTAGTGTATGTCTGCATGATTTATAATTGATTAAATTAAGGGTGCTTAGCTGCCTCGTTTGCATTGGATTGGTGTAATCTGATGCTTATGTAATATGTCATGGTGCAGTTGGGCGATGATATTGTAAGTGCAGAGGAGACCTGATCACTGTGACTGCTGTATGACGTGGGTCATTGCATCCTGGATCCAAGTGTGCGATTTGGCTCGCTTGTGGGGACGTGACTCAGCAGTGCAGTGGGTGGGGCGGGGGGGGGGGCACTCTGATGCAGAGGTGGCCTTGAGCGCTTGCTCCAGCTAGGAAGAGGAAAGGGTGTCCCACTGTTTCCTGGACCAGTCTGCTCTTACACCTCTCACAACGTTGCTGTTCATATGAATCTTTTTATTTATATATAATTTGTATGGCCAACAAGCTGAAATTTCTACTGGAGCATTTCTAATTTAAGTTCCCAGATGGGTCTTGCTGTTTTTCTTTATTGATGTTTTTTGCTCTACACTTCAGCGAAATATCTCAGTGGGCGAACTGTAACTTCGTAAGCGCTAAGCTTCTTTAGGCTATGCTGTCTGCTGATCAACTACATAATAGATTCATTACATGAACATATGGGAGGGCAGAAATATTCCCCCGATATTTATTCACTTCATTTGAATTTTTATTTATATGTAAGGTGTAGTGATAGTCATGTAGTTGTAAGAATGTTTGTAGAACTTTATTTGAGAACCCTCTGGCATGTATGTATTCGCTTCCCGTGTTATTCAATCCGAGACTTCGTAGAGGTCATGTATATTTAAGGCCAATTTTTCAGTTTCCAGTTTTATATTCCTTCCTCGTTGACAGAGTTAAAAATCAATTCGACAGATGGTTCTGGTTTCATCAGCCGCCGCTGCCTTCAGAATATCCTTGTTTTGACCTTGCAGTCTGTACAAAGGTAAAGCTTAATCACCAGCATATCAGAAAGATGTTATAATGAATTCATCTTTATACACGTCTCAGTACATACAAGCTTTGTCAGAGGGCGTCCCACAGATTATGACAGTATCCTTTCAGCTGGATCCTGCCATAGCAGCAGCTTGCAGCCAATCAGATTGTTGTTGTACGCCAAGATGGCAGCACAAATGCCCTCTGGGTAATGTTAATTAAAGAAAATCCTGTCTCAAAATCCGAAGTGGATGTTTTATTTTTAGTGAGAAATGGTAGGCTGGTTGAAAAGCAGATGAATAACTTCTGATAATAATTGTAAATGTGGGAATAAAGTGTATTTAATTGGAAGCGAACGCAATATTTAATTTGGTCGCTTACAAAAAGTTTTCAATTTCCAGGCAAAGCTCCAAATTTTAACATGTCTTTTTATGTTTTTCTTTATTTCCTACCTTTGCAGGTTCTACTGGGATTTCACAATGTTGCTATTTATGGTAGGAAACCTCATCATCATCCCTGTGGGCATCACTTTTTTCAAAGATGAGACCACCACACCATGGATTATCTTCAATGTGGTGTCAGACACTTTCTTCCTTATGGACCTAGTGCTCAACTTCCGCACTGGCATTGTGATTGAGGACAACACGGACATCATCCTTGACCCCAAGGAAATAAAGAAGAAGTACCTCAAGACCTGGTTCGTGGTAGACTTTGTGTCCTCCATCCCAGTGGATTATATTTTCCTGATTGTGGAGAAGGGCATTGATTCCGAGGTCTACAAGACAGCGCGTGCCCTAAGGATAGTGCGTTTCACAAAGATCCTCAGTTTGCTCCGCCTTCTGCGCCTTTCCAGGCTCATTCGCTACATCCACCAGTGGGAGGAGGTATGTGGGGTCATGGACAAAGACATTAAGGTACACCCACCAATGAGAGGGCAAGGATGGGCTTAGTTCAATGTATAATGCTATGGTGTATGTTGCGCTGGTCAAACAAATATTATTTACATGTGGGGATAAAAACTAAGTGATTAATAATAGATGTGCTGCTTTGGTTACCAAAACACATGACAGTGTAGCGTGTCTATATTTAAAATCCTTTTCAGTTGAGTGGTTCCCCAGCACACAACCTTTGGAGGCTGGAGTGAACAATAGGGATGTCGTGCTGTGTGTTGTTGTTTAACTCTAATAGTGTAGCTTTCACTCTTTAACTCATGCTGTTTGTCAGTAGTTATTAGTAGGAAGAGAAACACACTAGAATCATCTCTGTTTGTATGCTTACATAGTGCATTGGTCTGACTGCCTATTGGCAGCTATTTGGATTAAGTGAGTAAGATTTTATGGCCTATTTAGGAAGTTTTTGCTGCAGTTATTATCTGAATGTACGGTTTAGCTCAGAGTTTTAGCCTCAGTAATAATGCTTATCCTTTGTTCCACTGTAATTGAAACTGTGGCTAACAACAGCGTGCACACTGCACACTATTCATGTTGATTGGTATCATTGCAGCAAGGGTAAGTGAGGGAATACATGCCAGTGAGTGTAATTGGAATGTAGAAAACACAGAGGTAAATTCTTTGCTATCTGCAGCACCATTATGTATGCACTCTGGGTCTTGTTTGATGCGTCATGAGTGCACTGCGATAAGCAGATGCAGGATTCGGGAATCTGGATAGAGATCAGCTAGGTACCATCCATACAACCACCTTCCCTCATCCTCACTCACTCCCTTTCTCCTTATCCATACTTTCCACCTCCTTCATTATCCATAATAATTTTCTTACCCATACTGCCTTCTTCTCCTCTTTATCTATATTCTAGTGTTCACTTAGCTTTTTTTCTCCAGCTGTGCTTGCAGTCTGGCATGGAAAGAATAACAAGGCTGCTATGTTTGTCTTGGTGACGGTACTAGATGCTGTCCATCATCACATGTCATTCTGGCCCTGCAGAAGCCCCTTTCCTCAGTAGAACAGAACCCTCCACCCGTTTTCTGTTATATGTCATTGTACTAATGGGTGCCATTTAAATATTTAAATTTACGTGGTATGGCACATATCCAGGACGCCTGGCGTCCACAGCTCCCTATTGGACCTCTTGTTTATCCCTAGCCTCATCAGTGTATCGTCACATGCAGGCCCAGAGTTGCTTAGCAGTATTTCCGGAACTACAAAAAGAAAGGAACAACCCTGTTGTTCTCTTTTGAGAACCCAGTCCGTCTACTCATCGTATCAAGTTCTGCCTTGTTAGTTGTAACAGCAAACCCGAAAAATCCATTGAAATGCAGCCAGGTAATCAAAGCGGACTACAGGAATCCGGACCAATAAAGCATGTACCTGATTCCCATTCTACTTCCGCTTTAGCTACAGGAATTGTCCTCTAGCCGGGCACAATGACTCAGGTGTTTATATGTGGCTTGCCACTTCATAAATGGAATATTCCTCTTGATTGTAGAGTAGTGTTACAAGCATTTAAGCAGACCTTTCTATGCGTAAAAAAATGTAAAGATTGGAGAAACTTGTTTGCCATAGTGCTGGTGAGGTTGTCAGAACCTTTTAAACTTTAAAACAGTTCTCGTTAATATAGTCACATCGTACAATATGAAGTTGAGTGATTTGAAAACACCACACCACTTTAGAAACGCTCTGGAGATTTGCTTAAACTGATCCGGATTAATAGAGCTCCCTGGCCATTTATGATAGGAGTTCCTGTCGACATGGACTGGCTTTGTTAATGATCATTAATTTGTAATTTAGGCCTACACATTCTAAGATTAGGTGTGCAAAAGCTCTAGCTGGTAATGCACTTTGAAATCATGTTGGAACAAGATGAAAAGCACTTCTCTTTTTTGAAGATGTTTTCATTTTCAGATTGCTGTTTGTGGCTCGGTCTGTGATAGTGTGATGAATGTTGAATGAGCTTAAAGTCAGTAGGGGCACGCCTTGTCCCCATTTAGCAGTCAGCGCTGTGCTGTCTCTGGTATAGCAGACCACAATGAACCACAACAAAACGCTGGTACCAGTGTCTCATGAGCAGCGTTGCCGAGGATTTCATCCAGAGTCAGCTTCTCACGTATGCCATCTATCTTACAGTGATTGGGTTTTAACAATAAACATCCTGTAAAAATACATGTGTTTTAAAAAGTATCTGTCTTGACAGGTGAAGATTAATGGATTGGGTGATCGATAAAGCGGCCAGGCGTAATGCAGAGGCTTTGACGCTTGCAGAGCTGATGACAGATGCCTGAGGAGCCGTGTAGGAGGCCCAGGGAGGCTCTGCAGGATTGTGCCAGCGGTACTGTCAGTCTGTATCAGGGGGCACCCCTAAACCACATCATCTGTCACTTTCCGGTACAGGTGACTGATGCGCGGCATCTGTCAGTGCTGGTTGTTGCCCCTCCCTGGATCACATCCCGACCTGTTACCCAGAGTTGATCTCGTCCAGCATGGAAACTCTACTTATTCTTCTCTGATCTTCTGTGAAGCAAAGTACATAAGAAATGTAGGCAGGGGGAACCAGAGGAGAGAATCATCCAGACCCCATTGACCATAGTGGCCAGAGCATGGGTGTTTCTCAATATGCGTACTTGACCATTCTTGTGTTCTCACTCACCCGTTTTACGTCATCTTCTGTTAACCGAAGACTAGTTCCAATTCTAAGAACAGAAATACCAAGGACAGTAAAAATCCCTGGATATTATTCCTGGCCCACCCCAAATATCAAGGATGCATCGGTTGCATCCTTGCCAAACGAGAACAATCCCATGATTCATCGTGTCCCAAGTTCGATCTTGGGAGGCAAGTTAGCAAGATCTCTCTTGCTAAGACCACAAGTACGATCTTTGTGTTCATAGTATTGAGAAACACCCCATGTGTCTTGAGGGCTTTGACACTGTTAGACATTTATACCAATGGAAGGAAGCCTTTAAGGGACAAATTACAACAATACCCGATTGGCCATACCCTATACTCAGACATGCTGCATTTTGTTCCAGTGTAGGTATGTATTCAAGGCTAGATTCCTAACAAATACGAGTATGGACTGTGAGGGTGGGTAGCAAGACTGTGAGGTCTGTTTCACGTCAAGAGCCATGAAGTGCTTGGAAGCTCTGAGTCCCTGGCAGGCGGGGGACACGTCCTCTGGGGTTATTTAAGGGATATAAACTTTGCTCTTGTGTGCCTGCCGTTGTCACAGGTGCGGCCTGCTTTGTTGGTCATGCTGAGCACCATACGCTTCGCACTGCTGGAGCCCAATGCCAGGCAGCGCGAGCTGGCTATGTGCCCATTCCCAGAAAACCACACTCACAACTTTTATATATAGAAATACATTTATGAGATGGGTATAAATGCTGGCTCAGAAATGTAACTACAAAAGCTATACAAGCTATAAAATTCACTTATTACGCATTATTAGATGTTTTTTTCTGCCTGAAAATTTTCCCTGCAGGACAGATATTAGCCTGGTCTTTTCTTTGACTGTGTGAGTTGTATTGCTCTGTGACATCAGACATTAAAACAAGTTATAGAAAATAGCTAATTCTGTTTATTAATTCCTTGTGATTCCTGTTTGTTAAAGCCAATAGCATTAATATGTGTTGAGATATTACTTTTTATGCGATTGAGAGTGACATGGTGGCTCAGTGGTTAGCACGCTTGCTTAACACCTTCAGGTCCTACCTCTGCTTCTTGTGTGTCTGTGTGGACATATTTAGATTGCGTTGTGGGGACCCAATCTCCCCACAGTGTGATAAAAACCAGTTATTTTCTACCTTGTGGGGACATTTTTTTGCACCTCAATTTTATAAAAATCTGCATCTGCAATCAAAAAACTAAAAATGCCAAAAGTCTCATATTTTGTTTGGTTACGTATGGTTAAGGTTAAGGCTGGGTAGGGGTTAAGGGTGTCATAGTTGGGATCACGGTTATGCCCATAGGAATGAATGGAGTGTCCCCATAAAGATAGGTATACATGGTATGCGTGTGTGTGTGTGTGTGGAGTTTGCATACTAACCCCTTGTCATAGTGTGTGAATATGTACAGTACTGTGCAAAAGTCTTAGGTAGTCAAAGAAAATTACATTTAAATCATTATTTTAATTTTAATGATCTAATCATTTAATGGTTTAATGATTACGTTTAAATGGTATTCATTTTGGTATAAGCCTTAATATTATGTCTGTCAAATTGTGTCAGCTTAGCCATTTCAAGACCTCTCCGAAATTCACCCCAGTATTTGCAGCAACTAACCAATATCCGCATGTATTTTTTGACTCGGCCATGTTTGGCTAACTGATACCTCATCAAGTTATCAGAGTAATTAAATTACTCAGTTAATTGAGCTTGTGGTAAAATTTAACATTACATGGAGTACATGAAATGTCTGAGGTGCTCCTGTGGAGAGGTTTGAGAACCAAAGTGTTCTTCTAGCCCACCAACAAGACATCAGTAACATTCTAGAAAAAAAGTAGAAATTCTTTTTAGTTTATATTGTGTTACTGTTAATTTACATATGATGTAATGCTAAATTGTGTTTTTTTCTGACCGAATATACCCTTCCTACTCAGATAAATAGGCTTTAAACATTTTCTTTGACTGCCTAAGACTTTTGGACCATACTGTATGTACTCTGCTATGGATAGGTATCTCGTACAGGATGTACACCAGCCATGTGCCCTATGCTGCCTGGGATAGGCTAAGTGCATTATGAAAATGCAGTTAATATAAAGTGTTACTATATTGTCTCATTTGGTAATGAGCTGTTTTGTTTAATCAACTCCTCAATGTTATAACTTAAAATGTGTCACACTTGGCCTTCAGCAAGAATTGAAGGCCAAAATTGTGAAAACAGCAGAGGATCTAAGTCTCTTTGGAGAACGTTGGCAGTGATGTTTTCCATCTTCTTGAACTGAGCATTTATCTGCCATTGAACAGCCTCACATTCCTTATGTTGCCTTGATTTCTGTCACTGTCTCGCCTTCCGAATGAGAAGCTGCAGCTAAAAGCCAGATACATCCTTGTGTGTCCCTGGTGTGATGGCATTTCAGGAACCAGATGCAAGCCAACACTTCTTCCCCCCAGGGGAGGCCATGAAGCCTGACTCATTCTCTGAATGAATATTAAGTGACCAGGGGATGCATCATTGTATGATTACCGGATGTATTTGATTTGTTACATATACTGATTTTTTAAAAGAATAATATTGTAAAAATTATGTGGGAATATGTGTCAGTGTTTCAAGTAATATATATATATATATATAAATGTTGTACAAATTTGGGCCTAGGCCGTAGACATGATAGTACATAATCACTGTCAACGTCTGCCAGGAAGTATAATGTCGTCCTGGGAATGAAAACATGGCATTAATGAGTGCATTGAATGTGCTATTTGACTCTAATCAAGTTTGAATTTGTGACATTTCTTCATAGCAGGGAAGCAGTAAGGAAGCTGATGACTTTATGGTGTTGGTGTGGCTAGGGCACAGTTAATATGTCAGCAGCTTTCTTCTGCCCCCAGTTTTGTTTTAGCGCTTTGGAATGTTCCAAATGCCTGGGGGAAGCTGGGATAGTATCTGGCCATGTCTTACCTCCATTTTTGGTGCTGTGTTGCAGATCTTCCACATGACCTATGACCTGGCCAGTGCTGTGATGCGCATCTTCAACCTGATTGGCATGATGCTGCTTCTGTGCCACTGGGATGGCTGCCTTCAGTTCCTGGTGCCCATGCTACAGGACTTCCCCGCCGACTGCTGGGTGTCACTTAACAAGATGGTGGTATGCGCCAGAACTCCTTGAGTGTTTCTCAATACCAAGAACGTAAAGATCGTACTTGTGGTCTTGGCAATATGAGTCTTTTTATCTTCCCTTCCAAGAACAAACTTGGGGTGCAAAGAAACATGGGATTGGTCACGTTCGGCGAGGATGCAACTGATTTATCCTCGATATCGGGGTGGGACATGAACATCATCTGGGGATTTTTACCGTCCTCTCTACTTGTATTCTTGAGGATTGGATCTGGTCTTCGGAAATGGAATATGACATAAAACGGGTACACGAGAACACAAGTACGATCAAGTATGCATATTGAGAAACACCTCTGTCTCCGCAAATCCTTTGTCTTAGTTATCTTGAACAGTGGAAGCAACAATTCCACATTGAGTTATTTTGTGGCACACAAGACAAATGGACAGTAGATCCAGCTGTCTTTGAACAGCTAATGAGCTGTGTGGTAATTAGTTCCACCCACTTCCTGTTTGAAAGACAATTGAGAAACCTGAGAAACAATACTTAAAGAGATCTGCAGTACTGTGCAAAATCTTCCGAAACGTATGTTTATCTTCATGCTGGTGTAAACTATGATTTTATGTCTGTAAAGGTATGTTAGTTTTGCTGTAAACATCCAATATACATAGCATATCTTACCATGTTTGATTACTCAGTACTTTATCACATCATTTAACTAATTAAGTTTAGTTTATTAAGAGAGCAAATGAATGGAATGTTGTTCTAGCCATCCAACAAGATATCAGTAACTATTTAAAATAAAGCAGAAGTTTTTGTTACTTTTTAATTGTGTTGTTAGTCATATGCATGTATTTTAACATTAAATTATGTTTTTATGAGCAGATATACACTTACTGCTTACTATAGCTTTAAACATTTTCTTTGATGACCTAAGACACACAGTACTGTAGCTCTCTGTGTTACAGATTATCACTTAAAGGTCTTGTCCTCCAAAATTGAGAATTATGAAATTTTCAGTTTCTGTCCATTTCCCTGCAAGTCACATGACACTGCTGCCAGGCAGTCGTCTCTCATCTCTGTGGTATCAGTGAGTGTGAAGTCAGTTGGTATTTGAAAAGATCCTAGAAATTATTGTACTGCATGTGAATAAGCACCATATTCCACAATGTTCAGAACAGGAAGATAAATGGCAGTTGACTTATGTTTATGTACTAAAATCTGGTGAGGTCAATTTGTTTTCTGTGCTGCTTAGTCAGTAGGTACATTTTCAATGGCTGTAAAACACTGCACTTTTAAAACCACACACTGCATTTGTCATTGCTGCACAGAGATGGAGCTGTTTTGTTTCCTACATGACACGTGTGATAGATAATGAGTTATTTTAGCAATTTTAATGGATGCAGAATAGCTTATGGTTGTCTACTCGATTCATCGTCATGACGAGTAAGGAAATCTTAGTGGTGCTTCTTTATTGTGTGTGTGTGTACAGGTTTTGCTATACTTGTGACTACTAAAGGACCTCACAAGTATAGCAAATCCTCAAAAACGTGACCAGGGAGGTAATTTTTTTCGGCCCTCACTGCTTCAGACTTCATTTTATAAAACAGTCTGTGAATGCAATCGAAAAAATATAAATGTCAAAAGTCTTTTATTTTAATTGGTTACTTATGGTTAGGGTTAGGGCTGGTTAGGGGTTAAGGATGCCATGATTGGGATTCATTTCCCTTAGAAATGAATGGACAGTCCCCACTAAGAGAGGAATTCAAACGTGTGTGTGTGTGAGATGAGCAGCTCAGTGTTAAACACAAGCCTGTTTAGCCTTCCTTGTCGTCAGCAGCTCAGTTGGATAGCCAATGGCAGGACAATGCCATTAAAGTAGGGGGTCTCCTGGGAAGACATTAATGCCTTTGGAATCTTTCAAGCATTTGACTTCCTACACTAATGATGATGTGTATTTTTTGGTGGCTCTTTATGGTGTGACCACAGGCAGCCATTATGAAGGTCTAATAGGTAGTGTACAATATTCTAAGCATCATCATGGCCTAGTATCAGAATTATCCATCTGTCAGTTTTATCACATGGAGAGTTATATCTGTCGACATTAATTTAGCTTATTACTCTTATTTTACTTGCGATTTTTGTTTCCAGACGCCTATAATTCACATCAGAGAGACCAATGTCATGTTGTACAATTGTCAGATTTGGGGGAAAAATGTGGTTGTTAAAAGCATTAAATTGAAAACCTATGATCAGTGATTGTTCAGGCCACAGTTTTAACCCCCCCCCCCTCAATTATGGGACATCAGGCAGTGTTGTTCAATATCAGGACTAATCACACTAATCAGTGTTTATGACACTAGGCCTTTGATTCAGCAGATGCTCAGAAGTGACTAGAGGGGCTGGATATTGAGTGGGAACAGGCGTACTGGCTGTGAAACCGCCAGGAGACTTTGGGTTTGATGATCCTTTCATTCAGTCACATGTGCCCTCCTTCTTAACACCCCTCTGGTGCCGTTTGTCGAGCTCGCAGCCCACCACCGTCTCTACGTCCCTGTGCAGAATGACACCTGGAGCGAGCTGTACTCCTTCGCTGTCTTCAAGGCCATGAGTCACATGTTGTGCATCGGTTATGGCCGCCAAGCCCCTGAGAGCCTGTCAGACATCTGGCTCACCATGCTCAGCATGATTGTGGGCGCCACCTGCTACGCCGTCTTCATCGGCCACGCCACCGCGCTCATCCAGTCCCTCGACTCCTCCCGGCGGCAGTACCAGGAGAAGGTAAGACCTTTCACAGGCCATAGCTAAGCACAGAGCATTAGAGATATAGCATGTGAAGTGGCCTTTCTGGTCATCTCACTAGTTTAGATAATTAATACCTAAATGTGACCCTGCAAAGGACATACGCAGAAAATATATAGAAAATGGATGGATGGATGTGAAGATTTCCTCTTGAGTTCACTTGAATCAATATAAAGGCCATGCTTCCAGTACGTGCTCAGAATGACCTTTTCTATATAGAATTACTGTCTGAACTGCTTCCCTGCTAGTTTCCATTGTGGTCTTGTGTTCTTGGGTCAGTCATTGGGTTGACCTTGTCTGTGTCTGTCAGAATTCTCTGCCTCTAGATCATGCCCTATCGTAGTTACCTTTATTTGTGATTAAATGAATCTTGTGCGTCTGTCCTGGCAATTTTTTTCAGTTGGGAATGATTTGTGTTACTTTGGAATGGCTGAATTCACTTCATGAAGTGTGAGTTATTTACTTCTAGATGTATTTGTTATGCTTCAGGTAAAAGTGGGGATGAGCTGTTGTGTCTGATCCTTCGTTTGAGGAAACTGTGGACATTTACAGTGCATAAAATGTGGACCTTAACATTTGGAACCTGCTCTGAGAAGCATTTGGGTAGAACACTGACCCCCATGCACATTTTAGTTAGATTTAGTTTGTTAAAAATCAAGACATTGGCATCTTTCTGATAATTCAGTCTTGGTCAGTATCGTTTGCCGATATTTAGAGGCTTTAGTCAATATTTAAAGTCAGCAACACCAGAGCTAAAGATGAAGATGAAGGCATCGGACAATCAGTCATTTTCTGTAATGCAGGGAACGAGGGATTTTGCAAGCTTATTCACTACTAAGAACCTCGCTATTGTTTCTCAAGTTGGTGCTACTTCTCTGGTATCTCACTGCCTGAGTTATATGACGTGTTTGCTACACACGTTGGTGAGATCTTAAGAAGTAAGGTCATTAGCATCACTTTCACTACAGATCTGTGGAGCTCAGAGCTTAGCTGGTTATTGGTAATATCTGACACAAATACTGGTTATTGGCATCAACAAAAATTTCCTCATTGGTGCACCACTAATTTTAGTAGCATTTTGTTTCCCTTCGAAAGTCGGGGTTTTTGTTGGTTGCTTCCTCCTCTATTTGTGGATCACAACAGGTTTTATTTCTATTTGTGCAAAAACCTGGCCTTAGACTGGTATCTAAATCACTAGTTTAATTGTTGGCTATGAACCTGGCTCCTGAAAAAATGGGTCTTGTGCTACTCAGCAGGGCTTGTTGAGGAGGCTACAAGGAACAGATTATGATTGTTTCTTAGGTATAGCTGAATGTGGATCCATGAAGTGTGCAAGGCTGAATGAGGACAGGATGATGGAGGATCATATATTTCTATATCTGCCATGTTGGTGTTGGTTGGTTGCCATGTTGGTGTTGGGGCAGGGTGCTTATAGCCTGCCCATGCTAAGCAATGGATTTCTCAGGGAGAAAAAGGCACATGGGGAGAGTGCATGACCTTCCTTTTGACAGGGGGGTCGATGAAATAAAAAAACTCACATCCCATGCAAGGTGAAGCCCCAGCGCATGCGTGGCCACTTCGTCCTTGAGCCTGGATCTCACAGCCTCTGTCTATGGGGGAGTGGGCTGCTGGTTTGTGCCGGCAGCTGCCATTTTCATTTGATTGTTTCTGAATTCATTTTGGAGGAAAGCTCTATTTTGGGCAGCTGGTGGATCCTTCCTCTGTGCCTCCTCTGCTCAGTGACGTTGGCTATCCTGCATCTGAGCTTTAAATCAGCAGCCACCGATAAGCCTGTGTAAGTTAGCCTTTCATGCTAACTGTGTAAACTATTAAAAATAGGAAGAGCAAAAGTAGGAGAAAGAGGAACATGAGTAACTCCATCCTAGTCCTCCTTAAACAGTGACTTCACGTTTGAGATGATGAGGTTCAGCTCTGATAAGTACAAACTTAATGCAACTAGACAGAGGGGGGAAATACTGAGGATTGGAAGAAGACACACTTTCTGCTTCCTGTGGTTAATTTCTAAGCCGTCAGTGCTGGGAAAGGGAATATTTATAATTTGCCGTCAGGTGGGGCTATGTCACTTTCAGGAAAGTCCCCCGGGGACGGCTGGAGAGGTCTGTGTGTGACCCTGACCTCCCCCCATCCCAGTTCACTGTAGCCGAGGCTGACGAGTGCTATCCCCGCGGTGGAAGTGTTTGAAAAATCATAGTACGTTTTCTGGAAATCTGAAGGGTAAATCGGATGTGATTCGAGGGCTGTGGCACTGCGGTGTTTTGGCCACTGCAGTGGAGCACGGGTGTGTCGCACTCCTGCGGCGGGCTCTGTGTCAGCCGTCTCCACGGGATACCAGTGTGGAGGGACTGTGCGGGCACTAATCTGGACAGGCTGATTGTGGGACAGCCTCACGGAAGCAGGCATGGCTTAAAGTGAAGGAGAACATATGCTCTATGCTGTTCACACCATTATCTGTGTGTCTAGTGTTCTATTTCTGTTTGCTGCTGGAAGACAGAAAGAGAAAAGGAGCAACTCTGAGCAGAGTAACTCAGAGCCACAACATTTTAGCGGCAAATCGCCATGGTTTTAAACTATGCTTGTATGTAAAGATGTCAGCCGCTGGGCAGAGAGGCGGGCCACGGCATCTGACAGGCGGCCATTCATTATCTGCTCTCTCGCGCTCTCCCTAACATGACCTCCCAGAGGCACTTGGCTTCTGACTCCAGCCACTGCTGCTCCAGCTGTGTGGCGCGATTCGCTGTCTGTTCTCCTCTTACAGCGTTTTGTCTCTGTGTCAGTGCTGCCATTTGTTATCCTGTAGGGCTGTGGGCCCAGCTGAGCTTAGCAAGACTCTGATATCAGTCCAGAGTCGGGTCAGTTGGACACGCAGAGAAATGAGGAGCTGGGTTCTTGACAGAGAAGAAACCTGTAAACATGGCGAGGTGTTTAAGGGGTATGGAACTGACATTATCATGCTCCTGGTTTCAGGGGGCATAGAAGGCCTGACACATTCCTTTGCACATTTTGAGAGAGACAGCCAGTAGTTAGGGACTCGGAAAGGTGAAAGATTTATACTGGTCTGCAATTGCCAAATGCATCTACCCTCTGGCCACAAGAAGCTAATCTCACTTCATTTAGCACATCATTTGGGTTTAATTCTCATCTCGTCCCAGCTCTCTGTGTGTGTGGAATGCATTTTCTTTCTGTGATTATTCTCCCAGCTCAGAAATATGCTGCTGAGGTAAATTTCATGCATCTGATTTCCATAAACGCTAGTGCAGTGAACCAGGAGCCTATCTGGGTATGAGGCAGAGGACACCCTGTATGGGATGTATCAGGCCAGTCCAGAGCAAGATGAATGTACTCTTAGGGCAATCTAGAGGTACCACTTCACCTATCTGCATATATCGGACTGGGAGTAAGCTACAGTAGTGTGTAATACACAGCGCTAGTGTGTATATGAGTGCAATGCCCTGTAACGGCCTGTGTTTCATTACATTACACAGTGTCCTCTTACATCATGTTTTTGCTGCTACCAAATAATGAGAGCACAGACAGGTAGCATCTCTACTTAGAATTCTGCTTGACACAGTATTTAAAGATACATTTTATTGTACATATTGTTAATTTGTTAGTTATTGGTTAAATTCCAGTACAACATATGCTGTTTGTTGAACTTGATAAGCAGTGACCTCTATGGGGCAAAGAAATCTGCAATTATATGTACAATAAGAACACTTAGAGGGAAACAGGCAGCTTTTCAATAAATAAAGATGAATTCTGAATTTCAGCAATAGAAGGCAACTTTAAAATAATTCTGAAGATGAGACACGAGGTTGTTGCGCATCTGTGTGCTTGTGTGTGTGCATGTTTGTATATGTGTGTTTGGTTTTTATATGTGTGACTTTGTAAATGTTATCCTACCCTTATTGGGATATTTTTGGGAATTATGTCTCCTTCAAGGAAAGTTCACTCTAAAAATAGAAGCCCTCTTCCCATTGGCTTTTCCTAAAAAAAAGCACATTTCTTATTGGTTACTTTTCCCAGGTGGATTAATGACTGGTTTAACCAGCAGTGACAGTATATGTTAATCCCTCCCAACATATGTTTCAGAACCTCTTGCACCATATAAACAGAAAGCAAAATATTTTAATGGAATCATCAGTATGATCCAGGGGCAGTTTCTTAGCTGCTAATGCATCCCCTACTGTGTCCTGCTGTGGTGGAACAGAGATCAGCACCATCATCTTTCAGTGAGGTACATCATCATCATCTGCTTGTGTAATAGCTCCCCTGCTACACTCAGGATCGCCATACACAGTTTATAAGGCCACTGAACAGTCAGTGTACTTCATTTTCTAATACCTGCTTTGGGAGCTATCACTATTGATCAGGGATCGTCAACCTGTGTGAACACGGACATTGTGTGAACATGTGTCCATGGCAAGACTCATCTGTGTCCAAGGCAAAATGTTTTGGTGGAGGAAAAAGAAAATTATTCAGGCTGTTTTTTTTTTTGAGTGCCCGCTCCATGATAAAAATAGCATTTTGATCAAAATGTCCATCAGAATTCATCGTGGTGTTGACCCCTGCTACTGAAGGTCGAGAGGTCGCCATAGTCAGCAGATGCATTCATGTAACCTACAGCTTCCCAATTCTCAGCTGTTCCCTGTAACTACGGGTATATTTCACAAATGTTCCTGCACTTCACATAGACTGGAAGGTCACAAGAATGTTATTTGCATCACAGTGGCAGTCCTTTAAATATAAAATATTGATATTCATTCATCTAATTCATCCATCTTCCATACTGCTTATGTAGTACGGAGCGACGGTGACCAAAATGTTTATGGTGAGCCTTTTATGTCAGTTTCTTCATATTTCTCTTTCTCTTTGCAAGTTATAGTAAATAAACACTTGATTCTATTTGTTTTATTTACTCATTTGAAAAAGCACAATGGTTAATTGTGGATAAGCTTGGAATGTACCAATCAACTAGGCCTAATTGGCGTCCTTAATGAGAATCGGTGTTATTTCGCATGACTCCCAGACCACCCCATGCTTGTGAAGAAGGATTTGCTGTCCTGTGTTGTAAGGCATAGAAGGCCTTGCTTGTGTCATGGCATATATTTTTGGCTTATTTAATGGTACAGGACAGCCCGTGTCGCCTGACCCAGCAGAATGTTTTGTACTTGCAGTGCCAGCCGCTTTGTGTCTGATAACGGCATTAACAAGGTCAGGAATTTTACAAGAGGGGGATGCAAAGCAGCTTCGATTTCGATATTGCATTATTCTGCGCTTCAGATTAAAGTCTATTATGGCGAGTTTAGGGCTAGGGTCTTACATTTCAGGAAAGTTGGGTGTTTTGTTGGTTTTGGTTAGCTTCACATGTTAACTTTGGAAGTGATTGTTGGTTATGGTTACTTAGATAGCATGTTTGCAGTGAGCAGGAAAATTGTTTTGTAAAATAATGCTTATGTATGAGTAATGAATGAATGAATGTAAAAATTATATCAGTATTCAGTGCCACCCTCAATAACAAATGTCACAAGACAATTTAATAAGGATGGTGAACTGAAGTGGCTCTTCCCCTAGTCTCATTGCCTGACACCAGACAGCCAAATTCTTAGCTTGGAACCTAGGAGAGAATTCAGTTCTTCATTCACTGTAGCATTGAAGATGCATTGTCTAGAAAAGCAAACATCTCATCACTGCTCCTGTCTCCACAGTACAAACAAGTGGAGCAGTACATGTCCTTCCACAAACTGCCGGCAGACTTCCGGCAGAAAATCCACGACTACTACGAGCATCGATACCAGGGCAAGATGTTCGATGAGGAGAGCATATTGGAAGAGCTCAGTGAACCACTGCGAGAGGTGAGAATGAGGCCAAGGTGTAGGTGAGAGTTGTTAGTCTGCAATAAATTGCTTCTCTGTTATTTAGATAAATGCTGACAATAAGAATAAAACAATTTGAGCAGTTGGGTAAGTTTGTTACACATATCATGCTGGCTAACAGAGAAGGATATTCACTATTACTATAGAGTGAAAAATTGAACCTGCATAAAATACTTAGAGTATGGTGTGGGTAGGGTTTAAAACTGCATTCCTCACGGCACTTTATAAGGAGGCTCAGGTGGTAGGAAGTGTAAATGGCCTCTGCTATATCTAGAGCTAGACTGAATAAGAAAGCATGCATTTACATTTCAGAAAGCTATCTTTTGCAATATAGCAAAGCACTTCGAATGACATTGAAAAAACAGAAAACTGCTGAACATGTGATATTAGACCATCCTTTTTCTGACTCATGCAGGAAATTGTGAACTTCAACTGCCGCAAGCTGGTGGCCTCCATGCCCCTGTTTGCCAACGCCGAGCCCAATTTCGTGACGGCCATGCTGACCAAGCTGCGCTTCGAGGTCTTCCAGCCGAGAGACTACATCATCCGCGAGGGCACGATTGGCAAGAAAATGTACTTCATCCAGCATGGGGTGGTGAGCGTGCTCACCAAGGGGACCATGGGTATGAAGCTCTCTGATGGCTCCTACTTTGGAGGTACGGTGATCTCCTTCTGTACCACTGTATGCACTGAGTGAGTTACGCTTCATACACAACGTTAATGACAGTAGTGGGTATTAAAGCATAGACCATCTATATATGAGTGCTCGTATTATCTTGAAGTTTGGAAAAATGGCCTTTAATTGGTCGTTTTGGTGTCTGTTTGATTTTGGTAATTTATATACCCTACCCAGTCAAATGGTGTTACTGTCACTGCCTGTAATATGTTCACATAAATATTACAGCAACAAGATAATGAAGATAAATAGCTGACTGATTTCAGCATTTAACTTCTATCTTGCCCCCCAAGCTTCCTGCCAGAATGTCCCAGATTCAGAGGTTTCCCTCTGAGCTGGTTTCAGGACCCATATGTGCTGCTGACCCAGAAAAAAATCAGTGGTTTCTCCCATGTCTCTGGGCTGGAAATCAGAAGCATCAGGATCCAGGGTTCAGCGATGCTACAAAAAGCCAGCAGCCAATATTGCAAAAGGTCAAAGTTCAGTGATGCTACGTGTATTATAGGAATGGACTTCTTGATGCCTCCTACAGCTAACCTCTGTAGGGCAAATGCATGTATTCCATTCCCAGGCTGATATTTCCATTCTCCTGACCTGTCCCATTCTCTTCGCACCTGCCTGGCCACCATTCACCTCCTATAAATTTGACATGATTATGTGACTGTGTCTGCAGTTTGCATGAATGGGCATATGAAAATGGTCACTACTGACCCTCTAATGTTTGCCTGTACTAATGAATGAAAATACACATCTGTAGCATCTGTAATGCTTGGGCTCATGTGGTTTTCGATATGTGGTACTTGAATAAGTTGTATTCAGAGAGACTTGTGCATGAATACCTTTGATGTGGCTTGACTAACAGAAAGAGAAGTCTTAAAAAGTTTATAAAGTTTAATTAAGGGATTAGACCGTAGTTAATTGTTCTGGTTTCTCAGTCTTGTTGGGAAAGTGTTTGTGGGTGACTGGCTAGACTGAGCAATGATTGAGTATGCAAGACCAAAAAATTGCCTTCCTGGGACCTATAGGATCTGAGCCCCATATTGTGTGGAAAGGCAGGGTGTCTCCAAAATTGCATACTTACACAGTATGCCCTGAACTTCATTAGAAGCCTACTACTTGACTATTAGTATAGTGCGTACTGTATGTATGCATGAGAAAAGTCGCCGTCTTGCATATTACCTGACTCAGATGTTTACCATTGACGTAACTGAAGTTAAAAACTGTTAAAAACAATCCATGAAAAAATACACATTGGTGTCAACATATGCAACTGGGTACTGGTTCCTACTGATATTTGTGACATTTCCTCATGCCATCTTGACACAAATTTCTGAGCAGCAGTGTTCCTCTTCTCTGGCCACAGCTTCAGTGGCCTTGTGGGACAGCATAGGGTTTGGATTCACACTTTGGAATTTCACAGAACGTAGTGTCACCCGGGTACTTTTCACCTATAACTCACCCATACTGAGGATTCAGACACTGCTCATTTCACTTACTACATTTCTCCTACTACAAGTATGCAATTTTGGATGCACCCGCAGAAAAGTTCAGGTGACTGGGGAGCAGTCAAAACCATAATAAACAGCAGCATCTTTTAGTTTCTTACTGTAGCGTTGCCCCGGAGATCCAGATCATAATTTTGAAATCACTCACCCTTGTGCGAGGGCCCAGCTCTAATTAGCTATGCTGCACCTCTAAAAAGAGGCTAAACAGCGTCTTGTTTTTCCTTTAATTAATCTGACCCCACCTCAGACCTCAGGGCAGAATTCCTTTCAGAGAGAGGAGGCAGTGCAGGGGAATGTTGTCCTGAACTGTCCCGTGTCCCAATGACGTGACACAGAGGGATAAGGCTTATTAAACATGGCTTAGATTCAAGACATAACCAGGAGAAACAGCTTTATTTAGAAGGAATGTTATTTTAATGCACCATAAACATGACTTAAACCTACAGATACAATGTAAATTCTGCTACTGACCAGTGACCCTTTTAAAACCTTATTTTAAAAAAGGAGTAGTTTATTTAAAGAGTGATGCTTCTGAGAATTGCTGAGAATCCTCTTTTTCTTTGAGCTGTGTTTGCCTCCCTCTGCTTGGCTTACTGGCTTTATCTATTGAGCGGAGAGGTTATCAACAGCTTGGCACTGCAGTCAGACACCTGTTCAAAGATTGATCCCTACAGCTGAGGCTCACTGCCTGCTTTAATGTATTTCTTACTTTTCCTCTAAAGAAGAATGTGTTGGAATAGGAAAACAGTTTTACACCATTTAGAATGAAATGCGAACTATCGCAGTCACGGTTTGAACAGGGACAGATGCCATTGGAACCCTGTTTAGACCGTAGCACTGTTTACACCCAACTGATGGGCTTTTAAAACAGGTGGAATATGACAGGCTTAAAATAACAGCTCTCCCCTGTCCATCACAGAGATTTGCCTGCTGACTCGGGGCAGGCGCACGGCCAGCGTACGGGCCGAGACTTACTGCCGCCTGTACTCACTCTCCGTTGACAATTTCAATGAGGTTCTGGAGGAGTATCCCATGATGCGCCGGGCCTTCGAGACCGTGGCCATCGACCGACTTGATCGCATTGGTGAGCAGGCCTGCTGTGCATCGCATTTCTCACACAGGGCTCATGTTTTTGCACTTCTTAGAGAGCCTCCTGTGAGCTCAGTATATACATATGCATCTTCAGAAGTCACTGACATCTATAGAAAAATGTGAAAACTTCATCTCCTAAACATGATCAAATCTTATAATTGTTACATATTATGTTCACTTTTACATTGTTATTTATTAATCGACTGTTGTAGTTACAATAAAAATGCATGAAATGTTTTGACCAAGATGTGTGCCTGTCTGTACTTTACATACCTTGTTACTGTATGCGAAAGAAAATCATAGCTTGAGTTTTAATGTAGAATGCAAATAAAATGCAAAGTATTTTCCCTAAATATTGATTGTGTACCAGCTGGTCTGGGCCAGCTGTGGGCATTTCCCCACAAATAGTTTTTTCTTAGGTTTTGCTACATTTATCTGGACACTTTTTCTTGAAATTTGCCATCCTAAGTACAGGAAAACACATACATGTACAAGCACACAGCGTCGGTATGACTCAGCAGAAAAAGTGGCCAGTGGTCCCTTTAAGAGGCTGGTGCTACCAGGTGCATGTTTGTGGGGGGGTGGACTTCAGCTGAGATGCTTTCAGGCTGTCGGTATCTGCTGCTTTGCGGACTTCCTCAGTAGTCAGGCACACCGCAGTTATATATGGGTGTGTTTACTGATTCAAGGTTTGAAATTAGTTGCATCATAACAGGCTGGTATAACTAAAGTATGAGAATCTGAAATATGCTGTGTTCAAAAACCAGCCACATCAGCTGATGAATAGATGTATGCAGAAGGGAGCTCTTGGTATAAAATAGTATAATATTCATTTGATCTTAATGTGTACTGATATCAAATGCTTCTCTCTGCTAATGATATCCGACTCTCTTCAGGGAAGAAGAACTCTATCCTGATGCACAAGGTCCAGCATGACCTGAACTCTGGAGTGTTCAACAACCACGAAAATGAGCTCATCCAGGAGATCGTGAAGTACGACCGGGAGATGGTGCAGCCCGTGGACCTGCAGCACGCGCGCGCCCTCTCCAGCACCCCGCCCGTGCACGGGGGCATCTTTGCCCCCCCAGGCCAGCCCCCTCCCGGCTCCGCGATCGGCACACTGCAGCAGGCGGTGGCGCTGAGCTTCTGCCCCCCCATGGTGTGCCCGCTGGCGGGCCCCAGCACCCTGCAGTCACCACGCATGACGCGGCGATTTCAGGTAGTGCAGGGTATCTCCAGTCCCATCTCCATGTCCCCAATTGGGGCCCAGCCACCCCTGCCGGGAGGAGTCTTCGCCTCGGCCCTAGCCAGCCCGCCCGTTCAGAGCCCGCTGGCCGCTGGAGGAATGGCCCGGACCTTCCAGTACAGCAGCAGCCCGTTGGGCGCCGTGCCCTCGGGCTCCCAGCTCTCTCTGGCCCAGCAGCCTCTGGGGCCCGGGGCCGGCCCATCACAGAGGCCCATCTCCCACCGGGCTGGCGGCGTGAGCCCCGATGCTGCGCTTCTGTCGGCCTCGCAGCTCTCCCTCCCCCAGGAGGGCCCCCCTCAGCTCGGTCCCAGCCCTCCACAGTCTGCCTGTGTTTCCTCCACCTCCATCGGGCCTCCTGCTGGAGCACAGTCTGCCACACCAGGGACCTCGGGAGTCAAGGGCCCCATGCAGCACAGGGTGTCACTCTCCCATCAGGTGTCCCTGGGAACCACCCCGATCCCTTCCCCCTCCCTCCCTGGCACACCCACTGGGACGGGGGCGGCCGCTGGCCCCAGCCCGCTAGACTCTGGGGCCTCCAGGAAAGATTCCTCCACCTGCCTTCCTGAGACGGACACTGCGAGACACAGGCTGTCGTCCAATTTGTGACCCAGACGGAGCAGCGTAGCTTCGGATACGTGACCTTAAGGGCCGCCTTTCTCTTACTGAGCCCCCAGCCTTGAAGCTCACTGTCTGAATGTACTAATGAATCTGTGGGGATGTGAGGAACAAGAGGAACAATGGACTGATATTAGTGAAAACACAAAGTCTACACAAGTATAATCGTTTAACGGATAAACGCAGATAGTCTGTTTGTAAGCCACCACGCAGGCACATAGCCACCGCGCTTTCCCCATTTTGCCTTGATGCCTCAGTAAAATGCTTCCCTCATCGCACATGCATCGATGCACCATATCAAATATATTCTGCACACACTGCGCAGTGCTAAAACAATGCAACCTGGCTGGAGCTGGAACAAATGTAAAATCAGGGACCTGCTTTAGGCGAACTAATGCTTTGCAACTATGGTTTAATGTGTCCTTTTCCTGCAGTCAGTGGTAGCTCAACAACTGTGTCCTTCTCATGATGCTGTAATTTTAGTATTGTTTAAAAAATGAAAAGGGAAAAAAAAAACTGTTAGTGTTTTAGACCGCTGGTCGATCTTAAATCGATTTGTAACAAAAAATGAGGAGTCTTAATCGTATTTTCTCCAGACCAAAGCTGAGCTTGAACACAAAGTAGAGTTGTAGCTATGTTAACTAAGAAAAAATGTAAAGAAAATGCCATTTATTTAATTGCCTTGATTCCAACTTCAGAAGCCATATCCATGTTTGTGAATGCACATGTATGTGTATCTGTGTGTGTGTCTGTATGCATGTTGCTTCAAGAATGAATGTTTTTCCATTCTTTAATTGGTTTGGCCTGTTCTCGTTCCCTTCTTTTTAGAAACAGCTGACAGTGAAACAGGCTTTGCTCCTGACTTTTGGGTTACTTCAGTAAAATTCACTAAGAAACGGCTTGCCAGCTAACAGCAGTTAGCCAGGTAGTAATTTGTACCGCGATTTGTTTATGATTCATCCAAAAGTACTTTGGTATGTTGGACCCTGGGGAATTGGTCAGTGTTGCATTAATAAGAGGTTATGCAGTATATTTGCTGCCAGTTTATACTGTGCCCGTCTCTGGTGACAGTTGAGGAAGGCTACCCATCTTGCCACATGCAGTATAGAACACCACCATCTTGTGTAACCGTTGTTATTAAGTCACATTTGGCCAAACCAGTTCATTAGGTTTTCTGTTGATTTCAATTTTATAGTCCTGTGGTTTTTTTCAACTAATATGCTGTTGATCATCTACAGATAAATACCGTCGGATGCCCCCTTGATGATGAACCAGGTCCCTCACACCTTGAATCTGGCCTTCTGATTGTTCATAATCTAAATCTGCTTAAATTATTGGAACAACGCTATATGTCATTATATGTGCATGCTGCAACCTGAGTAATGAGATCTCTTTTGACAGGTATCTCTATGATTTAGGTCAGCTATTGAAGAAGAAAAGCAGGCCTCCAAACCAGCTCAGGCTTGGTACTGATAAGTGTGATTCCGAGGAGTCCTTTGATACAGAAATGGTATGTTCTGTTTGTGTTTGTTTCTCGATGAATCAAAAATCCCTCTTCTGTGACGAATAGCAAAAAGCAGTTTGATGTGAGACTTTCCAAATTATAGATATGTCTATTACACCAATATAAACTTTGGGAGTCAAATGGAAACATCACATATATGTTCTCATGTCTAAGCTTGCGTGAAGGTAATGTTTCATGGACTGTCAGATTTGTGTAGATATGGATGAGTAGATTTTGGTTGTGTCATCTTGGTTGGTTGTGGCTTTAAGTGAGGGGATGGATAAGGACTTATGCCATATGCGAGTACTGCACCACAGAAGCCACTGTCTTTATTCCAGAGTCATTGGGCAGTTTAACTACCCTCTGATACTTATGGAACATACACAACACAATGAACTTAACTTGCATGGGCATAGGGAGACGCCTTCCTTAAGAACTTTTCCAAATTGTAGTGTTCTTTGAAAATATACTGTACACGTTAGTCGCGTAGTTAGTGCTCACCTGTTTATTTCCTCTCCTGTGTGTCCAGCTCACCAACCCAGCCAAACACTTGAATATATGTTTATGTTTCTAAAATTAATTTTCAAACTTTAAGTGCAATAGGGTATATATAACTCCTAATGTAAAAGTATATCGGAAAGTCCTCGCTCTTCTTGTCTTCTATGATAACATATCATGTAAGTTTTTAACCCTTGCAATAAGACATACATTAAAATGCCCACTACTACTCAGAAAATGTATGTTTTGTGTTTTCATGGCTCATATTCTCTTAGTGACCTCTTGTCAGCTGCCTTTTTCAGTGTGTGTTTGTTATAATAGCTGTAAATTATATGGAACAAAAATCAGCTTTAAGTTGCTTTGGAATGAGTCATTCCTGTGTATGGGCTACTTAATCACTTCAGTAGCTAAGTTCACCTAAATTCCGTGTTCATTCCGTTCACGTTTCGGTATTCAAGGACAATATGTAATCTGAATTTCTGTTGTTTCTGTTGTTTTTAAAATCAGCTGGACTATAAGAAGCAAAACAGTATTTGCTGCATTTACATTTTATTCTGTCATTGGTACATCTTAATTGTCTTTGCACAAATAAGGAGTACTAGTACTGATTTAAGTTACTGCATGTCGTCTCTGATCCTCCATCCTTAAGTTTGTGGAATGATAAAAACATTATTTTGTAAAGATAGGGATTAATAACTTGAAGCTCATTTGGTGGGTCCCTGCTGTTTGAATTACCTTCGTATTCTGCTGTGTAAATGGGTAAAAGGTTTAGCTATGTTAACAGAATGAAGGAAATAATAATGGCCTGTACCATACTGCAAAACTGAAGCAATGTAAAGGGAATTTTTAAAGAAGTATGACACACAATATGACTCATATCAAGCCTTAATAAGTGAATTTCATTTTAAGCCTTTTTTCATGTCTATCACATCAGAGTCTGAGTAGTGTTAGGTACTGTCCTGTTGTGTAATGTGCAAGTGGAAAATATTGATGCTTTAATGATGTTGTAAAGCTATGAATCATAACGATGGGGATGTCTGTATTTTTATGAAGCCGTTACTATACAATAAAAATATTTGATCTGTTTAAGAGTGGGTGGGGGTTGGGGCAGGCATTATGACCTTTGATAACCATTGCAGCTATTACATTGATAAACCAGTAGCCTTTTTATGTTGAATGTATGTAAGTGATGATGGACATGTAAAAAAAAAAAAACAAAACAGCAATGGATATAGAAGCCACATTAATCAGTTGATGTTGGTGTTGTATGATGTAGATGTGTCTGCTTTAAACCTGTACTCAGTTCTCAAAGACCTGGACTTTGTGTAGAGGGAAAACTGCTTCCATAACTTTTCTCATATGTCATTCCAGCACAGATTTACATCAAGATATTGTGTTGAATACTTTTTAAAGGCAACTTGTGCCCATAAAGGCCCACCTAGAGTTTCCTAGGTTCTAAAAGTTTTACCCAAAGGTCTGTAGATGACCAGGTTGCAGTCCCGTTGCTAGGCTTGAAAATGGGCAGCCTTTAGTCCCTCAAAGTCGTTTTTATTATCATCACAGGCATTTCACTCAGGATTACATTTCGAGCTGGTTTTTAGTTCATTATTGGTCACTTTCTGTATTCTGAGTACTGTGCACTATTTTTAATACTTTGCTAGCTATAAAAAAATCTAAACAATAGCAAACAATGAAGAACTATGACCTGTTCTAATAAAATATAAATATAAAATACTACATTATATAAATGACATATATCAACTATATAAAATTATGTGGGATACAAATGAAAACACAAAAAATATATCCTAGAATACACCACAGCTTGTCAGTCCTGAAGCCGCCATATGTTAAAGTGAATATTTCAAAGGGCTCTGTTTCATTTAGAGACTTGTTTGAATTATGTCAATATCCATGCCTTTTCATACGGTATGCATTTTACTTCAGTGTAATTCTGTTTCCCTTTGCTGTCTTGAAAACAACTGAAACGTTTTCCCGTTGTTTAGTAAATGGAGATGGGCGGCCAAGCTGCCTGAATGAGCGAGTTGTGCTGCTCTGGTTTCCGTGTTGCTTCCATTTCTCACAGTGTGGAGTCAGATGGTCGGGACAATCTGCTTTACTTGTCAAAGGCCCTTAAGACAAGCTGCATTCACATCTAGACGAACATGTTTGTCTTAATTTCAGTTTCCTCCAAAAACTCCCCAAATCTCTACCAGCTGCCAGTGGAGTTGTGACTGAGTTTGTTTAAACGATGAGAGGATTTGGATTAAATGGTGCACAGGGACACTGTTTCAGCTTGGTCATCATTTTCTTATGTGTGCTGATTGTGGACTTTGCCCTAACTAGCTGCTATGTGAATGGAATCATTTCTTGAGTAAGATTGAGTAAGTATGTGCTGCTGCTTATTGAGGAGGTGAGCTCTCTCTTCACTGTTTGTATACTTATATATAAACACAATCTGTGAGCTGAAAAGGGAGCCTGTTTTGTGTATGTTTACTTTGTTGGATTGTAGTTACTGATGAAGGAAGGCTGCAGCATTAAGGAAAAGCCAGATATAATGGCTTTGAAGTAAACTTGATGATTTCTGCTGCCCCAAGAATCTTACTTGAGAATTGAATTGTAATTATTGAGAGCGTTAAACTTTTAAAGGCCAAAATTGTGCAGCACTTGGTACTTACAGTAGTCAAAATGCCTTGGTTCAATTCCAAGTTAATCAGGGTTTTCCGTGTCAAGAAGTGTTAATCTTTTTCTTTTTACAGTGTGTCCTAATGTGTATGTGCTATATATTCCCAGTGCCTAGTATGCCTAGTTTCAACTGTCTGTAAATCTTATACTTATAATTCTTTTTGTGTGTGTGTGTTTGGCTATAAATCCCTGTAGTAATTTATTTCCCCTGCATTTTATGTAAAATTTGTGCTACTACACAGCATTTGCTAAATAAAAAGTGTAATTCCCCTTTGAGGACGACATTGGTTAGCAGGACCCTCCAGCAGACCTCTGTGTGGTGGGACTCCCCTGGCCCGGTCCTAATGTAGGTGGGCTGGGCACAGGAGCTTTGAGGGCTAATGGGGCCCGCATAGCTCCTGTTCCATCATATATCGCCACTTTGTGTGAGTTTTTGGAAATGTCCTCCTTTGGTCTACAGACATCGGTGCAGACAGCAAGGCTGCAGAAGGGTAAAAGTTTTGGAAGGCTCTTTGAAAGTCATCACAGAGGTCCCCTGCAAAATGGCCACAGGTTTATGGAATGTTGGGCTGTATCTGTAAGCCAGAACTGTGTAAGCCATGGTATATTTGTGCTTTATTAAAAGCAAAAATATTAGCTGAATTTGCAGATTGGGTGGGGGAAAAAGTCCTGTTTTGCACAGCAAAGTAGCTCTGTGTGCCTGACTTCTGACTGGTGCGAGCTGGTGCAGTCTAGCCGGGGGCCCCAGCTGGGATGCAGCAGAGAGTCGTTTGGGAAGGATGCTGGGAGACGGAAATTGGGGATGTTACGTGATTACTGACAGGAAGAAGCCACTGCGATTTTAACCGTAGAAGGAGCAGCATTAGGAAAGGAACATGAGGCTTAGCAAGCAGGAAATTGGCTAAAGGCTGCCTATATGAATGATGTTACTTATTTTTTCTCTACATTCCGTCTTCTATTTAATTTGCTCCCCACACATAAGCACTATAATGACCGTCTTGCTCTGACTCCATACCTGCATTGGTCCCTGGAGTCCACCTGATGTACTTGTGCTCGGTCAGTGTTTTCAGAACTAGGCACAAGGCATCCTAAAGACAAACTGCATTGCGTCTGCACTGATGTCGGGGCCCAGTTAACATGCCGAGTGTCGTCTGAAGCTGAACCGGGTGGCGGTTCGTCCAGCAAGTGTGTCTCTCCCTCACTGGCAATTCTCATAACCGTTGTGCAATAAAACTCGAGAGTATTGGCACACTATCCCGGCTGTTTTTTCTCTCTTTGTGCTGGTGTTTCATGACTGAGTGAAATGTATTTTACTACTTGCACACATGTGTAGCTTAATGCCTCACTGTCATATTGACAGCTGTTATTTGTACCTCTTGTTCGGTGGTGTCTGTACAGACGGGTTTGTGTGTACATTAGTATTTTCCTAATGGTAGAGCTAATGTAATGTAATTCTGCAAGTTTATTGTGACTGTACTATTTCATTAGCTGAGCATAGCTTAGTTTTCATGATGTATATGCATAGGAATATTAGTGTATATATACAGTATACAGGAGTTGGACAATGAATCTGAAACACTTGGTTTTAAACCACAATAATGCATTAGTATGGTGCAGGGCCAATACAGCATCAATTTGTCTTGGGAATGGCAGAGGCAAGTCCTACACAGTGGCCAGGGGGAGGTTGAGCCATTCCTCTTGTAGAACAGTGGCCAGGTCACTACTTGATGCCTGTGGAGGAAAACGTTCTCTCAGAAATGCCATGATATTGCAGCCCAAACCATCTCTGATCCACCTCTGTGCCACACTCTGGGTACGCAACAGTCCGGTAGGCGACTCTTTGGGGCTTCCCCATACTGCAGTTCTCACGTATGTGGGAAAGGCAGTGATGGTGGATTCATCATAGAATGATACACATTTCACATTGTCCACAGCCCAAGATTTGTGCTGCTGGTGCCACTGAAACCAACAGTTGGCATTGGCACGAGTGACCAAATGTTTGGAAATAGCAGCCCGACTATGAAGCTTGACCCCATGGAGCTCCTGGCAGACAGTTTTGGTGGAAATGGGGGAGTCGAGCTGCGCATTTAATTCTGCAGTGAATCGGGCAGCTGTGGTCTTATGTCCCTGGACTTCCCATTCAGACAGCTTCTTGCATCCCCAGTTACTCCTGTTGGATGGGGTCCATCCTTTGTGGTGGTATGCTGACATTACCCTGGATAGTATGGCTCTCGATACACCACAAAGACTTGCTGTCCTGGTCACAGATGCGCCAGGGAGACGCGCACCAACTATCTGTCCTCTTTTGAACTCCGATGCGTCTCCCATTATGCCGTGTGGATTGCAATATTTTATGTACAGCCGTGCAATTTCTCTGCTAATTCTACCTTCGCATTCTGCAATCAGAGAAGACTGGCTCCCGGGTCGTGCTTATATTGACATGAAGCCATAAACACTATTTTGGCCAGTTTTCAGTTTCATTGCCCAACCCCTGCCTGTGCTAGTGACTGTGACCATGCTTTCTTCCAATTGCATACACCATTGCGACCATTTTGCACCCCCCCCCCCCCCCAAAAAAAGAAAGCTTATCTGCAGACGAGTGTGTCTGTGTCTGAGTCACCAGCCATTCCATGCTGGTGCACAGGTCAGCTCAAGGTCCCACCCACCCCCATCAGCCTTCGAAAATCGCAGCCCCCTGTGTGCAATGGCTATCAGTAGATGTGGGGAGGGCGGAGGGGTCAGGATAACCTGTGCTGTGTAATATGATTCTCTGGGTGTTGGGGCTGGAAACATAGTGCAGTAAAAGACATTTTGTTCTGCTGTGTGTTTTTCTTTGTTTACAGGTTGAGACCCCCCTCCCCCCGAAATCAGCCTGATGCTCCATGTTCCCGACCTCTCCACTGCTTCTGCCAACACTGTGAGGTGCGTCACACCCATTACTGCAGCGACTGGCCCGTAACGATGGCCGGAGCGCATGTGTCACGTCAGGTTACACCGCGTTTCCCGCTAGCCTGCAAAGGCACAGAGACTGATTTTATTACACCGTATCATATATGATTCCTTATGCATTGATCCATGTTCAGATCGATGCCGATTATGTATTGTCACGACGACATGATATAGGATGCAGTATTGTTCATTTTTGAAGGAAGAGGTAAAGCAGAAAGTACTAAAAAATGCAGCGGGGATACTGAAGATTTGGAGTGGAGTGATTCATTCATTCCCCATCTGACAAATCTCTCAGATGGAGCAGTGCAGCTTATCTGATAGCTGCCTATTGCTTCAGATAATAGGAAAGGCCTGATGACAGTGATATTACTGTCAAAGGAGCAGTATCTACATTGAAAAGTAACCCTTTTAACAATTTTCCTGGAACATCATGTAGGTGATTAGTCTTGAAATCCATGCATGACATACAATAACAGAGAATAGTGGAAATAACAGAATAATCGAAAAACTGGAGCAAGGACTGAGTTCAGTTTTAACAGGTTTATTACATGAAGAAACATGTAAATAATATACATAATACAGTTTTCACATTCTTCCATAATGTCTGAATTAGCACTCCTGTCTCCAGCTATGTATTTCCAGTGACAGGCGAAATGACGGCTCGCGTTGTGAGCCTTTGTGGGTTAGGACTGGGCCTGTTATTGGAAGGCTGCTGGCTCACATCCCACGGCTGGCAGAGTGGTGCCGCTGCTAAGCGAGGTCCTTAACCCCGGCTGCCCCCGGGTGCTGGCTGGCCCTGCTGCCTGATGCGCACTTCTGTGTTACTTTGGACAAAATTGTCTGCTGAATAAATAAATGTAGGGTTAGAGGGGCAGGCGCACATCTAGCTGTAACAGACTAACCCCATGGCGGTATCCACAGGGGTGACACTCTGTTGTCGGGCTGGCCCAGCTGTGATGTCACTCTCACTCACATCAGTAACAGGATGTCAGGTGTAGAGCCCTTGTAAGGTAACTGGAGCAAACAAAGACTACGTGTCAAGGATTTTCGATTTGGTGGAAGGAACTATATTTGCATCTTATTTATTTAGCAGATGCTTTTGTCCAAAGCGACATACATTTTTCAGAAATTAGGGTCAGTCCTTGGAAATGCCGGGATTTACGGGCCTTGTTCAGGTTCCCGATGACGAAGTCACTCAACCGACAGAGCGACCTTTTGATTGTGAGTGCAGCATCCTAACGTGCTGTGCCACACATTGTGCTCACAGGTGTGTGTTTAGTGAAATAATTATATGGAATGTCGGTATTTTGTTGGTCAAGGAAATGAACCACGCGATGCAAACAGAGAAATTGGGGACAAAGTAATGGTAGTTTTCACCCAATTAAGGCCTAAGAATGGATGTTCCTAAAATGGACAGTTTTTTGGAGTTGGTGGCTTTTTCCCAGCAGATACCTCAGGGGTAAATCAAAGATGCATTCACTCACCACTGCTGCCAGTAGCAGAAGCCATGAAAGCTCTGTAGGTACCGACCAGTGCTAGGCAGTTTATCTGACAGACAGTCAGCTGGTGTTGTGTTAGTGCCCCCCTGTGGAGCAGAGAAGCGATGGCAGTTTGCTTTCTGTACTCTGCAGTATGAAAATCTACCTTACAAGACATGAGTCATGTTGGTCAGGCTATTGAAGCCGAGCGCTCATGGGCATGAAGGCTGTATCTCCAGTCACAGGTCAGTGAGCTGTGGGCAGGAAACTCAGTCATTGATTTCTGCTTGCGATTCTTTCACTTGCGTGCTTGTTCAAAGCACAAATGAAATAATATGTCGCTCTATATTTACATTCTTTTACACTGCAAACTGATGATTAATTCTGCATTTCCTGACAGTTGCCCCCAAAGAGAAAAAAAAATAGAGTGTGCCGGCATTTGACAGGATGGTTTAATAATAATCCCCTCTCTGGCGTGATCTGTGCCTGGCTCCAAACATCTTGCGATGTGTAAGTGGCTGGTTACTGACATAAAGGCTTTAGTGAGGAAACTTGAATGATTAAATGAATGCTGCACTTGGCAGAGCATGCTGTTAGGTGGGGGCGGGGGGTGGACATTGCAATAAATCTTGCAATAAATATGGGGGTGATTTATAGCTCAGTCGGTTTGGATCTCTCCAGTCTTGGGGCTGGTAGATTGAGGCTGCTGTTGGACCCCTGAGCATGACCCTTAACCCCCAGCTCCAGAGGCACAGCACACTGGCTAATTTAAGACTATAGCATATTTTAGGCTTGAAGTTTGTGTGATGTATGTATCAGTGTGTCTTGGCCAGCCAGCACCCTGTTAGTGGATCATAATTGTTCCCTCCTCAGACCACTTGCAGTAGGTACTCACCACGGCTGACCGTGAGCACCCCACAAGCTTGCCCATTTCGGAGATGCTCTGACCTAGTCTTCTGGTCATAATGAGTTGGCCCTTGTCAAAGTTACTCAGATCTCAGATTTATTCTGCATTCCATGTGTCGAATACGAGTACTGGATGGTATCTTATCATCTAATATAGTACACTATTTTACCAAAAGTATTGAGACACCTGCCTTTACAAACACATGAACTTTAATGACATCGCATTCTTAATACATAGGCTTTAATATGGAGTTGGGCAACCCTTTGTAGCTATAACAGCTTCAACTCTTCTGGGAAGGCTTTCGACAAGGTTTAGGAGTGTGTTATGGGAATTTTTTTTTTAACCCTAACCCTAACCCTAACCCTCTTCTTGTGAGGTTAGGCACTGATGTTGGACGAGAAGGTCTGGCTCACAGTCTCCGCTCTAATTCATCCCAAAGGTGGTCAATCGGTTTCAGGTCAGGGCATGAAATCCAAAATGTCCAAAATGGTTTTGTATGCTGAAGCATTAAGAGTTTCTTTCACTGGAACGAATGGGCCAACCTCTGAAAAACAACTCCACACCATAATCCTCCCCTCCACCAAACTTTACACTTGGTACAATGCAGTCAGGCAAGTACCGTTCTCTTGGCAACCGCCAAACATAGAACCATCACTCGGATTGCCAGACAGAGAAGTGTGATTCATCATTCCAGAGGACACGTCTCCACTTCTCTAGAGCCCAGTGGCAGTGTACTTTACACCACTGCATCCTACACTTTGGATTGTACTTGGTGATGTAAGGCTTGGATGCAGCTGCCATGGAAATCCATTCCATGAAGCTCTCTGCACACTGTTCTTGAGATAATCTGTCCACACAAAATTTGGAGGTCTGTATCTATTGACTCTGCAGAAGGTTGATGAGTTTTGCACACTGCACCTCAGCATGCGCTGTCCCCACTCTGTGATTTTACGTGGCCTACCACTTTGTGGCTGAGTTGCTGTTGCTCCCAGTTGTTTCCACTCTGTTATAATACCACTAACAGCTGACAGTGGAATATTTAGGAATGAGCAAATTTCATGAATGGACCTGTTGCACAGGTGGCGTCCTATCACAGTATCACACTTGAATTCACTGAACTCCTGAGAGCGACCCATTCTTTCACAAATGTTTGTAGAAGCAGTCTGCTTGCCTAAGTGCTTGATTTTATACACCTGTGGCCATGGAAGTGATTGGAGTACCTGAACGCAATGATTTGGAGGGGTGTCCCAAAACTTTTGGCATGCACCATTTTTACGATATAGTCAACATGGGGGTGGTCATAATGTTTTGGTTCATTGGTGTATGTTTCCCTGTATTGGACAGCTACAAGAGATCACCTGCTCACAAGTCAGGGCCATGTTTTAGGATCAGTATCTGGATATAACAGTCATAGCAGAGTAAAAATATTTTATTAATTTAATTTATCATTTAATCGTTTAATTCCTTTAAGGTGCAACAGTAGGATTTTTTGGAGAAACTCTAGTCTGATAGACCTCACCCATTTGCTTCCCTGAAGGACCACAGTAACAAAAGAATGGAACCCCACCCTTACTGGCCGTTAGGGAGAGCCGGGTTTCGTGTTTTGCTGAGACACCCATCCTTCCATTTTCAAACCTAATTTGTTCTGTTAAAAAAACTAAACAGTGAAAGTTCAGAAATAGGAAACAGCATTCCCATTATAAATGTACGACTTATCGGAGTATTTACGCAAAAATACACCTAAACCTGCAGGACCATTAAAAATATTATTCTATGATTTGTAGAAAAGTAGTTAGCTAGTGATGGAAGATAATTATAAAATGTGTAAATTCATTTTTTTTTTTTGTCTTTACATATTCAGTTATAATTAGGTGAGTTTAGCTAGGTTACTTAGGCAGACGACTGAACCCAAAAAGAGAGAAAAGCCCTAAGGTTGTGTAGAGGCTACAGACGGAGGGTGAGGTAATCTGCTGATAGCAGGAGAGAGTGGTGATTCAGTCCTAGTTCTTCAGGTATGTATAAGTGAGAATTGGCATTACCATGTGTTTCACTCTGCTACTAATTCTCACACGCAGACTCTGTTCCTCCTAGTGTACAGACACATGTCAGACTCTCCAAACCACCCTCTCCTCCTCTGCACATAGTATGCTGATGGGATAGAGTCAGCTGACAGTCCAGCGTGATGTTTCCCACCCGCGAGGGCTTGATATAGAAAGACTGTGAGGCACAAACAACCCAAAATATAGCCTCCCTCGGGCTAAACAGCCCAGCCAGTTCCGGAATTTTCACAAATTTATTTCATATTCTCACTTCACATTTCATCATCTTCTGAAAAGCTGTGGAAAACGCGTCTGTTTTGTGACGGGGACGTGTGCAGTCTCAGAGCAGGTCAGCATGTTAAATCTCCCAAAGACTCTGTTCATCCCGTGCACCCCGTGGTGTGCTGTGATCTCATAGCTGAGAGGTGAAGTAAGCCGCTTTCAGCCACGCACACAGCAGGGGCAGCAGCCAGCAGTGAGGAGGGCCCTTTGGGTGTATGAGCCACAGCGCCCCCAGCTGGAACACAGAGGTGTTGCGTGACATTATACGCCATCACAGGCATTGGCTGTGTTCCAGCACTTGTCACCTGGGTGAGAAACCAAGTGTCACTTCACCCACGGCTGCCTTTATCACTCCTGTAAAGTTCAAACGTTAAATTTCAGGAGAGGAAATCTGTCAGGCAGCAAATACCCTGGATGGGATGCTAATCCATCATCAGGAAGATGGATTAGAGCATAAAATTCATACTCTACTGTTCAAAAGCTTAGGATCACTGAGAAATTTCCCATGGAATAGCCATCATTTCCCAGAACAAGAAAAGACTGATGAATTTCAGAAGAAACACCTTTGTTTCTGGCCATTTTGAGTCCTCAATTGAACCCACAATTGCTGGAGCTACAAATACTTAAAGAAGGCTAGTTGTATTGCTTTTTTAATCAGCTTCTTTAGAAGTGTTCAGCTGTTCACAACATTGTCTATACTGTATTTCTGATTAACAATGTTATTTTAATGGAAAAACAAAGAAACAAGGAAGTGACCCCAAACCTTTGAACGATAGTGTATGTATTTACTATACTGCAGTACACTGAATATTTTATAAGAATGTAAAAACACTAGGGGTAAGATGCTATAACGGTTAGCATGCCTAATAGGTTGTTGACAGTACCCCTTTGCTTTCGCCTCCACTGCTCTGGCGCCCTCTTCAGTTACTGCATAGGAAAAGCACACCACCTTGTTTGTTCCATCTCAAGGTCAGCCCCGTCGTCACTTATTAGCACTACATCCGCGTCGTCTGTCACTGGCTGGCACAGGGAGGGCCTGGCAAGCAGCCAACACTCCCTCATCAGCCTGGCTAATGGGGGCTAATCTGCACCCACTGACAACAGCTGCACAAAGGGGTCATGCCAGCCGCCCCACAGACACCGACGCCGATAGAGCCATTATACCGTACAGGGGTCGTGCCAGCCGCCACGCAGACACCGACGCTGATAGAGCTGTTATACCGAAAAGGGGTTGTGCCAGCCGCCCCACAGACACTGATGCCGATAGAGCCGTGATACCGTGAAGGGATTGTGCCAGCCGCCACGCAGATACCGACACCGATAGAACAGTTATACCTTGAAGGGATCGTGCCAGCCGCCA
>JAODKN010000044.1:12758567-12773369 GCA_026774425.1 Petrocephalus zakoni
ACCTTTTGGATGTGTTAAACCACCATGCTTCAAAGCAAGTGCTTCTGGCATGACGTGCCCAGTTGGGATGGGGGGGGGGTTGGAGGGGGTTGGGGTCCTGGGCACTGATTCAGGACATGATTCGGGGAGTTCCAAGCAAACTCCACCCACCCCCCAGCACTTTTGCGTCAAAAATGAAACAGGTCCCACAAATGCTCACAACATTGTTGTCCTCCCATTAAGCCAAAGCACATAAAGACAGGATGTGATTAATTATGTCACACAACGTGGCCCCCCAGGTCCCTGGGGCCTTGTCTCGGGGGGCCTGACGAAGCAGCCAGTGATGGCAAACTACACCGACGCAAAACATCCGAATGTGACAAAATCTTTGTTGCAAATTAAATCAGTATTACTCCTCTATGAGCTACAGAACTTAATGGGAGTTTATCAACGCAATAGGGACTAAACGTGCCTCAATAAATAAAAATGGCTCCAGGGCAGAAAGAGAGCTGTACAGAATAAATGATGCACAATGTTTATTACAATAACATGGCAAGCGAGTCTTTACTCCATAAACATGTGTCATCCGCAGCCTTAAAGCACATGAGGGGCGTGGTTAGCAGCCAGCATCAGTCACATGACCAGCTGTACCCACTTCTCACTGGTTACTTAATAAGCAGATCTGATCACACTTAATAAGTAGCAGACCTACAGTCCATTGCAGTAATTTTGCATCATCCAAAAACCTGCACAAATGACATTCTGCCATAAAGCTACTGACTGCGAAAACCAACCAAAGCATTGATGTCAGGGCTTTCTTCATTTATAGATTCTTGGGAATACATATTTGTTTAGCAATGGAGGGGAGGACTAGCATCCTGTACACAGTGTGCCTTCTGGGATTCTCACAGTGACATTGCACTGGAGAAGAGGATGAATAGATGGATGGATGGATGGATGGATGAATGGATGGATGGATGTTAATTCGGGGGAGTTATGATGTCATTGGCATTTAGGAAGCTTCCGCACCTTTAAGAAGATTTATCGTGGTCTTCTGGTGTGCTAGTGAGGAGACAGATGAGGGTAAGTATAACATGTTAGAAGTAATTAAGTCTCTGTGAGCCGGCTGAGGGAATTTCTCACTCTTTTTGAATCAGCTGGCAGGTTCTGGCTAATTAAGCGTCTAATTCTGGAGATGCTGTTCTCTGGCATGATGGATTTTCTATTTTTTTCCGGGGGGGCTTTTCCCCAACGGGGGGGGCGGGTACTTGTATTTATTCATTTTTAAGCTGCTAAAAGTTCATAGGTGAATACTGATGCTAATGTTGTAACACAAAGGGTGGTCGGAATTAAAGCCTAACCATTATGCAGCTAGGCACTGCCTATAATTCAATTTTAACTTATTTCTTTCTATTCTTGCAAGAACCTTAAATTTATTTACTCTACGTGGATACTGTTGGGGCTGAAGTGCCAGCTGAAGACCATCATGATCAGCACATCCTAAGAGAGAAGGCATCCCTTTGCATTGCCCAAACCAACACAAGATGCGCAATTCCTTATACAGGCACCACCTTCTCCTTGCCTGTCTTGTTGCTCGGCAACACCTTTTCCTGACTCACTCTGTCCCCCTGTAGGGTTACACATTACTGTTTTTAGCCAATTTTGCGGAAGCACTGTTAGAAACTTTTTTTTTGTATGTCATTTTCCTTAATAAAACATTTATTAATGGTTCACGTAATTTTTTTTTTTAAGATTATGTGGTTCTTGTTTTCATTCCACTGAATTTCAGTCTGTCTGTGACACAGGAAAGGTGCTCCAAAGTTTACAGAAGTGAGCTGTATTGTAAGCAACTGCCGCCGCGATTCATATGAAGTATAAACAAGTCCTATTCCAATGATAACAACAGGATTTCATTACAGCATAAACGATAGGCCTGCGGAAAATACAAAGGGTTAAAAGCAATCATGTTTACGAAATTCCATTAACGAAAGGAGCGATTTATGCGAAAGGAAGAACAGCTTCTTTATCACTGCACCCAAGGCCACGGGAAATCTCCCAAGAAAAACTGGCTAATTGACGTCAGAGACCTATTCCTCAGTGATAGGGTCACCATCCATGATGCATTCAGCCTTTATAAAATATAACAGACGCAAGCTTGTTTATAATATTGTGGTTTTAGATAGTCCACGTCTTGTTATGTTGTGAGACAAACACGACCTCTAAAATATAACCATTCGCACTTACTTCTTAAAGAATGGTGACCCCTACTGTTCATTTGATTGTTAAATATTTTATATTTTTCCTCACGATACGGCCTGTATTTTGCGCATGTGTACAAAAAAACAGACGTCTCATGTCTCATGTATTTTGTTAGCTTAAAACATAATAAATATGAATTGAACAAATAAGCTTCTGTTTTTAAATATTATAACAAAAGTTGCCTGTTAACTTTCCTGGATAATATATTATTTGGGTTCACATTACTATATAAACTGTATATGTTTCACATACACCTGGGCTCGATAACTCCATATACAGTACATTCGTTTGCCAATCTGAAAACGGAAGTACTGCGCAGAGAGAAGGTTAAAATAAAATGTCCAGTACGACATAATAGTGCACAGTGGGTAATGTCGTTCACTGGAGGGTCATTTTTATGTTGGGAAATCTTTTCATATTTAAAGTACGTATTTTCAACCATATTGAAAAACAGAGTACAAAAAATCATTCCACAAATTTAGCAAAAAATGTCATGCATGGCGTGCTACGTTTCGTTTCATTCTTTCGCTCTCATCTATTCTCGCTAACTTCACGTCAGTCAGGAATTAACATCAAATCCCACTATCCCCTGCGAGAACGTTGGTGACGTCGGGAAGGGCTGTGTGGTTTATTAGAACTTGGGAGTTGTAGTTTTTTACACGGCGCTTCCTTTTTACCCGTTTTGCTCAAGGTTTGTGGACCCCGCGTAAGGTACACTGCTCTCTGCAGAGAATTACATCACACAGACATGAAATAGACGCCAGGTAATTCTCAGTTAATATCACTTGTTAAATTGGGTGACGGCGGGAATTAAGGACATGTAATTGGGGCTATTTAATCCCATGGGTTTGCCTGTTGCGCATGCTACAATATTGTCATGACAGTTGTCGCTTGATATATCTGAATTAAATGCGAGCCTAGTTTATTGTGGCACATGACGTAGTCCGCGGTTTGGTGCCTGCAGTTCTGAGAAAATATTATTAGGCAGATATAGGAAGCGATTATTTTAACAATACAGGTTTTGACGAATATATAATAACAGAAACAACGCATTCCTGCACTATATATGTATGCACGTAGATGACAGTAATTGATGACAATAATAGATCGCCGAATATTAGACCTCAGACACAATGGCCAGTGAATAAAGAAGCCTCTCCTTTAGAATGTCATTTCGGGGCTCTGAATGGAAACAGTGTTTTTCCTTGACACTGCAGCATTTTGTGAAACAAGATGCAATATGGGCGACATTGTTATTGTTGATATCCGGTTGTAGCGCAGGGCTAAATATATATTTTTGACCGCCAGTGTTAAACGTAATTAAACGTAATTATTTTTAATTGGAAAACAACACAAAATATTTTAATTTCACCTGACGGAAATCGCATAAATTATTGACTGATGGTCACGTCGCTGTATCGACGACATATTGATACATATAGAAATATAATTATATATACATATTGCTCGCAGACTTGATCGCTTTTTGGAATTGCCACTCGTTTGAATTTGCGTCTTTTTCTTATTTGCTATACGATGTTTCCGCTGTGCGTAGCCTTCACAGCTGTTCAAAATAAAAACGAAAGCGGTAAAACATGCAGGAAGTTAAGCTTAGCCTTGGCTATGACAGATAACCATTTTTTCCGACGTGACGAATGGCGACTTGCAAACCAGCAAATTTGTTGCAGCGTCATGGATTATGTTTTAGACCAGCGCAGTATTTAAATAACTTTTGTCCCTTTATGCATTTGGCGAAGGTAATGCCTGTGTGTCTCAAGTAAGGATTAACTAAATAGGTGAGCGATTTGCAGGTGTTATTAACTATGTCTTGAGAAAGTATATGCGTGAAGGGTGACACCGATGCTTGTGGACGCGTCGGGCAGCCGGAGTGAGACGCGCTGCATATCCTTTACATCTCACTATTTCCTGACTGCGTCACTTTGCCAGTATTCACGCCGCTCCAACGTGACAGTCCAGTTGTCGCGGTTTTCCGGAATCGGTGTGGAAACGCCTGTAAGCGCTCCTGATCGCTGTACTCCTAAACAGGATTTGGAAAATGATTTTCTTTTACCTACGTAAAATCCCTTGAAAAGCACGGACAGTGATTTCTACATTTTGCGCTGTTAAACGCCAGTTTATATATCATCTCTTCCCAAGAGGGACAGCTTAGGTTAAGCATTGGAATTTTTAAATGAACAAACGACCTTTTTTTGCAAGGGTCGAGTGTTCTGGATTTAGATTCAGCTTTAGCCTGAAGCATCTCTTTCTAAAATGTTTCTTTTATTTTCTCTGCAGCACTGTTTGAATATATGGGATCATGTCCAAGAAAAAGGGCAGGTATGCTGAACTACTCTTTAAGCACTACAGGTTATTATTACCTCTACACAATGTACAGTGTTTTTTATCTATGGTGTTGTTCATTTTATTATTACTATTCTAAGGTTGAATATCAAACAATTTAGGTGGTGTATCCCTACCACGAAATGTCTCTCAGGATATTAAAGCTGCATAAATTAAGAAGGCCCAAGGCAGGGGCTTTGTGTTTAATGGACAGTTCTATTAGGTATGACACCAGAGTTAGCTCAGTACTGTTGTTTGTTATTATTATGCCAAACATCCTGGTACATTCAGCTGGGCGATATGCACGCCCCCTAGTGGTACACATTTGGGTGTATCCTGTGCTGTGTATAACACTATGTCATGGAGGAGCTCCCATTCAGGTGGTGGTGGGGGGTGCTGTTTGCACCGGGTGGGGGGGTTCCATGCAGGAAGCGCAGCAGTGGGGAGCTGGGCGACATCTTGACCCCTGACCCCAACAACATGGTGGGCATGCGGATCCAGCACAGCTGGAGAGAGAAGGGCGCCCTCACCAAGTGGAAGGGCACCGTACTGGACCGCTTGACCGTCAACAACTCGCTCTTCATGGTCAAGTACGACGGCTTCGATTGCGTCTACGGCATTGAGCTCTTCAAAGACGCCCGGGTCTCCAACCTGCAGGTCCTCACTGAGAAAGTCGGTGAGTGGCAGTCTCGGGACCGCTGAGCTAGCTTGATGTCGATGCATCAGTATACTGAAACCAATTGCTGAGATCTGTGCCTTCTCGTGCAGTGAACAATAAGATCAAGGTTCCTCATGACGCCGAGGAGCTTGTGGGCAAAGCAGTGGAGCACCTATTTGAGAAGGAAGATGGAGAAAAGAATGAATGGAGGGGAATGGTGCTCTCTCGTGCTCCCATCATGACCAACTGGTACTACATCACCTATGAGAAGGACCCTGTGCTCTACATGTATCAGCTCTGGGACGACTACAAGGATGGAGACCTGCGCATTTTACCTGAAGCTGGTAAATCTCCGCATGCCACTCTATGCCTGGAACTTCTACCCTGTCAGAAACAAAGGTTACCTGTCTGTTCTTTTGCTTACCCTCAAAAGTCTGTTACCCTAATGGCTGTACCCTAGCTGTAGGTAAATGTAACTTTTAAGATACAGAAATGGACTATGAGGAAGATTTTTGTACCATTGGGGGGTACATTAATTTTGGTTGTACCTTAGAGTCCATTTATGTACCTTAAATTAGACTAAAAGACACATTTACCTACTGCTAGGGAACAGTTGACAGACCCTTGAGGGTGTAGCCCCATTTACAAGCAAAGGTACAAATTGGTCACCACGGCTTTCGATGACAGACATGAAACTTTGTCTGGACATTGGCTTTTCGGTACTATACAGGCCTTTACTTATGCCAACAATTTGATAAGCAGATTAGTATCCTTATGTGTATTAAATTCATTTAGCGGAGCAGGCCACATGGTACTGTTTCGGTACATCATGGTAGCGATAAACACTGAAGTGACGGTGAAGAGAGGGACAGCTCAGCAGCCACAACATCTTTTAAAAGAGAAGATATTGTGGATAAACAAGGTGGTGGTGGTGTGGTGGTACTTTTTGAAGTTTAAAGTCTGAAACGTTTATTAAATATAAGGATACACTGAATTTTTACTGATTACTTATGGAGCTAAATTAGCCAAACATTTTGTTAATTTGAAAAGAAAGAATTGGAACTGAAAGTTTTGATTTTCATTTTTGACTTTACCATGGCAAGGAGGGAGCTTCTCAGCCATCTGTTATGCTGCCACTCATTATTCCGCACCCCTCTCAGCTGATGGCACGCCCCTCTCAGCTGATGTCACGCCCCTCTCAGCTGATGGCACGCCCCTCTCAGCTGATGTCACGCCCCTACGCCAAATCACTGCCAAAAGTCCGAAACTGAAAAAGAAATCTAAAAACGGGGGAAAAAAAATCTGAATCTGAAAACAAAAAATCTACCACTGAAAAAAAGGCCTAAAATATCAAAATATATATTATAATGAAAAATGAAAATTATTTTAAAACTGAAACAAAAAACAAAACACTTATTTTTAGTTTGAATACATCGTTGTACTTTTTAAAGTTCAAAATCAAAACTTGAACTTCAGTTTCAGTTCCTTTTTTCACATTAACGAGACTTTTTAGCCCTAATTTAGCTCGATAATTACTAATTTTTGGGTGTCATAGTGTGGTTCTCATTAATATTTTTGGTGTACTGCTAATCTGTTTATCAAATTGTGGACGTAAGTAAACTTCCGTATAGTACCTAAAATCCGGCATCCGGACAAATGCGCAAATATCGCGATTATGTCGACGTGATATGGTGCAGCCCTAGTTTTGAGACCATAAGGATAATAGAAAATCATTATTGCTTTACTAGAAAAGACATGTTTGTTTCCCTCTGTTTCTTAGAGAACAAGCACCTACTCCCAGCTGACAGGAAGCCGGGAGAGGAGATAGAGAGCCTTGTGGGTAAACAGGTTGAGTATGTCACTGATAAGGGAGTGAAGAGGACCGGCTTAGTCATCTACCAGGTTCCTGCCAAACCGTCCGTCTACTACATCAAGTACGACGACGACTTTCACATCCATGTCTATGACCTGGTCAAGACGACCTAAAAAAGACAGCCTCTTGTCCTTTTCGCTTGCTGATCATTGCTGGCCATTTTAATGTCCCATTGCATTCTGGGAAAGAGGAGGTGTATACTAGGCTATTGTTAAACCCACAGTTGTCCAGATGAATCAGTTTATAAAGGACCTTTTTGTCCGCAGCATCCACTTTGGGTGTCGTGCTATAGACGGCCACAGAGGGGTGGGGGTACTTCCTTACAGGGGTGGAAAGGTTTTCAAAATAAACAAAAAGTAATGGCAATGAAGGCACATAGATAGTTGCGAGTTTGATAGATTATCTGACATGGAGAATCCTGTATGAAATACCTTCGGCTGTAAAGGTCATAAGCAAACTATATTTATTTTCTAAATGTTTTTCATTCTGTCATGCATTCTTATTTCAAGAGGGTAGCTTTGCAAAGTTATTTGACATATTTTTAAAAAATGACTTTCTGAGCTGAGAATAACATATCATTTCGGGAGTTTTAAATTTATGGTTTTAATAATGTGAAAGAACAGAATGCCTTGTTTTGAAGCAGAATTATTTGTACTTTAAATTTAACGTGTTAATACAATCAGTACTTTGATGATTCGGAGTCTGTGCACTACAATGTCAGATTTTTTAGCGTCTAAGAATGGTTGTCACATAAAACGTCATTGATTGATTGAAGTGAATGAGAATTTAAGTAAATGAGAAAAGTCATCAATATAAATTCTGAACAAACATACTATAGAGTAGTTTTGGGGGTGGGGTCAAATTAGCACGATCACTCAGTTGCAGATTTTTGTGGTAATTTGAAAAATGCAGGGAAAGGGTGTTTTTTGTTTTTCTGCAACTCTGCATTTGTTATTATTTTGGTTTCTAATTTAAAAATGTATATTTAGATGGTGTTATGTCACCTCGAATGTATTGCTTAGATAGTCCATCCCATGACTTTGATAGTGTATATTTTTTTGAATTGCTCCGAGACCTTCTGCTCAGAGCCACCCATGAAAATATCAAAAGGAAGCCGCACACAGAATTTAATAAGTTCATCTGTGTTTACTGTAAGTTATATCTCAATATGTGACTGACCTATGATGTAATACCCTAGAGTGGTTATAAAAAAAATGTAAAGCGAGTTGCTTATAAACCTGAAACTGATATTGAAATGAGTTGTTATAGATGGTCAGTGGGGGAATGTGCAGTTATTGGCCATGGTGATCACAGTGATCGAGTTAGAGTGAGGGGTGAAGTTCAAGGCAGCTTTGCCGTACTGTATACTGCATTGTGATAAATACTGTCTATCCTCACACCAGCTCTATGAGGAGTCCAGCAGGCTGGACTTGTGTCCTCAATCTGATGGAGCTCTCGGTGATCATGTGACCTTTCATTCTCCCTATCTGGTGCACCGTCAGAGTTCTCTCTGCTCAATGTAGCCTCTGCCCCCTGAACAGATGCAATCTGAAGGGTGTGGAGTATACGTAGCTTTGTCATAGGGGTGGCTTCTTGGCCATCTTAACCAGTTTCCGCTCCAGTAAATGCATAAACCGTCCATTTGTGCATAGCACATAAAGCATCCGTGTTGTAAATCACATGAAACAGGATGAGATTATAACAGCTAGGTATAGCACAGAGTCCTTGTACATACACATCAATCACAAACAGGGGTCCCCGGGACAAAAAAAAAGTTATATGTATTTAATTTATGCGTTATATGAATTGTATGTATCCATCCAAATTAAAAAAGTACCATTTTGGGCAATTAGCATGAGTTGACAGGCATTTTCACCTCCTTTTACTTGCCGGTGATGAATTAGGATAAAGCAGTCTGCTAACGTTTGGTCATATTATCCCATGGGTAGTTGATATACTTGTTAGTAAGGGGAACAAGCAGCACACTGCCACCTTACTTCACTAACTTGTGTAAAGGAAAAAAAGTTTTGCATGATAATTTACATTATTGCATTAATCCCATTGTCAAAACCAGACTTCCATTAAATGATGCACTTAGGTCCTCAGTGTTTGGTTGTAATCTATTCTTGTGCTTTTTATTTAATGTACTTGTAAATACTGCCTAGAAATACCCTTCAAATGACTTGTGCCCAAGTTCTTGTTCGATCAGGCTGATTTGATCGGTAGCTGTGCCCTCTTTCTCTCTTTTATTTGCCAGGAAACAGACGTGCTCTCTTATAACATGTCGATGACTGTTACTGTCATTTGAATAAATCTTTTGTTACTGAATGATTCACTACTTGTGTGCGAGGATGTCAGTAACAGAAAACGAGTCAAAAACATAAGGACACACGAGAACCAGATGGAATATATACAAAACGTTAACCGATTCCTAACGGCATATTGCAGCACTGTCCATTACAAGTTATTTCAAGCAGAGTATATTTAGTAAACATAATTACAGTATCTTGCCTGATATAATCATTCCTCCAGAAAATCTTATCGATGTAATTTTACTGAAAACAGATATGTACAAAAAGACTTTTTTTCTATGTACATTCTTGTAAATGAATATTGATCTTGCATTCAGTGTTTCATTGCTGTTTCCAAAACAGTTGAAAATTTCATTAAATAAAGCAATTGGATGTTGTTAGAAAATATACCCTCTCCACGAATGCTATGGAAAAGCTGTATTGGAGCTCTGGAATGTGTTGCAGGGACATCTGAGTGTTAGTTTGCATTATTGCTATCGACGTTAAGGACACTGTTGTGCATGTCACCATTACTGTTTAGCACTTTTGACTAACAGTTAGTTAGTCAACAGTTAAGTCAGATATGCTGAAAGGTAGCATTAGCTCTATAGATAAAAGTCTACATTTACAGATTTGGTGAAATAGTACAGTTTCTTTTATCACTTCAACAAAGCAGCTCCAAGCAAGTGCTATTTGGACGTATATTTGTTTGTAAATTGTCCATCTGTAATGTTATTTGCACAATAATATCCCTAAACCTGGATTGCAGTGCTTCTGAAATCTATGACTTTATATGACTGTAGAAAAAACATCACCCTTAAAGCACTGATGAGTACATATGTACCTGTACTTAGGGCCAAAAAACCTCATGGCCAAGGCCAGTTCAGAACAAATCGTGTTTTCTGGTATTCATAGGTATCTAATCCTTGCTTGTGCTAGATCCTTTTGTAATGTGTGGTTTCGTGCACTCTCCAAGCTTGCTGGAAGGCTGAGCGCTTAAGCCTTCTCACACTATACCTGGATGCTGCTGTTTACCAAAGCTTTGCTAAGTAGTGTAGAATTCACCATCCCGTTTGTGTAATGATGCTATGGTTAATAAAGAGATATTTTTTGCACTTTCGATGTCATTGAATAAATTTATCCTCGCTCAGTCATTTTATTAGGAAAACCACTAGTACTAGGCTGGCCTGTCCTGGCTCTCACAAGAGCATGTGACTCAGCAAACCTCTAGAAACATTCTTTCAACATGCTGGTTCATGTTGACATGACTGTGTCATGTAATTGCTGTGACTCTCCTGTTCCTCCACATCCCAAATGTGCTCTGCTGGGGAGGCCACTTAATTACCCTGAACCCATTGGCATGATTGTGGAGCTTGACTTGTACGTTGTGACACGGATCTATTGGCCTGTTTTCAAATTTCATTTGTACATATGTGTAATGAAATGCTCTGCCCGTCAGCATCCTGGCCTGTGCAAGGAATAGACCTAATAAATTAAAGTTAAAAAGAAGACCAGATATAAAATCAATAAGATAAATATGCAGTCTGTCCGAAAGACGTAAAATGAGGAAGTCCTGTAACAGTGTGGTGACAGTATGAAATGTGTGGCATTACCTCTAATGAGTCCTCATTGAGTGAACAGGCAGCCTGTAGAAAGACACTTGATCTAAATCTTGCCCTTTGTGTCATCTTAGTGCCTGATGGCAGCAGAGAGAAAAGGCTGTTGTTGGGGTGGGCTGGACCTTTTATTCTTTGCTTTGTCTGTACGCTGCCTCCTATAGGTGTGCCACAAGTTAGGGAGTTCACACCGGGTCCCATCTACTGTCCCACCAGCTTTGGACACAACCCTTTCCCATGAGTGGGGAGTGAGCACACCCATGTCCCTGGTGTCAGTGGGTCGTTTCGGCTGTGAGCATCGCATGCCCTCTTTTGGCGGCCCCCAGCCTGCCCCCTGGTGGTTTCTGATGAGCTGGTGGCCTGTGGCCAAATCTGGTATGCCTGGGGCAAATTTGAATTAGGCTTTGAAGTATGCGACCTCCTGCTCCTCTTCTGCTTGGACTTGGAAGAGCACGGTTGCAATCCCAGTATTGCAGGCATCAGTATCCAATAGACTCGGGGCTGCAGGGTCAGTGAATGAAAGAACAGGGGCAGAGGTAAGTGCATCCTTAAGGTCCTAGAAGGCCATACTGAAGTCCTCATATGAGGACCATTCAGTCCCTTTGATGGTCAGTCAATACAGGGGTTGTAGCAGAATCAGCAAATCCTTGCACAAACCTCCATCACCTTAGGAAGCTCTTTATTTAGTTAGCCGACTGGGGGATTGGCCATTCCTGGACTGTGGCTACCTTCTCTAGGCCTGTCGATGCACCACTGCCATTCAGGAACATCACCTGCTAACCCACTTCTTCTCTACATTTGTTCCTAGTCTAACACTGGCCAAATGTGGTACCCACTAGAACTTCCTCACCTCTTCGGCTACGATGTTGACCAGAAGCACAAACTCGAGGAAGATCTCACTTTACAAGATCTTTAAACCATTAATTAAGATGTCACACCGCCATCTTTATACTGGCTCAGGCTGTGACTGAGCCCCTCACACCTTTTTTAAACTCATGGGCGGTCACCACTTAGGATGATGGGAAGGGGATCAGTTGAGGCTTACCCAATCCTGCAATTACCCAAGATGCCCTGCACTACAATATAATATAAATAGTATAAGATAAAATAAATGAATAAAAGATTAATAAGATTAAAAAAATAAGAACTGGAAACCATGCATTGAATAGTTAAAAGCAACTGTCTACATTGGAGCATCTGTGGTGCTCGGATTTGCACCCAGGGGAGATACGCCTTTGGGGAGACGTGCTTCCCATCTTCTTGAATTCTCCTTCTCTCCAAATCTTTAGGTAAGTTATAATACTGTATACTAGAGCTGTGTCAGTAATGCCAGTAATATTTATATCGCAATTCTGTCTGTGTGTGCTTATTTACGCATATGCATACACCACAGATGTCCAAAAGTTCTTGAAACCCAACCAAATTTTTTTTCCATGCTACTGTGTGCTTGGTCTAAAAGCAATTTATTAAATTTTTTTTGCTGTTCCTCCTTACATCCCTCGAAGACGATTTTCATGGGTACCCTCCTTTCAGCACAAAGCAAGCCCGGTCTCAAGATGGAAATACATTCTAAAATTTTTGTTACATCAAAATTTAATGTTTGTGCTGTTTTCTCACTGTAAGATCCATTCATACTTTGTTTGATCAGATTCGACATGTAACCCATATGAAATTGTGCTAAAATTTAAGGTAGAAAACAGGATTTATCAATCATAAATCATCATAAAACCAGACCTGACTGACCCAACCTGTACTTTGACATAGTCACGAGTGAATATGCTACTGTTGAATTACATTGAATTTCATTAGAACAGAAAATTGACAAGACTATTGCACAAAAGCATAAAGGCAGACACAATGATGGCCCATAAATGCCAGTCAAACTGTAATTACAATCCGATACTGTTGTTCCTCAGTGTTTGGTTGCAGTCAGCCAACTTCAGGCTTTACATTTTCTTTTGATAGTCTGGATACTGGAAATTGGCAATGGTGTTTGCAGCAAAATTGCTGGATGATTGGGTCAGTGGTGATGCATGTGGTAAAGGCTGTAATGAATGTGACTCAGCGCTTAGCTGCATCATTGATCACTTTCACCAAGTGACCGACGTTTTTGGCTATGCATGAATATCATCAGGATGCCACTGGACCACTACCAAATATGCAGATCCCGATTCCTGGCGCCCCTTGATTCCTTCAGAGTGAGAGCGACCGTTCAACAGCTGCTACACACAGAACCTGAATAAAGAAAACTCAGGGAAAACTGGGTTGTACTTATTTCTACACCTAGTTTAGTTCACGGCAGTTTAAACGCATTACAAGAAAATGCAACTATTTGTTTCTATTCATTGATTGCCTTTCGCATCAAAGCCGAAATGCACACTGATGTCGGCACCTTTTTCATAATCCTAAGCCGCCTGTGACAGATCTGAGTTCAGTAACAGAAATGCATGGTTTCTGCTCGTCAGATGGATGCATGTCTTACGCGCCTGAAACCGGTTCGATCAGTTTGATCCAATCGTGCACAATTACAGTCGCCACCGCGTAAAGCTACTGCTTCGCATTGGATAAGTTCGCCGCTTCCTGGTATTTTCGTCTCATTTTTATTCGCTGATTAAAGTGTCAGTACATGAATGCTGTCATAGTTTGCGGAATTCCGAATAGTTATTATAGTAGCAAATTATAGATTGACGTGCAGTCGTCTAACAGACATGTGTATTTTTAATTCCTTTGGCTGTGTCGCGAAGTTCCTGGCGAAGCTAAGTGTAGTGATTGGTATACTGACAGCGTTCCTTTGGAGGGACACGTTTGATCCAGGTAAGGATCTGTTGACTAATTAACTGTTTTTTGATTTTTAATTTTTATTAACACTACAATGTTTAATACACAACGATATAGAACACCAGCTTTCCCAGCTTTGGTGAGCTGGCTGAAGTGACATTTTCAATTCGAGACAAGTCTGCACGCTCGTTTACATGCATGTAGGAGTTTATACCTTGTAAATAGTTTATGAGCCAATATTTCAGTTTTATAATGGAATAATGTAGATTTGCAGTAAGATTTCTTGCGTAAGAGTCTGAAAGCGTGAGTGTCAGCGGGAGAGCTGGCAGCCCTGGAACAGTAAATAGCGTTTACATTATTTTCATGGGTCACGGAGAGGCTCATTGTGATATCAACAAACCTATATTCCAAACGGAAACTATTATGGCGATTTTGCTGCAGTGTCATTCAACATCAGTCACTTTTACGTTTTCAGACAAAGAGTATTTGCTGTAACTAGAACATAAGCTATACATGTCCTTAAAAGTTCTAGATATGTGGAGTTTGCATGCTTTCCCCATGTCGTCATGGGAGTTCTTCCGGATTTTCCGGTTTCCCCCCACTGTCCAAAAACGCCCAGTTCATATTAGCACCCACCGACATACACGCCAGGCAAATTGCACGTTACATACATACAGCTTTCAGGAGCCAGCTAAGCTTGATGCAGTTAGGGTAAGCTTCCAAAAGATGCCCAGTAATAAGTGTCAGTAATAGAACAAGAGCTACACAGCAGGAACGCTTAATTAATAAAATCAAATTGCCACTCTAAGAGAGATCACGAGAGACCATTTAAGGGATAGTAGAGACGAGCTGGTAGAGTTGCTCCTGAATCACATGGATATTGACCGTCAAGGGGGAATCTGATGACTGGATGTCATACAGTTGCTTATTCCACCATTGAAGGACCACACACAAGAAACTTCTAGGGTGAGACCTCCCATGTGGTGGAGGGATCTCCAGGCAGTGCTG
>JAODKN010000044.1:12773469-12785977 GCA_026774425.1 Petrocephalus zakoni
CACCATTGAAGGACCACACACAAGAAACTTCTAGGGTGAGACCTCCCATGTGGTGGAGGGATCTCCAGGCAGTGCTGGCTAGCTAACCGAATAGAGTGAGATGGGACGTAGGCTTTGTTGAGCATCCCGATGGAGATGAGTGCTGTCCCATTACCGACTCTCAAAGGATTCGAACTTCATGTAGGCACTTATAGAGAGCCAATGAAGGCAGAATAGGATGGGTATTGTAACAGCATTTTAGCCAATCAAAAGGAGGGATCTGCAGCACACAATGATAGAAAGCCTTCAATGATAAGAACTTCAACCATGTATCCTGATTATCAGACAATGTAAGATGGTTCCAGCTTGACTTTGTGGTCTAATGTATGTCTCAGTATTTTAAATTAGAAGCCCTGTATGCAGCATCAACCCAACACTGTCAACACCTGCAAGAAGATGTGGCAGTAGCATGTTGTAAACAGGGTTCTTGTCATGGTTAGACGTGAAGGAAATGGCAGTGGGCCAGTAGAAAGGGGGGCGCTGCAGGGCACCTTGTGTTAGTCCGGTGAATAAAACTTGGACCCTGGCAACCTGCAGCATGATTTAAAAATGATTACCCACAATGCACTGCTTTGCCACTTGGAACAAGCTGGAATGAATCAGCAAAAAAATAATCGCATACCAGGATTGTAGGCACCAACACCAGCCGACTTTGTTCCTGCCTACCTGTTTAATTTCTATAAGAAACAAATAATAAGTAATTGAATTGAATATTGATATGTTTTTTTTATGAAACAATGAGATATAAGAAACACCTTTGACCAAATGTGTCTGACTGCTTAGACGAAATCTGTGTGGTTATAAAGGGCCTATCATTATTTACTTGCTTGTTTGCTCCTCAAGCCTCGATTATTGTTATCTGCTGTTACAGACCTTTGTGATCATCTCATACTCTGGGCTTCCTGTGGTCTTTGTGCTGTTTGTGTAACATGCTCCAGGCCTCCCAGTCTAGGTTAAATATTGAGCTAATTTTATGCTTTGCCTTTAACTGGTCTGATGCTGCATAAATACCCAGCTTTGAAAAGCAGGCCCAAGCTTGGAGCCCAGCTCCTGAGATGCATGATTTGGTTTTCAGTAGAGTTATGAGACTCATCTTGGCCATTTGCTTCCATGGATTAGGACTTCTCCAATCAGGGATCCTGGCCTCATTTCCTAAAGGGTGAAATATACAAACATTAATTTTCACCACCTTATAAAGGCTTATTTCCTGGAAATGATTCATCCTTGGCATTAATTAATGTAAAGGCAGCACATGGGTAATGGGTGGTACTGCTGCTTTCAACCTAAAGGGTTAGGAGTTCTGGCTCCATTCTCCATTTAGTGATTAAGGGTTAGACTAATGGATGGATTAATAAGCATTCATAATATGGGTTTATACACTGTATTTCACAGGCACTTTTGGCCGTGGCCCAGACATCATTTGAGGCATTATGGGTCAGGTATATTAATTAATAGAGGTGGTTTCATGACATGCCACTTACACAGGGTTTTCAGAAACAAACGCAGGATGATGCATATTATATTAGAGCTATGATGTTATTGTAAAACTCAGCTTGGTCCTATTAAATTGCTGTGACTGGTGTTGTGCTTGACAGAGTCGCTTAAGGGGGCCCGGGTGCTGGTGACAGGTTCAAGCACAGGCCTTGGGGAGCAGATAGCCTACCATTATGCCGGGTTTGGCGCCCAGGTCGTCATCACGGCAAGAAGAGAGGACGTCTTGCAGAAGGTCTGTGAGCTTTCTTGGAATAAGCTCTCTATGTGTAGAATTTTCATGCAGACCAATTGCGCTGTTTGGGATGTTCTACGTGGACCTTTCCTTCCTTGATCCAGGTTGCCCAGAAGTGTCTGGATCTGGGCGCTCAGAGAGCACTTTACGTGACAGGTGACATGGCAGAGACTTCAGACCCCGGCAGAGTGCTCCAATTTGCTGTCGACCAACTCGGCAAGTGGCTGCCCTGTGTTATGTTGCAGTTGGATTTATGTTCGGTGTGGTCTGAGTAAAATGCCACCAAATCAGTGTTCTTTATTCTCACAGGGGGCCTTGATTACCTCGTGCTGAACCACATTGGACCTTCACCTTTCTCTATGTGGGATGGAGATGTAGAGCATGCTCGATGGCTTATGCAGGTAACTTCAGAGTGGATGTATATTTACATGATGATTCAACTCACTGAATTGTTAAAACAATTTGCGTGTGGTGTGTGAAGTTTGCCTGTTTGTCCCGTGTCTTTGTTTCTGCTTCGCTGTGAGGGTTAAGTGAGTTGCAATCTCAATCGGCCCATGGCGTGTGGAAGCATGTCTGCTTAGAGACAGATATTGAGTCCCCTGCCTTCGATTTCCCTAGAATCGGTCTAGGCTCAACACAACCTAGTACTGGATCGGTGACTATGGAAAATTGTTATATAGCTCTGGAAAACAATTAAGAGACCACAACAGAATTTTGAGTTTTACTTATTTCTCAGTATATGTGCAATAAATGTGTTAAATATATATTTTTTGCAAACTCCAGCCTGCCCCTTCCCTGCTTCTCATTGATGAAGGGCTTTTCCCTTGCTTTATGGGTCTTCAGTCCTGCCACTGGGAGACTTTTATGAACTGGTATTGGTTCCTATCCTTTTTGAAGGTCACTTGAGGTCATCTTCCTATTTATGAGGCACTGCTGGTCATCTCTGGCATTAGAAAGCTGCTTCCACTCTCTACCTGGCTGGTTTCTGGTCATTCCCAGTGTCTCCTGCTTCACCTTGTACTTGTGTACTGCTGTCTTAGAAACTTTGAGCCTCGAAGCAGCCAGCCTTCTGCCGGTAGAACCAGGATTCAACCAAGATTTAAACCAGATTATTAAAAAATATTGAGTGGTCTCTTAATTTTTTTTTCCAGAGCTGTATGTATTATTTGGTATGATCTTAAATGGTTTTTATGGTTGTATAATTCACATTCTTTGGTTTGGAAGGTGAACTTTCTCAGCTATATAGAGATGGCCTCTAAAGCGATGCCTTACTTAGCGGAGAGTAGGGGATCCATCATTGTGGTGTCTTCATTATTAGGTGAGTAGCCATGCTTAGGCACCATGAGCCACTGTCTAACATCTTAGCTCAGAACTTAATGCATATCCCTGATATGCATCATCAACAACATGTACTCCACTCCCCTAGGGAAGATGACTACTCCTTTCTCTGCGCCTTATTCTGCCACCAAGTCTGCACTGAACGGCTTCTTTGGCACGCTGCAGCACGAGTTATCCATGCAGAAGAGCAACGTGTCCCTGACTATCAGCGTCCTGGGTCTGCTTGACACAGAGAATGCCATGGAGAAGATCAGGTGATCGCCATGAAGCTTTGGGTTCAGCTTGGGCTTGGTAAAGGTAACATGGCACTGTGGTATTGGGTGATTCTTCTTTTCACATTGTAGTGAAATGTCTCCCCCACCCACGTCTCTTCTAGGGGACACTCCTACGCGGTGCCTTATCCCACTACTGAAGCTGCCCTCCACGTCATCAAGGCTGGAAAGGCGCGTCAGCAGGAGTCCTTCTACCCCTGGTACATCTATGGCCTCTGCCTCATCCGAGATTGGTTCCCTTACTTCCGCGATCTCATCATCCGGAGCTCCTTCTACTAGAAAGTGGGGTGTAGGTGTGTTTGGATCAGAGAGGGCATTTCAGTGGCTGGATGTGTATTAGCTGCCATTGAGGTTTATGACGACTGTGCTGGAACAAGGCATACAGAGAGGGGAGATTACTCCCGCCAAGCCTTGCCCCACCCACAGGCTGATATCAGGAAAAGTGATTACAGATTGTGCTGCATGAGATCTATAGACAAATGTTGGCATGGGAGGGTCTACAAACATGGGTGTTTCTGTGTAACTGGCATATTATGGTACATTATACATTATAGACATTCTTTCTCATTAAAAAACTGAAAGTGAAAGAGTAATAAGTAAAAATCTGGTTCTTGGCTTGAGTATTTTGCAAATGCATGTGCAAATGTTATCATAGTATTTTGGCTTACTGTGATAAGATTGTTACCTGGGAGTCACAGAGTCTCCTGGTTAGTATCCATTACTGTGAAAGGAGTGTTACCTGGGAGTCACAGAGTCTCCTGGTTAGTATCCATTACTGTGATAAGAGTGTTACCTGGGAGTCACAGAGTCTCCTGGTTAGTATCCATTACTGTGACAAGAGTGTTACCTGGGAGTCACAGAGTCTCTTGGTTAGTATCCATTACTGTGATAGGAGTGTTACCTGGGAGTCACAGAGTCTCCTGGTTAGTATCCATTACTGTGATAGGAGTGTTACCTGGGAGTCACTGGTTAATATACATTTTTTTGTCTGGTTTTTACCAAATTAGAATTTTCAAACTACATTCAAAAAAACTTTGACCTGTCTTGCTAAATCAAACGATCTACTCAAAACCGAACTGCTTTCAGATCACGCATCAAGCCAGTCAGCGCATAGACCCTACTGAGCAGCTGAGAACATCACATAGTCAAAACTTGCCGGAATATAGGGAAACATATTTACTGCAGATATGGTCTTTTGCATGTTGAGTTGCAAAATTAGAAACCAAAAGATAATAATTGTTGTTGAGCAAAAATGTTTGTATACAATTATACGTGCTCCAGCACTCCAAGAAGAACAAAGTTTAAAAACAATCTGAACAAAAAGCACATTACAGTAAAATGTTGTACAGCTGCCAAGCAGAAGTCAAGGAACGATATTCCTTCCGCCCCGTCATCCTGTCTCCTGGCTGGGTCCGGACTGAGCACTTTGTTCTAGTCACTTGTTGGCTTCTTCACATGTCTAGAAACACGTGTGAACAGTTTTGAGACATCATGTTTAATGATGATCACTGTGTGCTGTCTGTGTTTAACTTTTGTAACCTCAGAGTTCACCACAGTGCAAAACTAATTTTAACGAATGAGAATGTCTTGTATAGTTTTACAGAAAGGGTGACTCAGATCTGCAAATTGTGTCTACAGTAGGTGAACAGAATGAGTCATTCATTTGATATGTGAATTTCGACAACTGACAGTTACGTTCCAGGAATGGGGTTTAGCATTTTAGCAGTTTGGAAAAACTATAATTCTTAAGACTGGATTGTCATACAGTTTTTGTTTATGTGGAATCCAAATACGGGAATATAGTTTTCTGAAACATTAATTGAGTTTTACTGGCTGCCTGAATACGAGATCAAAAAACATATTAAATATAGCATTCGGGGCCCCCTGTGGCCAGCAGGGCCACCCCCCAAACCTCCGGGGCCCCATGCAAATGAGTGGTTTGAATGGTGGGAAGCACCACCGCTGTCTCTAAGCTGAGGCCGCTATTGCGATATTGCTATGTATAATCTTCACCACAAGATGGCGGTAATGATCTATGTAGAAGAAGTAATCGGTGGCTTATTGGAAGCACTGTTGGGAGGGTTTTAATCCCGCCTCTGCTGTGTGTGTGTGTGTGTGCGGGCGCGTGTGTTTGTTTGTATGTTATTCATGTGCGTTTCATCTCACAAGCAAAGGCACATAGGGTTGTTTGGAATCCCTAAACTGCATGTAATGCAGGATTGAGCCCTGCAGTCCTGTCCATGGTGTACCCCAGCTTTGTTCCCCATGCTGTCTGTCCTCCCTGTAACCCTGACCAGGGTAAGCCTTTAGAATGGAATAGATGGAATACGCTTACAAATGCAGTGTGATTTTCACACACAATTTGAGCTCACAATGTCGCTTTGAGATTCAATTTGAGTTCAGAATTTCCTCAGTTTGGACTTGAATACAGATAGCCAGAAAGGAAAATGATGCTCCATATCTTTACCTCACTTATTAAAAAAATCATAATTTGTTGGGGAAGAGGCAACTAAGGAGACTGTGGGTTGGGACTCAGAAAGTTTCCTGTTCAAATCCCTGGGTCCTCAAAGTGATCCCACCCCTGTCCTCTACAGCAAGAACCCTAATCCCAACTGCTTCAGGGACTGGCTGACCATACTGTCTCCTCTATGCCAGTTTCATGAGGTGGCTTCCTGGGATGCTGTTCCAGCTGTCCTGAAGGAGGTCCCAAATATATGCTGAACATCCATTGGCAACTTTTCCTTCACTATCTGGTCAAACTCCTCCAAAACCATTTCTACGGTTTAGGCCAGGTGGCCAGGTCATGCGCTGTGACACTCTATCACTGTCGCTTGGTGTGTCCAAACTTTTGACTGACACTGTATGCATGCATGCATGCATGTATGTATTGCATCAGGATATCAGTATAGTATGTCTCACAATGTTCCATCCTGTGCTTATTACAGTTTGTATATATACACCACATCCTTGATACATTACCATTTAAGCACTTTGCTGGCTGGGTATTTTATAGCCTGAGTGTAGACTATAGCCTTGGTAGGTTACCTTCTGAGTGCATCACAGCCTGGCATTTATTACAACTGCTGTTTTGCAGCATGATGTTCAAGGCAAAGTGTGACTGGCATCAGTATGATTAGGGTGAATGGGGGCAAAGGCTTCCAGTACCGGCTTAATAATCAGCTAATGCTGCTCTGGCTGGGATCCTTGTCCTTTCTGCTTGCTGACATTTGCTTAGTCAGTCACATTAATGAGGGAGGAGCCTCTGACGAAGCAGGGGTTTCAGTTCTGCAGTGCTGCTGTGGACCTGGCATGCCACACCCACCTTCTGCCCCCCCCACAAGGCACACAGCCTGGAGTCACGACGGCCACTTCCCAGGATCCACCCTGCTGTCGGGGCTCATAGCACGCTCTCACATCATCACAGCTGTCCATAGCAGGAAACTCCACCAATCAGCTCCTGTTAACGCCACAGAAAGGCATGGATTAGCCAATCAGAAGGGGAGAAGAACCAGCTAAATAATTGGAATGATACATACATTATAAGGGAGCATATAGTGTGCAGTGGGTGGTATAATTCTGAACCCCCCTCCAAGCTGCCCCCCAAGTACATTGACCCAAACTATGTCCTTTGGGAGCATTAGATGTGTAGACACGCCGCACATGGGCGACTGCATGAGTACGCACCCACACACCGGGAAGTAGGCTTGCACCTATGCACATGCTCCACAGGGGGGCAGTATTTCCTTTCCAAAGACAAGGAAACCCTTTCTGTCTGTATCTCACTGAGGGTCTGGGGTGGCAATTATTTGCTTTCTTATGATGCTATATTTCCCCGCTGATGAATTGATTTGACAGTTTGTAACCATACGTGTGCCAAAATTATGCAGAAAAGTTTAACAAATGGATCACGTACGGCACTGTCTAGGAAGAGCTTCTATTATTTTGCACCGTAGTCTTGCATCTGCTGGTTTTATGGTGCTGCAAAGCATCCCTCGACATCTCTGAGCAGGGAGGGCCACTTTATAGTCTTTGCTACTACAGTGACACTCACTGGTTTTGACTACAATGCTTTATACTCTCTGGTTTATTGTCAGTGTTATGTACAGGAGAGACTCCTCTGTGTGAGGGTCAGCTTCCTAAACGATTCCCCCTTTTTAAAAGCCAATTGGCCCATTCCATGCATCCAAGGTCCCTTTGATGTCATACTCATAACACTGATAAAATGTAAATTAATATATGCATTTTGAGGATTTGTCTATATTCAGCCCAGTAGGTTACATGGAAAGAGTTGCTGATTGGCTCGTTGATATTAAGTTTGTCCATGCTCTAAGGAATTTGCCAATAGGAGTCTAAAAGCCACATTCGTAAGGATAGAGTCGCCTATTTGTTTAGTGAGGCAGGAGTCTGGTGAAAGGATGGTAAGATTTGAAATGCGTCATGATGTGAGTTTCCTTAAAGGTACAGTACAGAGAAAGCTGATTTAGGGGTTGAACAGAATCAGAATCGGAATTCACTTTATTTACTAGGAATCCGTTTCAGCTGTACTGTTGCAAACTTTCACCGCTGACTTAGAACAAAAATTAAGATCAAGATTCCTATAATGACTAGAAATAATGGAATAAAACAGAACAAGCAGTGCAAGGCTGTACAATGTACATACAACATGGTGCTCAGGTGAGGAGTCCGAGGAGAAGCCTTTGAAGATCTGCCCATGGGGCTGGCGAATCAGAAGGACGCGTGTGGCCTGCACACCACCCCAGCCCCTTGGAGCTGCTGGCAGCTATGGCGTCTGGCTTAGTACCAAAGGCCTGTGGAGAATTATAGCCCGAGCACCTCATCCCTTATTCTGTGTCCAATGTGCTGCTTTTACAGCTCAGCACACATTCAAAGGGTGATAGAAAAGGCTGCTGATTTTGGGGGGGGGGAGGGGAAGGGGCAGAGGTGAAGTTCTGGGTTTCAGCAGGTCTAACGGGTGTCGTTCTCCGGGTGACGGGCTCCCGTAACCGTGGTGACAGCCAGTAACAACATGCTCAGGTTAGTGTGGTGGTTTATGCCTGACTGCAGCAAGGCATCCTACAGCCAAAGTATTATCATTTTATTTCATATCAGTTTTGTCCAGAGTAAAATTGGTGTGATAGAGGCAGTCTGCAGGTTATGAATGTGACCCATTCCCTGAGTCTGCCTTTAAGTCATATTCGTAGGTAAGTAATAATAATAATACAGAATAAAATAATGATAATTATACATTGACAATAATAATAGTATCTACATACAGTACCGAATTGTACCTTGAGCCAACACCCCACTGAAGCCATGCAATGATGTCATGAGTGTCACAAAGGTGTGCGTGCGTTCATTATTACGTACCGCTGTATTTAAGTAGAATTTTAATAAGCTTTTAATAGCTTTTATGGTGGTCTGTTTATGAGTATGAGTTGTCCATATGTTGAGTGTTCTTAATCCAGGAACTCCCTGTATCAGTTGACTGTTGTTTTTGGTCTGGAAGGCTCATCTCTCCTATCCTCTGCTCTTTGCAGTCCCTCTTCATGAGAAATACCTTTTCTATGCTAAAATCACCCATCAAAAGGAGCGATCTTCTCCACCCTCCCGTTTTACCCCTTTCTTACTGGACAGGCTTTTTGGGAGAAGGAGAGGTTGCCTGAGTCTAACATCTGTACCTCGAAAGCTTCAGTGTGAGTGTAATTTCTGCATGTCACACACATGAGCCGCTGCAAGCGTGTTTTTCTGTGTGTTCACTTGATGAACGTAGCACCCAAACTCAGACACGCATGCATAAACACGCAGCACGTGCCTATACATACTCATGTACAGACCTATCCTGAACACAGCACACATACATAGGCAAAACCCCACTCCCAAATGCAAGCAGTGTCTTTTCTGTCCTCTGGAAACTAATAACTAGTGTTCCTAATATAATCACTGAAAAGGCAAATTTGACGTATTTAGTGTCTCTAGCCCCTTTTATTGATGGATAAGGGGTAGGGTCAGTAATACGCCAGAATCCCGAGTGGAGATGGTAAGAAGGCAGGCTAAGAAACAAAGCTTTGGAGACCAGTTTGTCCTTGAGATGCCTGGTATTGGCCAGTGTCACCGCGAGGGGTCCGCAGGCATGCTGGGAAATGACGATCCCCGTCTCGCTCAGCATAGGGAGAAGGCTCTCAGATTGTCGACAGAGATAATTGAAACAGAAAGCGCATGCTTGACTCAAAGCTGTCACGTATTAATATTTTTTTATTCCCCGTACACAGAAGGATCAAATGAGGTAGCGGGTTGAATGCGGTGAATTTGGCCTTTAAGACGACCAGTTTGTGTGTTTCAATAGCAGAAAATTACTTATGCTATTCTCAGTTACTGTGAATAAATAAGCCACGCTAAAAGGTATCGAGATGGTGTGTAGTCAGAATACTCTATTCCTTTGGCTTCCATAAGTTTGTCCTTCTAGCATGTGAAATTGCATCTGGGTGCTCCATGACCCCCCCCCCCCCAGCTGGACTCATGGGGCAGTGGAAGCCATTATGTTTAATACATTCCCCATCTGGGAGACATTACAAATGGCCACTTTCAAAGGACATGGAAAAAAAAAAACACCGAAATAAAGAAATGCTAATTGCGGAGGATTCAGGAATGCTAGTATCTTTCACGCATCTTAGTCTATTCCTGAAACCCGGAGACTGACCCCCTTTCCTGAAAGCACACCCCCACCCCCCCTCCCAAACACATGCACACATGGGCCTCCTCCGTGTCCTCCTTCTGGCATGGCTCTCTGGCTGGGTATTAACCGCAGTGTCTTGGCCTGGTGGATGCCTCTTTGGGGATTTAACGTGCTGCTCGCTTTTTGGCTTTGGTCTCTCCACCGAAACATCTGGCAGACCTTCTGCTTCCCTCATTAAGCACCGATCTGGGACTCCGTAGGACCTGCAGTCGCACAGCTGCACTGGAACACAGACAGGAAGTGGACATTTTCGCCTATTGTTTTTAACAGGAAGTAGCGTTGATTGAGAGAATTTACGGAATGATTGCGGTCACCACTATAACAACGTAATGACAATGATGTTCTGTCCATTTAAACTGCAAAAATATATCTACGCTGTAGACAAATAATAGAGTTGATAAATACGTGGGCTTGTGCAGAGACTTTCCTATCCCGAGTGGTGAAGTGACTTTTAATACACACCGTGCCAGTTTGGTAATCGGGGCCAGCTGACATCCATGGTGAGTCCGGAACATTCTTCCTGGTGCATTGCCTTTTGGCAGTTCATCTTGCCTCATCCATCTGCACCCCACTCCCACAATCCTGCCATGTGGAGGACACTCCTCTTCCCAAAGCCAGCGAAGGCAGTACAATGGGATCTAATAAGCATCTGTATGTGACCTTTACATGATAAGGGCTGGTGTTAAGCTTGCTGAATGGCCTATTGTACCTTAGCTTGAAGGATTCACCTACTTTAATGTCAGGTGGTCGGACAGAGAAATCCCTTCATGCATTTTAATTGTAAACATGTCTCTCTCACAAAAAATATTAGCAAACAATATTTGACATTAATACAGATTAGATAACACTTCACAATTACTGCACCTTCATAATGCCTTTATATTGCATCTATAGAACATTCAGTGTACCTTCATAATGCATTCATAGAACATTCACAAGCAGCATCTAGGTATACCTTAACATCCTAACACACCTTAACAGCTTTACTTGCGTTAATAACAAAGTTAGTCATGTAATTATATAATGTTTGTTTCATAAGCTTTAACAAACTTTAATATGTTTTTGGAAGGCATAACGAATGCATTATGATGGTGCAGTTAATGTAAAGCACTACCTATTACAGTTATTGGAGAATGTATTGGCTTAAACAGCGTTTTGTTGTCTAATCACAAGGATTTAAGTAGTTAAGAAAAATACTCCACTCTACGTACTTCTCTAAGGTCCATAGCTGTGGCCAAACACCAGTAAGTTCACACGACCATTCAGATGACGTTCTGGAGAACAGGAGCCTGGGCTCAGTATCTTCATCTTCAGCCTCCCAGTGAGCTATATTTAACGCCAACAGTCTGTCTCAGTTCTATCCACCTGGGTTTTGTTAGCCGGCTCTGCCCGTGTTTTCTGGAGAGGGGCAGGCATGGTGAGTGAGGCGGCACTCAGACAGGTGTTTGCTTTGGCACCCAGATTCTCCCTCAGGAAGCTGCAGCCAGATGCTGAGCTGTGGCCCAGAAAGAGGCCTTCGGCCTGGGCTCCCACCACTGAGAGCTGGCCCCCATCCAGTGGGGGATGCTGCGTAGGGCAAACATCACACAAGTGCGACCTCATGGAACGGACTCATGCATGGTCAAGGGGCCATTGGACCCTCCCTTTAGATCATGCATGTGAATTTAGGTTCTGTCCTGTCATGTTGCCCCGGTAACACACTCTACCTTAATCCTGCCGTGTTGCAGACTAACTTGAATTAAGCTGGCTGTTTGGTATGCCATATTTAACTCTGGCCAGTGAAATAGCCCTATTTTGGTCACGATTTGGTTTTTACTCAAACACATTCCTAGAACAATAAGAACATTGAATCTTTCTTATATAGAGTGTGGCTCAGCAGCTTAAGCTCTGTGCTGATAATCGCTTTAAGTCCAGTCTCGGCACGTCTGTGGGCCCTTGAGCAAGGCCCTTAACCCCCAGCTCCCTGGGCGCCCCTCGAGGTAGCTTCCCTTCACGGCCAAGCTTGCTCTCACTGAGAGCATGTTTGGGGGAGGTGAGAAGAAGACAATTTCCCCACGGGGATCAATAAAGTATCTCAAAATAAAAAAAAAAAATATATATATATATACAGTAGGCAAGGAATGATATCCATTTTCTGAAACCCCTAATGCTATTCACAGGGGGTCCGGAGCCTATCCCAGTGGGCTGCAAGTGCAAAGCAGCCCAGAACGGAGGACCAGCCCACCACAGGGCACACTCACACTCACATACACTTACAATTCAGCAATTTGGTAACTCCAATTTTCCTTAGCATGTTTTTGGACTCGGGGGGGGGGGGGGGGGGTAAATGGAGGAAAACCCATGACGTAACAGGAAGTGCATGCAAAAACCACACACATGGCAAAGACTTTAACCATGGAC
>JAODKN010000044.1:12786111-12796169 GCA_026774425.1 Petrocephalus zakoni
CTGAAATAAATTAACTTTTGCACAACATTCTAATTTTTCGAGTTTCACCTGTATATCCTATTAAATTACTAGTGCCATATAATCAAAATATGTCACACTGAGTGTGATGCAGATTCTTTTTATAGGGGCTGCAGTGTTTGGCCAGCAGGAGTTCTCTGATATCGATGCAGAGAAGCTCTGTGAGTCGGTCACTCTGCATTGCTGTGCCAAAGGTGCACGGCACACCCATTATTTTACTTAATTTCTATTTGTGCTTCATGATTTACTTCCATCCTTAGTTATTGCTTTTGTTTTTTGCCTTTCTTAATTTCCATTATTATTACAAAAAAAATTCCCACTGCAATATGTGGACAGTGTGATTTATTTGAGGAATGCCACTGCAAATGGGGATAAGTCATTGATTTCTGTATTCTATTGCAGGGAAATAAATGGGGGAGCAGTTCTGAGCCTATTCGCTGCTGGTACTGTACCTGCCAGACACACTCAGCAGCAGCAGACCCTCAGCAGTGATACTGCCGGTGTCCCTGACGATGTGATTGCATTTCCAGAAGTTTCCGGAATTACTGCAACTTTCTGCTAATCTTGCCAGTCTTAAGCATGTCATTTTATCCTGACTGGCTGCAAACGTCTGATTTGAAATGAGTATTATAAGTAATTGTTAATATATGTAATTATATATACTATATAAATAGGTTAGAATGTACCATACTCATGCATTATAGCTATATTATTAAATAAACAATGTGTATATATATATATATATATATAATAAATTATATAAACTGAAACTGGGTCACGTGCATTTCCAGCATGACGTTAAACTGTGTTCTGCATTACACAACACTGAAAAATCCCAGATATATCTAACCAGTCTTAACAAATCCTGCGTTTGTCAGTTTCTCCTGAGGTTGCTTATGGAAACGTGACAAACGGTTCAGGTGTGGAGGTGAGAAAATGCCTTTCTTTATATGACAGCTCCCACTGGCAGAGGCACATTAAAATGGTCAGAAGCCCCCGGGCTATTGCAGTTTATAGGGGGCCCCCTACTATTTTCCTACAAAGGTGATCCAAGCAAATGCAGGCACACTTATAAATATTCCACCGACTCTGGATTGTTTTGGAGCACCAGATGCTACGCTATTCATCTGCTACCTCCACCTTCGAAGCTCCTACCAAAAAACCAAAAAACAGCCAGAGACGTTAAGAATGAGTCACTTATTAGCAAATAACAAGACTGAATATTCTAGCAAAAAGGGCTGGTTGAGGCCCCTTATTAGCAGAGGCCCCTGGACTTTAGCCAGGGTGAACCCATGCATTAAGGTGCATCTGCACTGTGAATTTGGGGGAATCTGCCCTCTTCGGCCATACCTCACCTCTGTGGCCCCTGGTTCGACCCCAGCAGAAGTGAAGCAGAGCTGCAACTGGAACTCCCAGAGAGAGGATATGGAACAAATTAGTATTGTAATGCAAAGGCTCCTGCCTCGAGGGCAGGGATCAGTATGCACCCCCCCCCATATGTACACCCCCATACCAGCTCTCAGGGCACGCATGATAAACCGGAGTCATCATACATTTTAATTTGATGAGGTTGCTTGTTTTGTAGTAATACAGACTACAGATCAAACCTTACAATAAAATAATAATAATAAGTTTCATATATATATATGTATATATATATATATATATATATATATACATAGCACCTTTCACAATCACAAGTTTATGTTTTTGCACTGTTTCTACTGTTTGCATGGTGGAATTGCATTTTATTTAAAGTATCCCATAGATGCATAGCCCCACCTCCTTTCCTGCCACGTACGGGTGATATGGCAATAAAACCCACTTAACCTGACTAATAGAATTTAAAATCAATTTCTAGTTTGATTTTGTGTCTGTTTCACAATATACCAAGTTCCAGTCATTCTTAAAAGATTCTAGGGACTCAGAGTATCAACTGGAGGTTTAGAAGTCAGTGATTTAAAAGTCCGTCAATTCAACGTAAGGTTTTCGAAAATTTGAGGATTTTTTGTTTTTTCCCTCATAATAAAACTCATTTAATAAAAATGCACAAATGTTCTTCTTTCTTTTTAGAATTCAGAGTGCAAGCATTTAACTGCGGAATTTCAGCAGATCTTTTTGAAAAATTGCACCCAGTGTTTAAAACAACACGAAGTGAAAAACAAACGGGATTGGAATGGGTTTGGAGGCTGGGGCATTTGGGGAGGGGGTCAGTGTGTGTGTGTGGGGGGGGCATGTGATTCGCTTTTGTCCCACCATGTGTGTCCCCCATCCCCCACTCCCCTTTCCTGTTTTAGGAGAAACTCATTCACTAACAAGGCTAATTAACTGTTATTAGTAATCATACTCACCGGTGGTGCAGTAATAGGAAGTGGATGGAGGTTAGGAATAACAAAGGGGGAAAGTCACTGGGAGCAAATTGGGGATAAATTGCAGTAAATTAGCTGGAAATGCTTCAAAGCGATTTGGAGGCGTCTAGGGTGTATATTCTGAAAACACCCTTATTTATTTCTCATAGAAACATTTCCATGTGAAATCTATTATTTCACCATACAGGACTGATGTATGGAGATGGCCACTTTTACAACAGCTAGCACAGCCTTTAATCATGAAAAAGATTTAATAACAAGGCTAATCAAAAGAGGTGTTATTGTTACTATATACATACACACATACATACAGTATATACATCTGAGGTTTGTATATAAACAGGAATGACACGTGACTGTTTGTACTCTACTTGCCTATTGTCCTTTCCTTTGTTTATTAAAAAAAAAGATGAACATGAACACTCAGATATAACAATTCTTTAAAATAGTCCTAGTCAAAAAACGGTGGGTGTAACTAATGATGTGTTTAAATAAACTGGGGTTGATTAGCGGTTCTGAAAGGCACCTATAACTAGCAACGGGAGGCTGATGATGGGATCAGACGCGAAAACCACGTGACCCTGATGGTCCGCCCCACCCCCCACCCCGGTTATAAACACATCCCCCAGCATCCTCGGCGGCAGGGCCCCAGGCTGCGTGCATCACGATGGACAGAAGTTTGTTTTTTGACGGTGGGTCTTTATCTCTAAATGTTTCTTTTGAGTTTCTCTCTCCATGGCTGCTGCACGCTAGTCTCTTACCTTATTTCTGCTGCTGTAAAAGCCTCAGTCGGCACATCTCACCGACATTCGTCATCTTAATGAATCTCATCAGCACCATTCACTTCATTGTTACGTGGTCAGTGGTGTCCGAGGTCACAGATTAAATAATCATACTCTTTTATCAAACTGCCCCTTCCCCACACAACCACAAAACTGTATGATTGGCTATTTGAATGAACACGCTTGATTTTAATTGGGTAATTGGGCAGGGGGAACGTGCTTCATCACTGACAACTCACAATCTCAGTGTGCGGCAGGTTCGACTCCAGAAGCCCTTCAATCTGATGTTGCGGTACGAAAGGCTGAGTAAACATGGGTTTGGGAGGAGGGGTGTGAACTGTGTCCCCCCAGGGTGGCAATGTGCCTTATGCATTATATGCTCCTTAACCACCATGCCACCTGCTGCTCAAGACAAGGCTAAAGCAGGCAGCAGGTGTCACTGGTGATAAAATGGCTTCTGCTCTGTAGCTGTACAAGCAGACCCTTCTAATGGAGGATCCCAGATTTTTGCTGAAACTGAGTGGATCGCCTCCATCAGAGCGTTTCAAGTGTAAGTTGTGTTAATTTAATTTAAGAGTTGATTCCTCTGTTCGTAGAGACATTTCTCAGAAAATATAGTAAGAAAAACCCAAAGACAGAAACAGCACATGATGCAGGAGCAGTGTTATGTATGATGAGAGTGGCAGCTCTGGCTCTGCCTTCTCATTGGTCAGTCTGTGTTCGAGGTGCCACATGACACCTCCTGATGTTTCATGGGCATTTTCAAGCACAACACTAACACACATTGTCTGTATTTTCAGAATAGAAATTTTCAGCTTTCAATCAACCCAACATAGATACATAACATACCACATATGGAAGCCATTACCTGATGACTATATGCATATTATATATGTCCTGCTGTGCTTTAATGGGGATTAGGACAGGAAGATCTGCCTATTAAGTAATGTGAGCAGTTCAGAAATCTGACTTAGCAAAGGCCTACAGGAAATAACATTAGTAATTTGAAGAAAAAATTTCTTGGATTTGATTCAGTTTTGAATAGTGCCTTCAAGACTGGCCACACTGCACCTTATACATAGATCTTAAACATGTGATAACCCCAGGAATATGGGGCTATACACCAACTTTAGTGGGTCCATTTTACCAGGCAAAAAAACCTGGGAACTCATGTTTGGAAAAAAATAAATAAAATAGATTCTTTAACCCGGCAAAAAACATTAAAAAGGGCATTCAGGAAGAGCCATTTCTCAGAATGTCAGTGTTACCTTTATTTATGAAGCACTTCTAATACAACACACATTTATCAAAGTGCTGCACAGCGTAGAAACCAATAGACACATTTTAATTAACAAGGCTAAGAAAGATATGATATAATAGGCGTAAACAAGAAGTAAAACAAAAATAATACAAAATAAAGACAACTACAAGCAGAAACCTAAAAATCAAAGCAAATGAGAAGCCAAGGAATAAAAACATGTTTTGAGCTGTAATTTAAAAGTAGCTGATGTGACTAAGAAGAGCAGGCAGTCTAATGCTTATTATATTTCTCTCACTTTGTTGTGGCTTATTGTGCCTGAGACACATGACTGAGTGTGTGGGGGGCAAATACACAGCTGAAAGTGAAAGAACAGGCCTGTACAGAACACCATGTGTGCAAGGTAGCCTCATTAAGGTAGAGTGCCTTGGATGAGGTAGGTTCCAGCCACTGACCACCCTTCCATCACACCAACTGACATCTCTGTTTTTGCAAAATCTGCTTCCACCTGGCCAAGTATTCACGACTGTGTGAAACTGCCAGGAAGCTAAGCGTTCGCGAGGCCGGTCGAGCCCATCGCCGTTTCACAGTGTGTGCGTAGCAGATGTTCAGGCACGCGAAAAGGCAATCTGTCATCCGACTGCGAGCTTCAACCCCGGGTCCAATAAAAACCCGAAGCGCTGCTCCGTCCAAACGACTTCTGCTCTTTTTTTTCCCACCCAAACTAAGTTGCATCTTAGTTTTTCCTTTTGCCAAAAGCTTCTCAAAAAAAAAGCAATATGATTTATTATAAGTTTCTCCAAAAATGACAATGGGTTTATGATTACATTGTAGCTTTGCTCTAATGCTTACGTAGCGTCTTGAATACTTAATGTCATCCATTGAATAACAGTCGATTATATGTTTGTATAAAAGAATATCGTGACCTGTGTCTATAATCCTGAATGCCACATACAGTAAAGGTGTCTCATGTCCAATAGTATTCCTGAAATTTTTCTTGTTACTGCACGGGTTCAGGAGTATTAATGCTGGCTTAAGAGTAGGATCACATACATGTGTGTTGACAATGCTGTCTTTTTGGCAAAAATATGGCAATAAACAGAAACAGTTGGAAGCCTCAAACCTATGTTCAGCAAAACACCACAAGAGGAATTCCACGGAGACGTGACACGATGATATAGTGTCCTCCGGCTGTCCGGGGAAGGAGAGCGGGGGCTCATGGGTAACCATGTCGTCTTTGTATGGAAAAGCGGAATCCTAGCGGGAGACTGGCCATAAGAAAACACTAGGCCAGCTGGACCGGGATTTCAGCAGATGTATTTAGAAGCAGGAAAAATAGACAAAAAGTCACATCTGCTCATCAGTTCAACCATCGCTGTGGTAAAAAACCCAGTTTGCAGTAAACAGCGTGTGACCCTGGAGTGGATTCAAAAGGCGGCTCTGTCACTGAGGTACTGTTCTATTTATGTGACCCAAAGAGGTGAACCCCCAAAGTTTCATACGTTCACATGTGCAGCAGACAGGTTTCGACCAGAGACAGGAGAAACTGTAAAGGATTAAATGCTATTTTGAGTCAGAAAAATAATATAAAAAAAACTTTAAAAACTTTAAAAAAAAATTTAATGCATATACATGGACACCTCGCACCGAATAGGATCTGATCAACCATACGATGAATGGCATAGACCTAGAGGCACTACATTTGTCTGTGTGTACAACATCTTTAAACGCATCGGCAGACTCAGCAGAACAGTTACTGGCTTTAGTGCCAACTCACCAACATTTTTAGCAGTGGCTGTCACACCTTGGAGCAGATAAAAATGCTGGATTGGCAACTTAATAACAATCAGTGCCACTAATCTGGATGGTCATGGGCCCTTTAAGAAAGGGATAAAGGTCATGACCCCATTGCCCTTTCACCCCTCCCCACCCCTCCTTCACGTACCAAGAAACGGCAAGAAAGCCTTTTCCCCCGTAATGACTTGCAGGCTTAGGTTTCATCCGTTGATGGTCTTTTTTTAATGCACTAAGAGTAGTTACAAATCTGTGTGGTGTCTATGTCTGAAGAAATTTTGACATTTGAAAAAGACTGAATAAGTTTCCACTGAAAATCACAGAGATTTCTGACTACAGCAGACTCCTAACACTAACTTATACTATTGTACTCAAGCACATTTAAGGGCGTAATATGGAGAAATGCCTTATATCATGATTAGAGCTACAGAGATTATAGTATTTATCACGAAGGGAATCACATTTTCTAATGGCAAAGAAAGGAGTTTTTTTTGGCTATATTTGCTTTTACAGTATTTTAAGGTTATAAGCTGCACTCTATTTGGAAACGAAAAGCTAAGGTGCTAATAGCGCTAAGTATGTAAGATCCAAGTTTGGTATGTTCACTAGCACTGTAACGTAAGTCACTGTAAGGTTCTGTTTTAGTCTACATGGTGTTACATTAATTCTGTGTTTTGGAAGGGCTGGGCACAGGTCCTGTGAGCTACTGAATCCCTTGAGTGCATCACACATACTTGTGTTTTTAAACAGCAAAATAAAACATTTGTTTGGTAGGAACTTTTCCCAAAAACCGTTGTCTCATTTTCACAATATTTGTCCCCGCAGTACGAAAACCCAAAGACACAGAATAAAATGCTGCCACAGAAGTACCTTTCTGCTCCAAGTAGAATTAGTACTACTGGTAGTTTCTGTATGATACCAACAACAAATAGTAAAAAATATATTTTCAATGTTTTTGGATTTTTGAAGGACAATGCCATCTTTGGAGAACTTTACAAGATAATTATTCGCTACCTTTGAACAACGTTGCACAACAGTATTCAGTAACACAAGAAAACAAAGACTTCTCTACTGGAAACAAAACATGTGATTTACATGAAATTGACTGTGCCGAGTCCAGATTTGCACTCAAAATTTTCCTAGCACATCCAGATTTTAAGTTATAGGCATTGTATTGTTTTGCGATTCTCTGTTACTTTGATATACGTATTGTTGCATGGCAACATAACAGCTGTTTTTGTCATGTGTGTGTCCACTATCGCCTCATATGAAATATGTTTCATGCTTGCATTCATGGTTCTGCATCACCTGTGCACATTCCCACAGAGCATGCGATGTAGGGTGAGATTCGGGGCCGCCATCGCACGAATTTTTGGTCCAGCATGCATAACTTAAGATACTGATGTGATAGACAAAACGCGTTTTCACATCGATGGTAAACATTTTATTACATTTTTAGCCCCCCTCAGACAAAACCGAAGTCACTTCTGGTGTTACATTTATCTTACACATATATATACATATATATATATAAATGCACAGGTATATGGGTGTGTGTGTGTGTGTGTGTGTGTGTGTGTGTTAATGGTGTGTCGATATATTGTATGCTGAAATTATATTGACTGCATACAATATAAAATGCCTGCTTGACCACGGCTGCAAACATAAAATAGGGCTACAGTATGTAAATGACCTGTTTAGTGGTGCGATTTTTGTGCCTTTACTCTATACACTATATGGGCAAAAGTATTGAGGCCCCTGGTCATTATGCCTACAGCAACTTTTATGACATCCCATTATAAATCCATAGGTACCAATATGGCGTTGGTTCAACCTTCAGCCACTCTTCTGGGAAGGCTTTCCACAAGATCTTGGGGTGTGTCCCTAGAAGAGCCCAGGAGAGCATTTGTGAGGTCAGGCACTGATGTTGGACGTGAAGGGCTGGCTCACATTCTCCGTTCTAGTTCATCCTATAGGTTTTTGATGGGGTTGAGTTTAATGCTCTATATGAGCCAGTCGAGCTCTTCCATACCAAACTCACCTAGCCATGTCTTTATGGACCTTGCTTTGTGCACAGGGGCACAGTCATGCTGAAACAGAAAAAGGCCTTCCCCAAACTGTTCCCACAGACCTAGAATTGTCCAAAGTGTATTGGTATGATGAAGCATTAAGTGTTCCCTTCACTGGAACTAAGGGGACTAGCCCAACCCCTGAAAAACCTGTCCATCAGACGACCAGACAGATAAGTGTTATTTGTCATCCACAGGACACGTTTTCACTGCTCGAGAGTCCAGCATTTCATCCAACACTTGGCATTGCACTTGGTGATGTAAGGCTTGCACACAGCTGCTCAGCCATGGAAGCCCATTCCATGAAGCTCCCGGTGCAGAGTTCTGGTGCTGGGGTGAATTCCAGAGGAAGTTATTGAGTTAACAAAGTGTTGGTTACTTGTTACAATATGTGGTCTCCAACTTCGTGGCCTAGTTTTTGTTGTTCCTAAATGCTTCCACTTTGCAATAATACCACTTACAGTAGACCGTGGAATATCTAGCAGGGAAGAAATTTCAGAAACTGACATATTGCAAAGCATCCCAGGCTTTAGAAAAAAAAGGGAACAGGAAATCATCATCGAATTCATCAGACAACAATGGCTGAATTTAGCAACTGAAATACTTATTATCTGGAACAGAGGTGAACATGCCTGGGGACCCTACTGTGCTCAGGGCGTCCTCGCGATCCTGGTGATCCACAGACCCTTGAAGTTGTATCTGTAATGCAAGAACTGTTCAAGTTGAGCAGCACCCTGTAGCAGATACAGAAGAGTCAGCAGGGAGCGCTGAAATCTTCCCACATCCCTCATGCCACAGTGCTCACCCTGCAAAGCACTGACTCCATTCCATTCTTGCCCATGGTAATTGGTGCCTGGAGCCTAACATTTAAAATAGCCAATTGGATAAGAGAAAGGATATAAACCCAGCTATCCAGATATCACCCAGCCCTACTCAGGCAGCACAGTTAGAGGGACAACAGTCCATCACAGGCCACACTCATAAAATTATGCTAACTCCACACACACGTAACATAGGTGGGATCTGAACCAAAATCCTGGAGCTTAACACAACAGTGCTGTCCCCTGGGCCACCAGGCCATCCAACAAAACCATAATCCAGTACTCAGAATTGAAAGATACATTGATGCATTTCAATTAGAATTCAGGTAGGTTTCTGTCTCTCTGTGTCAGAGATTATATTTGATAGGAACTGAGACAGCTTACCTATGTTGCCAAGAGTTGGGATTGCAGTGGTTGGGCCAGGTGTTTTGGGTAGATGTGGAAAGTATGTCTGTAAGAGACACACATAGCAGGGAGATATGGCCATAAATGTCTCCATGATAAAAATTTCCACAACAGCCGATGCCGATAATTATCGTGATAAATGCCAAATCATAATTTCTTTTCAGTTTGAAGGTTGATTTTTACTCCTGAGTAAAAGACCAAGAAACCAGGTGGTTAATTGCAGTTATAAAGTATTCTTTATTCATGACAAAGATTTGCCATACAGTAGTGATGGCCGAAATGACCTTTCCGGGAACATTTGCTATATTTTCTTACCCAACTAGCTCTGGGGCTCCCTGTTCAAAAAAGGGCTCAAAGCATGCCGAGAAGGAAGGAAGAGAAGGAAACCAGAAGCGCTTTGGGGCCCGAAAGATATTGCAAACAGTTCATGAAATGTTGTTTTGTCCATCATTACCAAACAGCATTTTTTATTTCATACATCTGAGATAGAATATTAACAGGTTATTTTAGTCATCACTTTCTCGTGCACTGAATTTTACTGT
>JAODKN010000044.1:12796269-12807428 GCA_026774425.1 Petrocephalus zakoni
GCCATATTCTGTGGCCGGCGTAATGTGTGACTCCAGAGCCGCTGTTTTACAAGTTATTGTGAATGAAGGCAAGGACCCCTTTCACAAGTGTGACCGCCCTGCTAAAGCTGATTAGTACATCCCCCTTCTGAAATCTTTCCTTATTATAATTTCTATAATCCTGTCAACATTATAGAAATTATAATCCTGTAAAGACTATAGTTCAATAACCCATATTATTTTTCTTACATGACTTATTAGTGGTATTTTGGCACAATTTGTATAAAATACTTAACATTCTCAAGACTATAATAACATTTCTCAAAAGAGTTCATGCATATAGCACAATGCTATGGTTTAGCTGCAAAAGCCCATAACTTACCCAAAACAAGTAACTCATGCCTTAAAAGCAAATAATTCCGCCAATGAATTAATCTGTGCCATCAAGATGAAAAGTACAATCTGCATCGTTTTAATGCTTAGATATACTGTCAGTATGTCAGTGTCAGTATGCTCCTGAGCTCCACTATTCTGAATGATAGTCGGTTCCCACTTAGTCATTGTCACTGACTGATCATTGTTCTTTAGCAAACTGATACATATTCGTGTCAAAAACACCAGTTTCAACATTGCAAGGCTCTACCAGTATATAAAGTTCACTGGCAAGAGAAAGCAGGTGCATTGGTAGAATGATTTGGTTTGCACGCATGAGCTAATTGTTTTGGGTAAGTTATAGGCTTTTGCAGCTAAACCATAGTGAGCTATGCTCTTATTATCTCGACAATGTTATATATGTTTCATATAATGTGCCAAAGCGATGGAGAGGAAGGAAAAGGGCATTTCTCCGACCACATAAATGCAGACCCACTACACAAGAAAATAAACACGCATGCCTTCACGTGACCCTGCAGCAACATGTATTACGAATGGTACCGCATTAATATGAAATATCGCGAAACTCATGGTTCTAGTCATTTTGAGTCACGTATGGGGTTATTTTTAGGGATCAGCCAAGAAAAAAATGGAGACAAATATAACTCCAATTCTTAATTAGTTAAAGTGAAGAACACTTAAGCAAGGGCCATCTAACAAGCCCCGTTCACGTGACACACAATTAACTGCTCTGTCTGTGTCTTTTCACAACAATTCTCAGGGAGGCCAGCTTTGGTCAGCTGGCTGGGGTGAGATTTTCTATGCATAGTCTGCACACGCATTGACATGTATGCAAAAGCTTTATTACTTTGTAAATAGTCTGTAGGCTTTGCAAACAAGACCAACGCCTTTGATGTAGCCAGTTTCAAGATAATAATGGAATGATTTGCCGTAAGATTTCTTGTGTGAGTGCGAGAGTCTGAAAGCGCGAGTGTCACGCCACATGCGTGAGAGTTTGGCAGGCCCTGAACTCTGATCGTACGGAAAGGAGGTCCCTAGAGGACATCCATCTTCTTCCGCCTTGTTCCGGCTTAATACGACTTACTTTCTCACGATCTCAACATAAGCAAAGTTGCTTTCTCGAGATCACGAGTTATTCTCTTGAAATCGCGCAAACGGCCAAGAGAAAGTGAGAAGCGGATCCCACCAAAACTGCCATGAAAATTCTGTTGGGGTGCATTCCCACCGAAGACCTAAAATCCGCCCCATGTGCTGCACATAAGGGGAGATTGTCTCCCACTGCGAGAAATTAATTTCAAGCCCTAAATGCATGTCCTCTATAGACTTCCGTAGTATCGAGATTTTTGGAACGTATTACTTTAACAAGTAACAGTGGCAATAAAGCTGTATTTCACACTATTATGTTTAAACTTTCCAATTAATCACGCGCGTGCCGATCCGTGGGCGTGGATCCGTACGGATCACGGACCAACTCCGATCCATTACGCCACTACGCCGCAGCGTATGACATCTGGGGCAAAAGGTTTAAGACTTATTGAGAGCCGTGCTTATACGATCGCTCAGTCACATCAGCCTTTGCATCGGGGGCAGGTGGGCAGGCTATTCAATCCTCCTGCAGGGGAACATCAGGACTTGGTACTGACCATTTGCTTAACAGCTCCCATTAAGCACAGCCGAGATCAAACGGAGTATTCGTCACAGTCCATTTGTTTTTATTTCTCTCCTTCGTTCTATGGAGAGGGGTCTTCATCCTCGGCGTTATCGGGATTCTGGGGGCTCTGCAAAGCTGCGCATTTACTCCCATCTTCTTATGTACTTCTTGCAATCAAGATATCTGAGCCATATTAAAGTATGCTCTGCTATAACTTGCCTTAACCAGATGTAAATTTAAGGCGATTTTCTTGTGCACGGTTCCCATCGGTCTGCGAAGCCCCGTTTGCTCCACCCCCGGTGAGGCTCGTATGGACCCCCCCTCCCCGAGCCCCTGCTGAATGACAGCGCCGGACAGCGTTTGTTTCTTCAGTCGAGCAGCCCAATTCCAACTGGATGGATTGGCATGGGGGGCAGCGGACTCCGAAGCCCGGCTGAGCGGGCGCCGTGGACCCCGGCCATCGTGTGCGTGATAGTGCTGCTCTCGCTGGGGCGCAGACCAGGTACGGTAACAGGGCTAATCGCGGTGCCGGTATCCCTCCTGATGGCAAACTGTTTCTTTTTTAGCCCGAGGAAGCTGGTTCGAGTAAACTTACTAACCTCTACTTTCTTTTTACTACCTATGGAGATGAAAAAAACGGTTTAAACTTTAAAACTGGGTGAAGAAAGTGCATTAAAATTAAAATATCACACACACACACACACACACATAGCCCTATCTCCATATTTCTCACTTTTATTGTTTCTTGTATGAAGCAACTGTTCTGCAGTCAGTGACTAAATGATGCTTGGATCGACCAGTAAGAAAAGGCAAAAAGCAAAAAAGATAGATAATAACTAGGAGTGTTTATATACACGCGTGACGATTTCCCGAAATTTAAGACGGGTCCATACAAAGCCGTTAATGTGTCCTTTCCTCGGTGAGCTAATTATTCATAATCACCTTTGATGTTTCTACCACATTTTACTTTGTCAGTTGTTTATATGGTTGTACCGGATAGCAGAAAAGTTTGTTCCTGAAACAGTAGTCATTTCGTTAAGTTGTGTGACATTTCCATTACATATTTATAGTCAGATTTAAGGTTTCGGCTGCGTAATAAAGCTGTTGAGTTGGTCCTCGCCATAGGGCCGATCGCGTCGGACCGCATGCTGCTTATTTAAATGCGTCTCTCTGCAGTGAGTAACCCGGGCTTTTAATGCGGTCAGCGCGCAGTAGGATATGTTATTAGCATGTTAACAGGTTTGCCAAGTGTCGCCGTGTTTCATGCCTTTGTGCAGGGTATAAAGCACACTGCCATTCATTACCAAGACGCAGTAAGCTATTCATTAGCCCTAATTAAAATGTTTTAGAAATCCAGGTAGAGTCGATGGGACATGGCATATAAATTATGCAACGGAATAACAAATGAGCGAAAAAAAATAAGTAAAAGTGACGGATAGTTTTTAAATGTATAATTTTGTGTCAGCACAAAGGTTACTATCGTTAACGACTATGGAACCTAAAACGATGAAAGCCATAGGCGGTCCTAGACCCTATTTAGGGGGGTTGAGGAACTTTTTTGTCTTCTGTCTTCGCCTTCTTTCGTATTTCATTCTCTTACCCTAAGATCCAGAAACGTTATCGTGGCTGGCGTCCGCATTTCTCCGGGGGAGTGAGCCCCCTTAAGGGTCAATCGCTATATTGACAAAAGCATTTCGTTAATCAAAATTAAAGTTAAACTAAAAACATTAGTTTAATTCATTAAAGCTTTGCCATTATTCATAATGCATAGTGTGTTGTGTGCTTTCATTTGAGGGTGCCTTTCTTTGTAAAAACTAAAATTAAGCTAATTCATCAAGCTCCGAAAAAAAAACAAGCAAATAAAAATGCTCAAAAACTCATTATTAAACTGATTAAGATTACAAATTAAAATTAAACTGATACAAAAGGAAAAGTAAAACAAAATTGGAAAAGCAAGCTGCTAAAATTCAAGCTGAAAAAAAAGAATTTTTAGTTTAAATATTACTTTCGCTTCATTTGTAAACACCATAAATTCTCTCGTGAGGAGAAATTTTAGTGAGCAAATGGTGGAATGTCTCCAAACGGACATGAACATTTTTTTATTATTGAAGATTTTTACCGTGGGGGTAAGTGGAATGGTATCATTTACCACATAAATTATTTAAAGTAACTGCCTTGATTTAAAGTATTTAATATACTGAATTTAAATATTTAGTTTATATATATAAAAAAAACTTAAGGAGCAACCTGCCTCCACAGATGAACAGCATGACGTACTTGGAGGAAGAAAACTGGATGTAGCTTTTCCTTTAACCGAGAATCTTCAGATACTGTGCTATATTATAGGCCTGTTCTTATTTATGACATTTATTAAATAACCATTATTAAATTGCGAAAAAATTTGATATTGTTATTAGTTTCGTAAAAGATGACCTTAGTCTTTCTGCTCCCGTCCTGCCATGTTTATCTTGAACAGATCGTGCTGTGTGTGGTGTGATTATGTTGTTAGTGTGTAAAGTTTTTCCACGTGCATCCGCAGTGTGGGGCCAACAGTGCCAGATCAACAGCTGCAACTCGGAATATGTGGCCTCCACGGCGCACTCCGGTGGCCCCCAAGGGGAGCCGTCGCTGGCCGTGGACCCCTGCCTGGCGCTGCGCGCCTACTCCCGCTGCACCCGCCGCACCGCGCGCACTTGCCGCGGCGATCTCGTCTACCACTCGGCCGTCTTCCGCATCCGCGAGCTCCTCGCCCAGCAGAATTGCTCCAGCGATGGGCCCGTCACGCCCAGCTCCGCCCACCCCACGCGGCCCTACTTGCCCGAGACATGTGACTATGCGAGTCGGTGGCCAGCCAGCCCACCCAGGAGGTATGCCCACTGCAGTCTGTTCGGGGATCCACACCTGCGGACGTTCGGCGGTCAGTTCCAAACCTGTAGGGCGCAGGGAGCCTGGCCCCTCATCGACAATCGCTACCTGTCTGTGCAGGTGACCAACGTGCCCGTTGCCACGGGGTCGAGCGCCACAGCCACCAGCAAGGTGCGTGACCATGTGCTTCTCTCCCTTTAAGCTTACGCTCACTCCATGCCTGACCCAGTATAGCAGAACACAGAGGTGGGCAGTTTATCTCCTGACAATTTCCAGTAGACGCCACCCTGTGGTGTAGTCTGATACTACATCTTTATTTACTTTGTTGAATTAGATTAATTTAAATAAGCTAATATGTAGCACACTATAAACTTTGTCTAAATGCTTATATTTTTCAGAGTGGAAAAAAAAACTGAATAATTGCGATGTACTTTATCCCTTATGAAATATCTAGTGAAATGAACTTGCCCTGTCATGTTTTAAGACAATGCTTGTGCAGTGAAAGTTTATGATCAAAGTAAACGGTATGAAGTTATGGGGATTTACTGGTTAACGCGTCAGGCCCCCGGAGTTGAGTTTGAAGGCTGTCTCTGTGAGTGTGCGTGTGTGGGCTAGGGTGTGTGTGCGACTTTCAGATTCTCCCTGTGAATTTGTGCAAGATTCCACTGACTACTTTGGCTTCGTCCTGCAAACCAAAACGTGGCTGGGCCAGTACATAACTCCGAATTGTCCACAAATGTGTGTGTGTGTGTGTGTGTGTGCCCTGAGATAGACTGGCAGGCCATCCAAGGTGTTCCCTGCCTTGTGCTCTCCAGAATAACCTCCTAGATCAGTGTTTCCCAACCCAGTCCTCGGGGTACCCTGGACAGTCCATGATTTTGCTTCCTCTCAACTCCCAGCATACCTGTACCAGGTATTCGGTGTTCCTGATTGGCTGGGAGCTGGGAGGGAGCAAAAACGTGGACTGTCCGGTAGATGGATGCTTTGGATGGATATATAGATGGCTTTGCCATGAACAATAAATGGGAATATTTTTGGACGACGTATAAGACAAAAATATATGAAATCATAAAATATTTGTATTACTGTTATTTAATGTTTAGATTTTAGTATATCATAAACGCTAAATGGCGGGTTAAGTCTCTGTTCCTGTGATTGGAAGGTCGAGCATCGGCCCGTCTGTGGGTTCGTGAGCATGGTGTTTCATTCTTAACAAGCTGTTTTGTGTCCCCCCAGATTACAGTGATCTTCAAGGTCTTTGCAGGCTGCGCGGAGCAGAAGGTGTATCAGGCCACGAGTGAGGACTTCCCCTCCGTGTTTCTGGACGGCTCGCGTGGAGGGGGCAGCCTGCGGATCACGGAGAGGGTGACGCCCCGCGGTCAGCAGGTGTGGATCCAGGCCCGGCACTTGGGGGCGACTGTGGTGGTGCGGCAGGCCGGCCGCTACCTGAGCTTTGCCGCACGGGTGCCGGTGGATGTGCTAGACGGCGACGAGGGCGGCCCCCTGCAGCTCTGTCTCCATGGGTGCCCGCGTAGCGAGCTCATCGACGGGCCCGTGTCCGGCCACCCGGAGCGGGCTCCCACTCCGCCTCATGCTCACCGGCTGGGCTACAGCGCTGAGCTGGCCGCTGCACGCTGCCGGGAGGCCTTGCGCACCGAGGACGTCTTCTTCCAGCTGTGCGTGTTTGACTTGCTGGCCACCGGAGACCTTGACTTCACCACGGCTGCGCTGGGAGCCTTGGAGGACTTTAAAGAGCTGCCTCCCAGCCAGCTGGAACAGACCACCCCCGAGCGACCGCACCTCTGTAACATGGCCCCACCACGGACACTAGGCCCTGTAATGATCTCATCTGGGCTTTGGGTGGCGTCATTCAGCCTTTTTCTGCTGCTTTTCTAAGAGGGTGACCTACTTGGACTAGAGTAATGTAAATTATAAAGGCTGGACTCCATCCGTCAGTCAATTTTTTGTAACCGCTTGTCCTATCCGGGTCGTGTAGGGCTGGAGCCTATCCTAGAGGCTACGGGCCAAAGGCAGGGAACAGCCCAGGTCGGAGCACCCAACCGCACTCACAGACCATTCACTCACACACCATTTACTCGCACATGCACTAAAGGCTGGACTGTTATATAATGGAGATGCAACGTCGTTGGGAGGAATGGGGATTCTGGGATGTGTCAGTATGTTGTCATACTACTTAGTTTTCTGTCAGATTCAGGAAGAAGGAAAAGTCTGGGAATTGAGGACTTCAGGGATCGGGTTTTGATGGCTGGTTAAGGGCACAGTAACAGCTTGAATGTGCAGCACTCAATATCTCATCCCGGTTTTCCTAAAGCCGTGTAAAAGTGTCTCGTGGATGGGTAATGGGGCCTACTTAGTCACTGATTGCACTAGCCAGAATATATAATCACACACGTGATTGCTACAGTGAACATATTCGTCTGGGTGCAGTGTGCTGAATGAGAAGGAACCGAAATTAATGCTCATGAATGACAACTCTCAAAAGCTTGAGTTCAAAAATAATACCTGATCTGTTTCTGTGTTTGAGCCACTCAACAGCTTATGGACTGGACACCAAACCATACCATAGCCTGTGTGGCTGTCTTCCGTCAGTGGATTTACTTCCAGATTAATTGTCCAAGGAAAGATATATAAATAATAATATATTCAAAGAATGTATATACATATTCTCTATTGTGTAAATGTTTGTACATAAGTGTATTACGACAAATCACAAAAACTCTATTTACATGTAAGATGGGAAAGAGTTTTTGTTGCATTTATTCCACGTTGAATTTTATATTAAAAAAAAAAGTTTTGCGCATCTAAGCTGCTTCACTTTCCTTTAAAAACCTTGACTCGAGCTATACTGGCATAATTTTTTTGCCGAGTTAATATCTGATGTCTTTCACTGTTTCAGAGTATACGCTCAGGTGGCGTGGGTGTTTTTCTGCACACGGTAGAATGTAAATGTAGCCTTAGGAGAAGTTGCTACCTGAGTAGATTTGTTTTTACATGAAAGCTGGTACTTGCACATTGTTCTACATAAAATTGTATTTATTCATTCTTTTTTACTGTGCTGTCTACACTACAAAGCAAAAATCTCTGGTATTAAGAGAGGAGACCCATATGGAAGAAAAATAAATGGAAATGTATATTTTTTATATAAGTCTACAAGATATTTCACACATATTTACAAATTTAGAATTGGCTACTTAACAAATGTTTACTAAATATACGTGCCAGCGGTGGGGACTCGAGTAACTGACTTGCAACTCGACTCAGACTTGAGTCACAAGTTTGATTTCTTGTGACTCAGCAAAAGTAATGGAAAGGCTTGAGGGCGAAATACTCAAGACTTGGACCTAAATTGGACCCTATGACTCATAAAGACTTGAGGCTAGTCCCCCATCTGAACAATGTAATGTTAACATTATAATTTTACTCTATATTAATTCTTATATATATATAGACATAGACAGAGTAGAGACACTTTCTGACCTGGTAGATCTCTACCTAGGAAGGACTTAACCTGTAATGTACTGTGGCAGGATATTTCTGCAGCAAGATTTAATTAATGATGTTAATAAAAGCTGGCATAGGTGGGGACTCGAGTCACATGACTTGCGACTTGACTCGGACGTGAGTAACAAATTTGATGATTTGTGACTCAACAGCAAAAATGATGGAAAGACTTGGACTCGACTTGGACCTGAGAGCATGTGACTTAAGACTTGACTCATACGTTTTGACTCGAGACTTGAGTTGGACTTACTAAAGAGAGACTTGTTCCCATCCCTGATATGTACATGGATGTGTTGTATATGTATATGTAAAGTGGTTAGTTTTAATATATAAATATATGTTACTTATATTACAGACATATATGTCCAATATGTCTGTGGACAATGGTGCTGGCTAAGAAAATAAGACCAAAAAGTGCTACTGACAAATTTACTATAGAAACAAAAAGCTATTTGAAATGTGTAAAACCACCATGTTATGGCTGCATGGATTTTAAAACATATGTTGCTGTTAAACTTTAAAGAAATAGAATAGAAGGCATCAGAAATTGTGAAATTTGAATGCAGAGTTAGTCAAGAATGTGGACTTTTCTGGAGTTTTCTGCACAGTGATATGAAACAAATTCAGGCTGAGCAAGGAAACGATTCCATGCATCAACAAGCCATGAAAAAAAATGATAGCTTTCGATCTACATAAATTCTCAGCAGTGTTTCCTTGCTGTTGGGTGTACAAATTTGGCAAGTTCTTTTTTAAAACTGATTGAAATACACTCAAGTGAGAAACCATTACTTATTTAAATTTTTTTCAAAACCCATAAGTACCAAATTAATCAAAACAAAATCATCCATGAGTGAAAATTAAAATAGATTACAGCTGATGTTTTTATTTTTTACTCTTCTATTGGAATAAATCTTTTTAAATTTTATGGAAAAACTCATGCTAATCGCTACGGAAATGTCACCTTGGTTTACCTTAGCAGCTTACGTAGGAACTACCAGTATCGCTTTAGTGTAGCAAAGTTACCTATCATTTCTCCAATATACTGAAGGAGCTGGCTTTCAGGTGTTCCTGATGGTAATGTAGAGATATAGAATGTGTGTTTAAAGTTTTCCCACACTCACTGCCTTGGCTCATTAGGCAGGTGGATACAATTGAGCTCGTTGCTCACTGTGAGGGTACTATTACTTGTCTCGGGTGTTACAGCCTCAAGGCTCTACCAATTGTACTGCATTATAGGCAAATGTACCTATTAGGCTAATTTCAGGAACATGTCAGGAGTACTTGCAGGTCGGGGACTCAAACCAGCAACCTTTTGATTACACAGTTGTGTCCCTAACCAATACACCACAGCCGGCCCCAAGGACCAGCTGTCATTGCTGACACACCACAGCACAAAAGGAGCCTTTACCACATCCATGGGTAGCTAATACAGCAGCCAGGGAACAGAGTTTGAGGGTAGTAGCTCACCCCAGGAACCCCAGTGCTATCATGCTGGGCAGGGATTTGAACCAGCAACCCTTGAATCGCACGCATTCTTCCATAACCATTAGGCCACTACTGCCCAATTTACCCATGGGTCTAATTTATGATATGGAAGGAGATGCAGAGGAATATGTTTGGGGTATATTAATGATGTTGTTTTGTACCTCGGGGAACAAACCTGTACCAGGGCTCACACTTTGGTGAGACCCTTCTACCAACTTCATTATCATTGCCTGCCTGGAGGATATAATCCTTCATTCGTATCCACTTTTCTTTCAGAGCCAACAGCATGCTGAAAAGCTGGTAAGAAGTTCCTAGCATGTTTTGATGTTGTTTCATAACAGTGCTGTGCGGTCGGCATGATGGTGCAGTGGTTAGCACACCACTCCCCACTGGGACCTGCGTTCTGATCTGAAGTAGGGTTCCATGTGTGTGGAGTTTGCATGTTCTCCCCATGACATTGTGGGGTTTCCTCTGGGTACTCTGCCTCCCCCCACAAGCCCAAAAACATGCTGAGGTTAATTGGAGTTACCAAATTGCTCTAAGGTGTGAATGGTATGTGTGAGTGTGCCCTGTGATGGGTACCAACCCCATCCTGGGTTGTTCCCTGTTTTGTGCATATAGGCTCTGCCCCCCCCCCACAGTCCTGAATAGGACAAGCAGTTATAAAAGATGGATGGATGTGCCATCTGATCTATCTCTCCAGTCTTAATCTGCAATGGGCATCTCATGATTTGATACTAATATCAAGTCAGTGCTACTGCAAAATGTCACGAGATGTTCATCAAAAGATCTGCCCATCAGGATGGAGACCTTCCCTCCCTGTGCTCCATAGCAGGTTCTGTTAGCTGAGAAAGCTTACAGGACCTTAGCTGCTCATGCAAGTGGTAAGAGTGGTGGATACAGTCAAAACAATGGAGGTTGTATCCCAAGATGCATGCAAATACCAAGTTACCTTAAAAGTTGAAGGGGATTAAGGAGATTAAACAATATTGTTGACACAAGGCACTTGACATGGGCCTCCCTGCTCACTTGTTAAGAAGGAAAAGGTATATAAGAAAATTCTTCTACTGCTTGATACTAATTATTTACATATGCAGACTACAGTTCCTGTAAAACACATGGGATGAACACAGGATGAATGAGAGATGCTATGTGATGCTGTGAAGCTCAGGTGTGCGTGTGGCCGTAAACATATATATTTCCCCACAGTGTGATAAAAACCTGTTATTTTGTCATTTTTCCCGTCCCCATGAGGGGAAACTCA
>JAODKN010000044.1:12813751-12832526 GCA_026774425.1 Petrocephalus zakoni
ATGAGGTGTGAAGGAAATGGATCTTGGTATAGATGCAATCATGGACAAAGTATAGAGGAAATGGATCTGGGTATGGAAGCAATCATGGACAAAGTATAGAGGAAATGGATCTGGGTATGGATCATGGACAAAGTATAGAGGAAATGGATCTTGGTATAGATGCAATCATGGACAAACTATAGAGGAAATGGATCTTGGTATAGATGCAATCATGGACAAAGTATAGAGGAAATGGATCTGGGTATGGATCATGGACAAAGTATAGAGGAAATGGATCTGGGTATGGATCATGGACAAACTATAGAGGAAATGGATCTTGGTATAGATGCAATCATGGACAAACTATAGAGGAAATGGATCTTGGTATAGATGCAATCATGGACAAAGTATAGAGGAAATGGATCTGGGTATGGATCATGGACAAAGTATAGAGGAAATGGATCTGGGTATGGATCATGGACAAACTATAGAGGAAATGGATCTTGGTATAGATGCAATCATGGACAAACTATAGAGGAAATGGATCTGGGTATGGATCATGGACAAAGTAAATAGGGAATGGATTTGGGGATGGATGTGACCGTGGATGAAGTGTGGAGGAAATGGATTTGGGGATGGATGCGATCAAGGATGATCTGTAGAGGAAATAGCTCTGGAATCGGATGGGATTGTGGATGAGGTGTGAAGGAAATGGATCTGGGGATGGATGCAGTCGTGGATAGAGTGTAGAGGAAATAGATCTGGAATCGGATGCGATCATGAATGAAGAGGGGAGGAAATGGATTTGGGGATGGATGTGATCATGCGCCAATGAATGGAGTGTGGCTGATTTTAGGCAAACAACCTGAACATACTCACATCAACCGATAATCAACATAGACTGCACCAATAAAACACCTTAAAATACTCTCCTATTATAATTTAAAATCTCTTTTTTTAGTTTTTTTTTCCTTTTTGTTTATCTTTTCGAAAACCTCCATAGGCTGGGTGAAGGAAATGCTGTTTCTTCCATTGCCCTGAAGCTAATATTTTGTCTTATTCTTGTTCGTTATATTATTAGTAGTAGTTTGTGGTATTAGCGTAATTAATATGAATTATATACATTACGGTTGAGAACAATAAAAACTTTTGGTCCTTTGGTCCCTAAGGGGGGAAAGATTTTCAGTCCCACGGTTGCTATGGAAACTGCCGTGACCTCAGAAAATCATAGTTCTGCACTTGCTGAACAAGAGGGAGAGAGCAAGAGAGAGAGAGACAGGAAGTCTGTCAGTGGGACAGGAAGTTCTCTCTTACTGAGTTTTCTTGATCTTCAAGTTTTAACCCTCATTTGTTCTGTAGACTCAAATCCCATAACACCCTTTACTTTATACATGTGTGAAGTGTGTGTGTGTGTGTGTGTTTATAAGTGTGTGAAGAAAAGTCTTTGTTGTGTTTCTTCAGTCCTGGCCCAGAAGTTTGCTTCTTTTCCATGTCCGTGCCTCATCCGAGGCTGTCATCGATCCTCTTCTCCAGAAGGGAAACAACCCAGCCTCCCGTGCTGTAGTTAGTCTATGAAAAGTAAACACTGATATGTCTCCGAAATCCCTTATGCAAGTTGTGTTTGTTTTTACGTTTAATATTTTGTTTTTAGAAAAAAAAAGTCGAACTCCTTCGAGATGCCTTCTTGTCTTCAACACCTGCAACATATTACACAGTTTGAGAGACTAATGAAATGAATTAAATGGAGAAACAGACACACGGCATGGCTGAGAGCACCAGTTAATAACAATCAGACCAGATTAGACTCACACGGCTCAGTGTTACAGTGACCTCTGATTCTCCCAGATATTACATTATTAAACATGTAGTGAATGTCTGTGTAAGTGTAAAGACAAATCAACACACTGCCTGTGTATTGAGTTACAACCAGCAGCAGTCATAAATGCACTCACTGCCAGTTTGCTGATCTCCGTGCATTATGTTTGTTAGGAGCAGCTTAAAAGTTTGCCCAGCTAACAGGGAACGTTCCCAGGACTTTAGCCAATAACATGTCAAGGTCTTCTCAAAGTTGACAGCGGACGTTCTTACTGTAACGTTAATCGAATGTTATTCCCACGTTTTACATCTTAACAAAAGTTCTGCCAATGTCAGCACGATATCATTATCACCCGAACGTCCTTTTAACACAATTAATGATGACAAATATTTTTATGCCAAAATTTTATTTTATAAAAGTGCTATATGTGTATACTGCAAAGGCACCATCCAGCCTCGAACCCATGACCTTTGAGGTCACCTGCTGCTTTAGTTGTTCCTACATTATTATTAGCTGTAGTAGTAGCTGCAGATCGTAATGTTCGGTAAACGTTCTGAGAATGAATAATTGTAGCATATTGAATAATGTAGCATTATTATTAGTAGGGGATGGACCAGAGGCTGTCAGCGGCTCTCAGTGGCTCTCGGTGGCTCTCAGTGGCTCTCGGCGGCTCTCATTGGCTCCCGGTGACCTGTGACATACCTTTACTGCTGCGAGCCGCGCCAACTGCATCCCGCTCCTGTCAGTAGGGGCGGCTGGCGTCCTTCGGCCGCTTCAGCTGCACTTTTAGTCGCTTCATGCCAATCTGGAAGCCATTCATGGCCTGGATGGCAGCCTGGGCGCTGGCAGGGTTGTCGAAGCTCACAAAGCCTGCAGGGGGCGACGGCGCACAGAGTCACAGTGTCGTGTTATCAGAAGGAGCCCCATGTCCTATGCGACTGATCATAAAGGCACCAGCAGCGTCAACACTAATTGGGAATAGGGCACCCAAATGGATATGCTTGGGCGAGACCTCTGCAGGTGCCAGGGATACGAGGACACCGATCGATCGCCTGAGGGTCAAGGTCACAGCTAATACGGAAGGTCAGGGCTGTCGAAATAACTCTGATGGGTGTCATTCAAGATGCAGTAAAAGATTCTCTCCGACAAGCAGGACTTCGGTGCCCTTTGTACTGTGCTATGACCAGGCGGCAGTGCCTACCAAAACACTTGCTCTGGTTGGTGGCCCTGTCCATGAACACCTTGGATGAGATGACCGTTCCAAAGGGCAGGAAAGTCTGCATGAGCTCGTTGTCCCCAAACTCCTGTGGCAGGTGGTAGATGAACAGGTTACAGCCCTCAGGTCCTAAAACGGGAGAGAGAGAGTCATGCATTCATCTAGGATGTGATCTTACAGCTTTGCAATCCCCTGATTTCTCTTTTGGGCCCGGTTAATTAAAGAAAAACCTGTTAGTGTCATTATACTGATAGTCATTACAATGGCTGCAATCCCGTATTCTCAGAGAACATTGGAGTAGCCAACTTGTGAAAGAATTCCTATCATTTTGTATTCACCTTTATCTATGAAATTATTAAATGAAAACGCTATTTCACATGGAATGAAAATGTCATTTCACACGAAAATGACTGAAATGAATGAGGTGTAGTAAAAAGAAGCATAGATTTTGACTGAAAGTATGAATTTAGGGTGGGTGTCATGGAGGGGAAATTCACGGGCCATGGCTCCCCAAAATCTCATCACCCCCCCCCCGCCCCTGCAAACGCCATTTGTTTATATTATATTTGAATAAAATTTTTTTGATAAAGGCATTCGTGTTACTACACATGGTCTCTCCCAGGGGCTTGCCTACAGATCTTTTGCATACCCAAAAATCCCCCACTCACCCAATCAACAACTGTCACCACCTCCACCCCCACCACACAACATGCCCCCCCCCCACCGAACACTACATAAATTAAAGACTACAATTCCAGATTAACCTTCCTAACATTGCAATAAAACATGCAAAATGCTTTTGATTGTGAACAATGCTGTATATTCCCCAATTAAGAAGACAGCAACATAGTCAAGTACAAATGGACGTTTTGGTTTCAAATGTATCATTCATTGATAAACTCATTTAATTAGCAAACGCCTCAGTGTGCAGTTCTGCAGGGGCCTGTGCTTCTCACTCACCTTCCCTTTGCTGCTGTTGGATAACCTGAGCTGGTTGTGGCAGTGTTTGTCCAATAGGGGTCAGTGTAGTCGCTGGATAAATAGCTGCCAGATAGAGAGTATGTTTACTTTCAACTTAGTAACCAAGCTGCAAATGATATTCACATCATTCTTACTGCGAGTATCAAGATAAAAACATTAGATGGAAGAATCATAATTACATTTAAAATATGTTGCAATTGAAATAGTATATGAGCTACCACTTTACAATAAGATTAACCTTATAAAGGGTTTATAAAAGGGTTATAATTAGGTTATTAGTTAGGTTGTAACACATCATTTAAGCAAATCATTAATAGACAATTAAAAACAAACTATCCATTTCCAGTTACCGCTAATCCTATTCAGGGCTGCGGGGGCCCAGAGACTATGGACTCCAGGCAGGGAACAGCCCAGGATGGGGGTCCAACCCATCACAGGGCACACACTCATGGGCAATTTGGTAGCCCCAATTAACCTCAGGATGTTTATGGACCGTGGTGGGAATCTGAAGTACCCAGAGGAAACCCGGAGTACCCAGAGGAAACCCGGAGTACCCAGAGGAAACCCGGAGTACCCAGAGAAAACCACAACAAGGGTAGAACATGCAATGGTGCCAACCTCCACAATACATTTTTACTATCATTTATGAGTGGCAAAAGGGAGCCTTATTGTAAAGTGGTACCATATATAAATGTATGAATTACAATTGATGTGTCTGGTCAGGGATGGCTATGCCAGCGGGGTTTACCAGTGTACTGCTGCACTCCAGTGAAGGCCTGCTGGAGAGTGTCTGCTGCCGTGGGGCTCTGGCCCGAGTAGGGGGACAGGCCGTTAGCATAGACGGCCTCCACTGCCGGGTGGCCGTTTGGCTGAGGGGGCAGGCCTGCGAAGCCGTTCACGATGGGCGTGACGATGCTGGGCACGGCGGAGGTAGCGATGCTGGCTGGTGGGGAACTGAGGCCTGGCAGGGCGGATTCAGGGGAGCAGGGTGAGCCGGCAGAGATAAGTCTAAAGCCGAGAAGGGTCCCGCGGGGAACCTTTGTGAATGGTTCTCAGTACTCTTATTACTCGCATATACTGTAAATAGGTTTGGTAAAATATTTGGTAACACTTTCTATTAACGCCATGTCATCTACAACACCTTATAATGCATTCACTTATAACAGCATTATAAACAGGGCTATAAATATTTATTAAAAGGCATAACACACTATAGCCATGTTTATTATGTGTTATGAATGCTTTATGAAGCTCTCATCTATAATGCACTGTACATACCTTCATAATTCAGTACAAAGCATCCTTAATTCTTATACTGACCCTTATAATATATTATGAAGGTGTTTATATTGCATTATAGATGACAGCATCATTAGAGCTTATGAAGTTTTATAGTCAGCACTATAATGCCTTATGGCAACATTATATGCTGTAATGATATATTAATTCTTATCAACCATTACTATGCATTATAACAGTATCAATAGTGCATTATAGATGAGAGCTTTATTGGAGTTTATGAAGTCCTATAATCAACAGTATAATACCTAATGACAACAGAATATGCTGTAATGATATATTAATTATTTTAAAGACCACTGTAATGCATTATGAAGGTGACAGCTTCAAATTAAGTGTTACCAAATGCTCATATAATTTTGTTGTTAATCTGACAACTCTATAGCTTTAAGATACTGTATTCAGAGGAGACACAGAGCATATAGTTAGACAGAAAGTCAATGTGACTCTCAGGACATATGTTCACAGACAATGGTTTGCGGATGGGGTTAGGGTTAACCCGAGAGTGGCTTCAGTCTGCAGAAAGAGATGCTACTGAACTGATAAACAGGTTGCTATGGAGACCCCAGTGCATGCCGTCTCCGCAATCTGACACCAACAGGACAATAAGTGGGTGACACAGGCCTACATAATGAGATGCACATAGTCAGTCACTCACACACACACACGCGCACACACCTAACTGCAAGATAAAGGTATAGTTCAATGAGCCCCAAATGGTCAGTATTGGGATATTTTCCAAGGCATTGATGCAGTGAGACAGAGGTATGGCCTGTGAATTAGAAACGAGTGCAAACAGTGGGACAGTTGGATGCATACTATGTGCTGAAGCATTTAGTCAGTTGAAATAACACACAGGGGTTCAGTAACTGCATACACTGCATGTAATAAGACTGATAACATTTCAATTTGAATCTCCATATAATTTCTCATTCAACATTCCTGGAGAAAACGTACTCTAAACTTAGCATTAGAAATTAGCCTCTTGATGAGCCGACCTTAATGGCCAGAGACTGGAACTGACAGTATAATTAAGGTACAGCGACATTAACCATGGTCTGTAGTATCCCAAACACACAAACGCATTAACTAACCCTTCCCACAGCAGCGATTAATTCTACATTATTTTAATTGTTGAGGTTTGACAAACCAAACTGTTTGAGATTTTTGTCCTAATTAAGTAACGGAGGACATTTTTGAAAGGAATGAGAATGAACTCAAAGCACAGTAACTATGCTGACACTGAAATGGAGAAAAAGGGCTCCAAAGCCTTTTGACTGTCCCCACATGTATGTCGTAGGGAGGTCAATGATAGTGTACTTCAGTGTTTCCCAACATGGTTTTTGGGGACCCCCGGACGGTCCATGTTTTTGCTTCCTTCCAACTCCCTGGCAGATAGTCCATGTTTCATCTCCCTCGCATCTCCAAAACATGGACTGTCAGGGGGTCCCCAATGACTAGACTGGGACAGAGTGGTGTACCTATTCATAATTGAGCATAACTAAACTAAGATATTTTGTTTCAAGGCAAAACAGTGGCGAAGAGACTCGATGTCAGTCATTACTCCGAAAGATGCAGCTATGGTGTCTTGCCTTCATTGGACAGATCAGTACACAAACATTTCATTCACCGAGAAGGACCAACATGTTGTTATTGTTTAACATTTCCAGTTTGAACCCCTGAAGACACCAGCTGTTAGCATGTATAAACCAAATTAGCTTTCCGGTTCATACTGCCTCATATGACAAGTTAAAAAACAGTTTACATTCATTTATCCATCTTTCAACCACTTACACGTCTACCGGATATTTTATAAACGCAGAATATAAATAACTTTTCAATCGATGTGCAATTTCAGCTTTACAGCCGCAGTCTGAGTCGAAGACACTGAGTCACTGAAATGACTCTCCATTTGCAAAGTATTTATTGTGCTAATTATACATTCAAATGAACATGATGCATCCAAATGGGAAGAACTGCACCCACGGTAATCACTGGTCTGTGCTTCCATCAACGTGTGAAATTCCCATTAAATCAAAGATGTTCTCAATTATTTTTTCTAAAACGAAATGTCATTACAAAATAAGAGGAGTGCAGTTATACACACGGATGGCCTGTAATTTACATGTATATTGCCTGTAGGTTGCATGGGATTGTTTATTGCACTTGTTATAACTTTGAAAGACTACAAAATTCCGGAACATTCTATTGCCAGAGAATCATGGAGAAATTTGTGTCAGGACGTGACAACCGCTCTCTAGACATCAGCAGGACTAAGGAGGTGCTGGCTGGCTGCGGGACGCGAGGGCCACGTCTGGCGTCCATCTTCGTGGGCAGGGCAGCTGTCGAGACACTCGGCAGTTTTAGACTCCTCTGAGTCACCCTCACCCTGGACCTTAAGTGATCACACCACGTATCAGCTGCTGTCAAGAAGCTTCTCTGGTACCTTTACTTCCTCAAGCATCGAGGACGGCCTGGATGCCACCTACCGCCCTCGCAAATGTCTACAGGTACGCCATGGAATCCACCTCAGGAGCTGCATTATACCGCGGTATGGCGGTCGCCCAGCACAGGACAGCAATGCACCACAGAGAGCAGCGATAGCAGCGATAGCAGCGATCTTGAAGGTCTAGAGACATCCTGTGTGAACAGCTTTTCCCTCACCCCCCCCCCCACCCAGCAGCCCAAGTCCATACATTCAGGCACCTTTATTTATTTTTTAACCCAAAGGTCCTAAGGCTACTTAACAGGCTACATTTAAATTGCACTTTAATAGTAAAACTGCTAAACGCGACTATTACATAATGGTGTATGGATTGAGGTAGGAGTATGTGGCACTCAGAGGGAAGTATGACAATGGCACACACACACACACACACACACTCACACACACACACACAGCCTTCCATGTATATCTATCTTCATGGGAACTCTCCATTCATTCCTATGGGTATAACCCGAATTCCAACTATGACACCCTTAACCCCTACCCAGCCCTAACCTTACCCATAAGAAACCAAGAAATACAAGACTTTTGAATGACTTTTTAAATCCTCGTGGGGACCAAAAATGTCCTCACATGTAAAAAATGACATTGGGTCCCCACAGTGTCATAATTACAAATGCACTGACACACATGCACACACAGTGTAAGTGCGATGTGAGCCCCCCCCCCGCCCCAGCCCTGAAGGTGTGAGGTCGCAGCGTGCCACCCACTAAGGGACTAATGTGGCTCAATATTAATGTGTCTCATATTAAGGATGCTGTGAAAATGAAGGAAGATTAAAGGGCATGGAATTCAGGTCCCCTCATTCACCTCCAGACAATTATTAACAATATTCCCTCTGTCTCCCCAGCATGGGAGAGCAAACCACATTCTCAGGTCATGTGACTCCATCTGCAGGCCTCATAATCCAAGTGTCTGTCCCCTTGCTGAAGTGAAAATGGCTTCAGGGTCCAAATAAAGGCCACGTTCAGCCTACACACACACACACACACATATCTATATCTATATCTACTGTATAAATTTTTTCCTTTCAAAGACATTTGTGGTTTAGGGGCATTTTGGCTTCTGGAGGGATGCTTTTACACCAAGAGCTGTATTGCTCCGCTCTGGATTAAACCGAAGGATGCAAACGCAGGGGCTGCTGTGGTAAATCAGTCTCCCAGTCTTCCCAGTACAAAAAGCACCCGGAACAGCAAAGCCCTGTGTAAGCAGGGAAAAGATTCTGCAAGGATGATGGCAGAAAGCAGGAGAAACAGGAAAAGGCGTCAAAATGTGGCTACTGTGCACCAAAGGGCTGCATGTTCATGAAAGATTAAATGATCTGACTTCTAGTCACAGAAAATAAACACACCTATAAAACATAAAATATACTTTATATACACTTAATGTACTTTAAAATGATAGACTTTTGCCTTGTATTTCTGAATAAATATAAATGGTCAACAATGCTCTGCTTGTTTACCTCTTAAACAAGAGCAGAGCTGTTCTGTATTTTGACCCCATCTAGGGTACAACCGTAACACAAGGAGGGAGACAAGATTCACTGTGGCTAGCAGGTGGGTAGACAAATGTTTACAATATTTGTGAACGATATAGCAATAATAAAGACAAGTTACACACCCGCCCAAAAGGTACAAATGTAGTTTAACAACACAAGACAGGTAGGCAAGTGATTATCGTGTCTTGTGAAGCAAATATTCAACAATCGACAAAACATTCTGAAGTAGACAGAGTTTTTGATCACACTCAAACTGCAACACAGCACAAATGACAAGTAGTGATGTAACGATGAACGCCTAAGTCCTTACCAAGACCAGAGTGAATTGAGACCAAGACCAAGGCAGGACAAGACTGAGACAAGACCAAGACCAAGGCAGGGCAAGACTGAGACAAGACCAAGACCAAGGCAGGACAAGACTGAGACAAGACCAAGACCAAGGCAGGGCAAGACTGAGACAAGACCAAGACCAAGGCAGGACAAGACTGAGACAAGACCAAGACCAAGGCAGGACAAGACTGAGTCAAGACCAAGACCAAGGCAGGACAAGACTGAGACAAGACCAAGACCAAGGCAGGGCTAGACCAAGTCAAGATCAGAAACAGACTAATGTTCAAATCTACAAAACACAATTTACAATAAAATGGGAGGTATAGGCTCCATCTTGGGGCTCAGCAGTTTGGCCTAAAATTTGTGTCACAATATAATTTGAACCATAGATATTTTTTCTTGAGCCCAAGACTGGACTCAAGTACTATACCACTAATGACAAGAACCCGGAAGGAGAATTACGAGGCTCAGAGACCAACCATGGAACAAAAGTGGGTCAACACAATGACACCCATTCAATTCATAATGAAATATACAAATCAGCACAAAGGAAACAGGTATGAAACTTAGAATGTAGAGGGAAAAATGAAGTCACTCACCTGACACGGGGGTTATGGGGGTGGGTGGCAGCCCATTCATGTTGAGCGCCCCCACCTGGTGGATCTGAGTGGTGGGGAATGCCACGCTTGGCGTCAGGTAGCTGCCGTGCGTGGCGGCCATGATGGCAGCCTGCTGTTGCATCAGCTGCGGGACAGAAGAGGACGAGGGTGAGACGAAGATGCTAATAACTCGTCTCGTCATCTCTCAGGCCTGACTGAGCAGGCCGCGCCGCTCTCTGTCCTTGGTCTCAGTCACTTCGATCAGTGTTTCCCAACCTGAGCCTTGAGGACTCCTCCAGACAGTCCACATTTTTACTCCCACCCGGCTCCGGCAAAAACGTGGACAGTTTGGGGGGGGTCCCGGAGGACTGGACTGAGAAAGACCGCCTTCGATGATCCTCGGGAAAGAAAACCTCAGGCCTAAAGCTGACGGTCACGAGCACTATACAGAAGTTACGCCCCCTTCTGGCAGGTGTACAGCCCGACACCCTCGCATGCGGATTCAGGCTGGGAGCCAAAGTGTGTTCCTTGCCTAAATGAATGCGGCTCCAACAGCCGGCTATTTCCAGGGGATGACAGTCATTTTATTTGGCCTCGCACATTATTTTTGCTACAAGGGAAGTGCGCTTTTTTTGGGGGGGGCCGGGGGGGGGCATGATTTATTTATTCTCTGACTGCAAGAAGACTGCAAACGTCTGCCGTGGACGAGAAAGTGGAATTGCCTTGGGCTCAGTTTTCATCACTGCGGCTGTAACCTTTTCTCTCTCTTAATAAAAAACGAGATGGAGGGGTGAAATGGGGCCTTGTGCCCCCCCCCCCGGCCAACACACCGGCCTCTTTATCACAGGGCAATTATCTTGGTGCCACTGAACCCCCAGCCACGACTCACTGAACTCTCACACATGACCATCAGCCAGGAGGTGGGGGTCACAGGGGTCAGGGGCGGGAGTGGGGTGTGGGGGGTGATGCAGGTTGCCAGAAGGTGATGGACTCAGTGCGGAAAGCAGAGCGCGCAGCTTTGTGTCTGTGTCTATCAGAGCATCTCCGGATGGCCGTCCAGGAGCCGTTTGGTCCTCCTCTGTCTCTCTTTCTCATTTCATTTTGTTCTGTACTTGGCCCTTTGGCCTCCTCACTGTACTCAATCAAATCTCTCTCCTCTGAACCTAAGAGGGAAAAAAGGGGCTCTTTATCAGATCTGGAAATCCTCTGCCATGCCGACCGGACTCTGAGAGCAGAGGAGAAGGCCACCCAAGGACGCGGTTGCAGAGAGTCAGGAAAAGCGAGGCTAATGTGCAGGAAAGGCAATTAATTTCCCTCAGAGGTGGTTTCAGAGACAAGCCTTTCTGTGTTTGGTGTTCAATCGGAAGGCCTTCTTCAGGACCGAACAAAGTCACCAAAGAGAATACTGTCCTGAATTAAATTAGAGGAGGTCATATAATACAATATGTCAACTGTCATCCATCCATCAATCAATGTATCCATCCAGCTCACGGTACACACACTATTTAGATAGATAGATAGATAGATAGATATTTTATTTATCCCACTAGATGTACATTCACTAACTGTGTATCTGTCACACCGTGTACATATTGTATAGCTTTCTAGCACTTTTCATTAGATGCCAGACTGCATTTCGTTGTCTGAGTAATTGTACTTTGTGCAATGACAATAAAGTTGAATCTAATCTAATCTAATCATAGGGCACAAACTATGGATGAATTTTAGAGATGCCCATTAGTCTAAGTTACGCGTCTTATTATGGCAGGAAACTGGAGTATCAGGAGGTAAAATATGGCCATATAAAGAATGCGGAAGTGTAATCTGCTATACAGATAATAAATGAGTTAGCAGGTGCTTTATGTAATATGTAATCCTCAGATGTGCCCGGTGAGGGGTTGGCCAACAGAGGGCAACAGTGACCTATTCCACCAAAGGAAGGCGGTAGCCCACGCAGATGGCAGGTCTTTTTCTGCGTATTAGGAGCTGCAGCTACTACGGGCCCCTGGGCTGGTGTGACTGAGCCGTCGTTCTGGGTCCGGTGCAATCCGACTGGGTCCAAGCTGGTCCTGTCGCTTGACTGGGACCCAATCAGGTTAAACTGGGCCCGGTTTAAAATATCCACATAACTGGATATTTTAAGATAATCATTAGAAATTTCAGCACACACTTTCTACACTCTTTCCATCATCTTAAGGGCAGATGGTGTGGAAGTCATGTACAGATGTTATGGCAGAACAGTGTTATGCAGTGTTTGAGAGCTGGGCTGGTTTTAAATTTGCATTGTCATTGTCCCCATATATTTATAATGCCACCCACCCACTCCAATCTGACTGACGTCCAGTTTTTTTGTATAAAAGTTCAGCTTTAAAACCCTGTCTTCAGCTCTATATTGGAAAGGCCTCGCACCACCTACGTCACCTTAATATCAGTTCTCTCTCAACAACGTGCATTAATGTACAAGGCATGTTGAAAACCCAACGTCCCATGCCAGGATACATGCGAAATGGGTGATAGCAATAATTAATCTTTAATCTTTAACCATTTATCACAAAGGTGCTTATATCGTTTTTGAGCAGAATAAAAAAAAACAACTGCGGTAAAAATGGAAGGATATGTACAGACTGCTGCATTCAGTGAGCACGGCTTTCTAGTTTGTTTTTATTGGCTTACCGATCAATTGAAATTATGAGACATATCAGTCACTGTCACTTATGATCAAAAGAAGTCACAGTTATCTCTGAAATCCTAGATTTCAGGCCAACACCGCAAGCTAATACCCCTGTAGCATGATGTCCACAGCTAAAAATTCATTTGCATGTCATGTCATTTACATGACATTTATATCATCTGAACCAACCCCTGGATTAACCTGCAGGGGGCGCAAAAGAAACATGACAGTGCTGGTAGGGCCCACGTCACAAAGCCTCCAAGGTCCATTTCATGAGGATAGGGAGGGAGAAAATCTCCGTGGGGCTGTTTGAGACACCGTTTAAGGTAATATGTCGCCTCCATCTGAAGTGTATAGGAATACGAATATATGAAAGATAGCACCAAAAAGATGGACGGTCGACTTGGCCTTCGTTCGACGTTGAGGCTGAAATGACAGGTGTGAGGGGGCGGACACATGACGACTCCCCCAGTGGAGGATGCGCTGATATCCCCAGATGGGGGTGAGCATGGAGCGAAAGGGGATGAGCAACTTCGCATGTTCCTCCGCGAGCTAAAGCCTAGAGATGCCAAAAAGAGGCACATTTTCCCTTTTCACTGCTACATTGGTGTGAAAAGCTGGAGGAGATAATGAAGTTTCAAAGCAATGAGCTGGGATCACGGACAAGTAACAACAGGACTTGTGTGGCTGGAAAAGAATAATTGTAAGGTAGACTAAGGGCCTTCAGGAAGGCAAGAGAACGGCATTCTGGGTAAAAAGGCATTCTGGGTAAAAATTAATAAGACAAAACTGAACACTTAATCTGCTTATAACTGGCACCGTCTCACACACATAAGCTTTATTCTTATTTTACTAATTTCCTTTATTATTGCCATAGTTTTATTTCACCAAATCGCACAGATTTGACCAATAGAAAAATATGCAACTTTTTAAATATCTATAGAAAAAGAAGTTGGATATGACAGGCATGTAATTACCAGCCAGCCATACAGAATGTGACGGTCTGTCCCCCCGCATACATCGGTATGAAGCCCTTTGAACAAACCCTCCTGGGGGTCTGTGTGATTACTGAGCAGCATGGTTAAAGTGACATGTGAACAGGGGTCAATTTCTGAGTATTTATGAAACAGCCAGTGTAATTATGGTAATGCGTTATTCAAAGGCTCTTTCAAAACACAGCTGACAAGGACATTGTGCGTCGGCCATTAATTTTTCTTTCATTTTAACAAACATGAAGAGTCATTTTTCATAGTGAAATACTAGAGCAGAAAGCAGGAAGACATTATGGAGACCTTGAGGCCAGTGAGGGAACGGCGTGCTGAGGGCGGGGGGCGCTTGTTAAGGGGGTGTGACTACCCACAATGCCCCGCTCCCTGCTCTGGCCTCCATTGTGTGAGAGGGTGTGTGACCAAACAATATTACAGCTATTCCGGGCTGCTCAGCCTACATGATTAAGGCCTGTCAGTGTGTGTGTGTGTGTGTGTGTGTGTGTCTGTGAGGGAGTGTGTGTCTGTACACATATACATTAACCCGCAGCAGAAGGAGCTGAAGTATTTATTGCTATCTGAAGGGCACCTGCTCTGGAAGCCACTCTGCTTCTAAAAGCTGCAGTGCCTGCAGGACAGGAAGCCCTGAAGGAGGCCGATGGTTTTATTGGGCGACACCCGCCGCTCTGTCACTGTCATTCCATCTTGGCCTTGGATGCACAAGTCACAGTGAGGAGGAGCATGGGGACACGCAGCAATAAAGTATGGCGTGAGGCATGGCAGAGAGGAACAGGGGTGGAGGCACAGGGGCACAGGCACCAGCTTAAAGCTGATTGGCCGACGGAGTGCCCTCTCTCCTGTCATCGACCGATTCAAAACATATCATTGGCTAACGTTTAGGTTGGCTACTGTGGATGAATTATGGCCTCTGTTGTCTTTGAATCGCCTCTGGTGAGGGAATGAAATGGGGCAGCCTGAGAGTGCTGCGTCAATAAGATGATGGGGAGTGGCCATTTTGGTCAGTAGGCGTGTCGGAGGAGGCGGGGCAGACTCACAGCATGGGCGTAGGTGCTGTAGGTACTGAAGGGCAGGGCGACAGCTGGGTTGAAGATGCCGAACTGGCCGACCATCTGCTGCATGCGACGGATGGTGCGCTCCTTGTCTGTGTCTGCGAACTTCACCACCAGGCTGGAGGAAGCGCCCTGGCAAGACAAACAGATTAGCACTGCTCCTGTCACACCTAGCGCCGCGCGGCCACGCTCCCGGTTACCGATATCCACAGCTACATTCACTCCCAGTTAGCGATATCCACAGCCACGGTCACTCCCAATTAGCTTCAGTTGCGGGTACCTCTTAACATTCCAGGCGAAAAGAGCCACATTGAAAAAACTGCAATACCCCAGCACACGTCAAACTCGATTTCACATCGCTAGTCTTTAGCAGTTTTAATGATTTTAAGTAAATAATGAACAGAATTTAGTTACATTAATGTTGATATACACGATAGCAGACAAGTGGAGGGGCTTGACGAAACTTATGTAAATTGCGTAATTTTTTTTGATGAAATACAGTACAAAATATTTAATACAGTGACTTTTATTACGGTAATTTCTATTTTGTTAGTCCTTCCCAGGCTTTTTTAAGGCATTATTTTCGGGTTACGTCAAAAAACGGCTTATGATGGGGCTCTCAGAACTAATTAATGACGCAAGGTGGGGTGTGACTGAACAGAGGAAAAATTCTAGATCCTAGAATTCCTAGAATATCTGATAGATACGGCGGCTTGCAAAAGTATTCAACCCCCTTGAAAGTCATCATAATTTTCTGCATGACAAAAGATTTGCACATTTATTTGCCCATTCAGTATTTTTATTCTGAACTCTTATGCTGTGACAATACATTTCCAAAATCAAAATAAACCATTTCCTTTAGATATTTAACCGAAGAAGAAAACTCAAAATTTAGTGTTTGCATAGTATTCAACCCCTATACATTAATATTATGTCGAGAACCCTTTTGCTAAAACAACGGCCTAAATTCTTTTGGGGTAAGTTTGTACCAGTTTTGCACATTGTAAAGGAGTGATTCTTCACCCTTCTTCTTGACAGAATTTATAGAAATCCTCTAGGTTGGAGAGACGGCGCCTCTGGACAGCAGTTTTCTAAATAGTGCCACAGATTCTCAGCAGAGTTAAGATCAGAGTTTTGACTTGGCCATGTCTGGTCACTAGCTAAGAACTAACAAACTAACTAGTTAACTAACTAACTAACGTGGAGAGTGGCGCCTGCTTAAGTCATTTTTCCACTTCCTTTATCAGAGGGAGCAAAAATGTGGACTGTCTGGCAGGGAGCAAAAACATGGACTGTCTGGCAGGGAGCAAAAACGTGGACTGTCTGGGAGGGAGCAAAAATGTGGACTGCCTGGGGGTCCCCAGGTTGGGAAACACTGCTTTATAAATTTATAATACGTCTCTGCAGAACCCCTGCAGCTGTTCTACAGGCACCCAGGGGGTTTCAGACATCAGGTACAAACCCCCGTCACAGAAAATTTTCTTGAGTATCCAGTGGCATCTTAATTAGCATAGAATGTATATTATTTGTTGGTCTGCAAGCCAAACAGTTTCTCCGACGGATTCTCCTCCAGTGTGTAAAACATAGGAGCTGCTCTACAATAATTACAGAACACTTCCCTCGAAGTGTATTATTAACACTTGTTTCAAAGATGATTACCATAATTGCTCAATTAACATGAATAATGTCGTGTGCAAATATTGCCTGGTGAGAGTGTCACTGCCTGCTTCCCACCTGTCCCTCTTCCCTGATATTTTGTATATGCTGCTGTGTTTTGTTTTGCATCACAACGTGACCTAGAGCAAGAAACTGGCCGGCTGGTGGTTTTTGTTCTTTTTGCCAGCTTCGCTCTGGGTTTCCCCTGCCGCCTTGTGCTATCTCATCATTATTCTCCCATGTCCCTGTAAAAAGGGGAACTTGGCAGAGGAGCCCTATCTGCTCTGCTGGTTTCATATGTCGCATGTTTCCATTTCGCATTTTCTGAATGTCAGTGCACGGGACACGGTGAAAGAAAGGGATTTTAACATTATTTTGATATATTTTAGGACTTCATTTGAGGAAATAAAAAGTTTGTGGTGAATTGGCATGCTGCCTAGGATTTCCCCTGTATGACCTCTGGGACAGGCTCCAGGTACCCTATAACCCTGGACTCAGTAAGCAGCTATAGAAAAGGCGCGGAATGAGCAATGACTGGATATAAAATGTAAACCACTGGGACTTTTTATTTTATTTTTATCTATATTTATTTATTATCTATCTATCTATCTCTCTGTGTGTCTATGTATGTATATATATATATGTATATATGTATATATGACATTAGGAACAACCAGGAAAATGTGATCATTCATTTCAAGTACTAATAAATTGAGACCCAAATTACAGTTCTAAAAGAGCTGTTCAGAATTAAAAAGTTCATTGGCAAGCAATCTCATCGGGTGCTTTTTAATTAATAACCCCTTTGCAGTAACATAAAACACCAAACATTTGTGTTTAGTATACTTTTGGGAGCCAGTGACTACAATTGCAATTAATACCAAAATGGCAAGAACAGAACTGAATGAATCAGTCAAATAATTATGCAACTTAATAAAAAGAAAATGTCTCTGTGGAAAATATGTGCATATATGTTAAACATTGCTAGTCAATAGACTTTTGTGATGAAATCAATAAATTCACGACATTTTTTCAGAATTACAGAAGACTTTCATGTACATATAGAACATACAGCTCAGGAAAAAATTAAGAGACCGCAGCAAATTTTTTTGTTTCACTCAATTCATGAATATGCTTTTGTGTAAAATATTGATTTTTTCCAAACTCCAGCCTGGCCCTTCCCTGCGTCTCATTGATGACGGACTCCTGCCTTGCTATAGGACTTCAGTCCTGCTTCTAGGAGCCCGTTATGTACTGCCCTAGCAGTGCACTTCACACCACCTAATGTTTCCCATTCCTTTTGAAGGTCACTTGAGGTCATCCTCCGATTCATGAGGCACTATAGGAGAAGTTGACGGTCATCTCTGGCGTTAGAAAGCTGCTTCTGCTGTCTACCTGGCTTGTTTCTGGCCATTGCCAGTGTCTCCTGCTTCACCTTCCTCTTGTGTACTGCTGTCTTAGAATTTGAACTTGGAAGCAGCCTGCCGCACAGTGTAGCCTGCTGCCAGCAGAACCACGGTTACACCAGGATTTAAAAATGCAGATTTTTTTTAAATATAGAGTAATTTTTAGAGCTGTATATATAAAATTCAAAAATTCTGGTTGTGTTCAAATACAGTTCACACCTATGAACATTAGATTATGTCCCGGATCTGGAATAAGCTTCTGGCCTTGTGCCAAGCTCACACCGCTAAGGCGCATTCCTCTGTGTACACTGTCCTGCTTCTCGGGGACTCTGCATTTTCGGCTAAAGCTAAAACACAGTTTAGCCGCTTTCTTCGTGTATATAGGGATGCTTGATTTCTCAAAGTGGAATGCAGTGCTGTAATCTTAACCATTTTCTGACACTATCTCTGTGTTTGGACCACAAAGATGTGTGCGTGTGTTCTGTGTCTGGGGAGGACTTGCCCTTTGGTAGATACCTACTGTGCCATTAAAAGTGGTTGTCTGTGGCCATGGCAACACAAAGGTTTCCCAGCATCCCTCCCCGAATGCTACGTTAGCTTAGCAGCTATAAGCGAGGCACTCTCCACCCTCTCATGCAAATCCAGATGTGTGTGCTTGTTATGTGTGAAACAGCTGCAGCTTGTATGTTCATTTCTAAATATCCACTTAATTCATAGTATTTTATTATATTATTTCAGATTTTGTGTTTAAAATTATTTAAG
>JAODKN010000044.1:12842161-12862784 GCA_026774425.1 Petrocephalus zakoni
GAGAACGGGACGGATTCGCACGAGGGGAACAAGGGGGCGTGGCACACGGGAGGATCGGACGGCAGGGCATGACAGTTGTGCTCTAGTGGACATATTTATATAAAATATAATTGAAATGTTTAGATTTTCTCTGGACATACATTAGCCTGATACTGCACATTAACTTAGATAAATGCAACTTGAGATCTGAACCACTTTCACTATCCTCTCGTACCCATAATCAGTCAGAGCCAAAGCCCAGAGCACTAGCCAGCGAACACTAGCGAAGGCCATTAGAAGCAGAGCCTTGAAGCGCTCGTGTCAGCGTGCTGGGTTAGAAAGGCCCCTGGGCTACCGTCCCCAAACAAGACATTCTACCATTTCTCTGATCAGAGCTGTGGTCACGTTCCAGAAACTTCAGCGACAGCCATGGAAGACGTTGGTCAAAGAAACATTTCTGCCGAGCATCAAGCTATAAAATGTAAGCTTGGAATCTTCCTGATTGTCTGTGTGAGGTGCCCTTTGACCCAAAACTACCAACAGGGGCATCTGGGAACTCCGCCGTGATACACCAGCATAGTACATTGTTAGATATGGCCCCAGCCTTTAGACTTTAGAGGGACAATTAAGAATGTTAGTCCGCACGACAGGTGACAATGTCGTTAGGCAAGAACCGGCAACTTACAGTCAACCGGCGAAGTACATTCAAGGAACGTAATCAGAAGGTTGCTGGTTCAAATCACAGCATCCCAACTCTCCAGGAACTTCTGGGAGTCTCCCGCAAATTGACAGCAGCTCCCAGACACCCGCAAATGATACGCAATGTCCCAGAAATCTGTCGTTCCGCTACTCAGTGTTGTTAAAATTGCCCACCCACCTGCCATCACTGCAGTTGGCAATATACATATAAGGTATCGGGTCTGTGGCGGTGACGTCATTGCGGGTTATATGGGTTAAATGTAGTGGATGCATTTCATTGTTGTGGTGTGTAAACAATGACGAATTCATAAATAGGGGTCATTTTAGCACAGTGTGACCCCAAGAGCATTTATTTACAAAAAAGAGTAACCACTTCATGACTTAAAACCAAAATCTCAATCTGCAAAAGGCAAGAATCTCACTTCCATTCATAAAATGATACATTCACAATGGCAGACAGTGTAAAACAATAAGAATATATCACTGGCTTGTTTTTACAGTCTAAAACACACCACTTCTGCCCGCAGAATAAATATTCAGAGAGCATGAAAATGACTAAGTTGTTCACTGGTGCTATGAAACAAAAATCTCACTCTTGACATGAAAAACAGCAGCCAGGGGAAACACAAAGGAAGGTGGAAGCCGATTCGATCTGTGATTTATGCTGAGGCCACGATTTAAATATTTCTTTGTTTGATCCGTCCACCTCCCCTGCAACATATTCGTGGAGCATATGAGAAGATTTACAGGACCTCGCAACACAAATTCATTTAGATTCAGTGGAGACATCACTGAGACTGGTAGTTTATTTTCAAGTACATTTTGTTCCCTGGTATGAACCAGCATGAAGTACACCAGGAGCTGGTCTGCAAATTGATGGTGTTTGTCGTTATGATAAAACTTGGACCCAGTATAAACTCACAGTGAAGCCTAGCTGGTTTGAGTTTGAAAAATAGGAGTATTTTAAGCTTCTTGCTTATTTTTAATATCTCCGGTAAACTCTATGTAGTTATCATTTTCTGTACCCTCCAAGTCTGCCTCTCCCAACCATGGGTGACAAGACTACATTCATAATTATGTTTTTATTTTCTGTAAATAAAAAAAAAATAAAATATGAATTCTCCTCCAGTCTCTCAGTAGGAGCTATGAACTCATTTTAGCAAAGTGAAGTGTTGATATAAAGTCAGAGCCAGCAAACCAACTGGTCTGTTCATACGTAGATCACTAATATCCAGAATCACAGCCAAACCTGACAATCTGTTTTGTAGATGCATGTTGGGAATTATTGGCAGGAAAGGACTTCTCCACCCAGGACACTTAATACTGCAATGGCGCTTGGAAGCACCAGGACGCTGGTCAACGGAGATATGGAAGCGCGGGGAGACTTAGTATTTCATACACACCAAAATGATATCCACCAAATATTTGCATGTGAAAGAAATTTCTTTAAAACAGGCTGATTTGCAGTTAAATTGTGGATCTGAATATTTGCACTGTCAGCCCACAAGTAGAACAATAATGGGCCTTTCACTGTTTGAGAAGACGGCCGCTGATGGCATCTTCGATGTTACATTTACACTTTTCAAGACACCTATAGTACTTGTGTCCTGGCTACTTCAACCACCCCCCCCTCTGAAGCCCCCACCCGGATGCTGCAACTGCAGCCTTTCTGCAGTGGTACGCTCACCACACAGTAGCTAAGGTGGTGAAGGGGCAGGAGAGAATTCACCAGTTAGATGTAGGGGAGGATCCGATAGGGGTTCAGTAGGCAATATCAGCCAGAACATCAGGGTACCACCCCTACTCTTCTGAAAGATGCCCAGGGATCATTTGTCACCTCAGAGAGTCAGATCCGCAGTTTAACATTTCATCCAAAGCCATTTTTACAGCACAGTTTGATCCGCACCAGTTTGCCTACAGAGCTAATAGATCTATGGAGGACGCTGAGGCCACTGTTCTCGAAGCTGTTCTGTCCCACCAGGAGCAGCAGGGGAGCTACGCACGGCTGCTCTTCATAGACTTCAGCTCTGCTTTAATACCATTCGCCCTCACAGACTGGTGTCCAAACTGTTGGACATAGGACTTTCGCACTCCACCTGCCTTTGGATCAAGGACTTCCTGAGTGGCCACACACAGAGGGTTAGAATGGGCCCCCACTTCTCCACACTCATCAGCCTCAGCACCGGCTCCCCACAGGGCTGTGCTCAGCCCCTTGCTCTATACCCTCTACACCCACAACTGCATTCCTGCTCACCACAGTAACACCATTGTTAAGTTCGCTGACGACACCACAATAGTAAGGCTCATCTCTGGGGGGGATGAGCCTGCTTACAGGGATGAGGTGGAGCGGCTGACAGCATGGTGCAGGAACATCAACCTGGTCCTCAACACGAGCTAAGACCAAGGAGGTCATTGTGGACTTTAGGAAGACAGCAGACAACATCCAGCCACTCATCATCAGTGGGGACCGTGTGGAGAAGGTCTCAGACTTCCACTTCTTGGGAGCCACCATCAGGGAGGACCTGAGCTGGGGAACACACACTGCTGAGCTAGCGAAGAAAGCCCAAAAGAGACTCTACTTCCTGAGAGTTCTCAGGACGAACAACATCCCGGAGAAAGTGCTGGTGTACTTCTACCGAAGCACAGTAGAGAGCAACCTAGCCTACTGTCTCTGTGCATAGTTCTCTAGCTGCACAGTAGCACAGAGGAAAGAGCTCCACAGGGCTATCCTTCATCCATCATCATGCTGAATGCTGCTAAGGTTGACAATCTGATCTAGTGCACCCTAATTCAGTTGGACCATTGCTTAACTAGCTGCTATTTTTTGTGTGCAATGCTGGTCTGTTTGTCATTTGTTTATTTATTGGATCATTTTGTTTTATTGTTTTGATGTGACACTGGAGAAGTTTTAAATGTCGTTGTTATGGAAACAACAATGACAACGAAGCATCTGAATCAGTGTCCCCGCAACTGCACTGGGGTCTTGGAATCCACACAGACTACTCTATTGGCCACACCAGCAGCTCTTCCGGCAGAAACCCAGCTTTTCTAAGCCAAGACCAGCTTAGCTTCAGAGGTATTACCTACTCTGGACTGCAGATGGTACAGCATGCTTCCCAGGGGCGTGAGACTTGCAGGTTTAATATCGAAAGTCCAGCTCATTCGGGGGCAAAAGCCGGGCAGAGTTAGATCATGTACGAACAAAGTACGGGGAACAATCCAAAGTCAGAATGAGGAATAAAGCAAGAGGTCAAACACCAGATAACCTCAAAACCAATACAAGCACTCAGACCACAACCTAAAAATGAGAACTTCACAATAAGGAGAGTATCTGGAGGGTTTAAGTAGTCACAACTAATGTAGCCCAGTGTGTGTGATCAGGAACTAGAACAGGCCATTGGTATTCAGGCGAGGGGGGCTGTCGGTGATTCTGAATGGAAGACACAGCGCTCTGAGAAGGCGTGACACAATAGTCACCCCAGTGAGCGGAGAGACCGCTCTTCTCACTGACCACCACTCCCACAGCTCTTGCGTCATTATTCACAATAACGGTTCTTACTATTATTACTCTTTGGTTCATAAGCATGGATGTAACTTCATTTAGCTCAACTTTTTAAAAGCCATAAAACATTTCGAGAGCAGGGCTGTCAGCCTGCGGCTCGTCACTCACGCCGCTCTGAATATGGTCCATTTAACATCGATGCTACTGAAGATAATGGTGATAAGTAATGCTGTTCCAAAACCACCCACTTAGGTTTTGCCACTTAAATCCACTGAGCTCTGGAATTAAGGGTTTATAGACTGATCTTAATCCTGCCCAGGAAACAAAAAATAACCTTGTCGCTATACTGAACAAATCAGAGCCGAAATACACATATATACATACATCCACCTTCTGCCTGAACTTGCACTCTCACTTGTCAAGATCACAGGAACACAGGCTTGATTAATAATGTCTGGCCAATCTATCTGCAATCCTCACCACTGCCTGCCACTCGTATTCCTCAGCACTCATTCTGCAGTCTGCGGTGAGCTGAAACCTGTCAGTTACCTGGAAATATCGTTGTGTCAAATGCCAATTCATACATTTTATTTTCTCATTTATGAGGGTGTGTTCAATTATTCAGGTGAATCGACCAGTACAAGCCGATCACTTTACCCCAGTTAATGCAGACACAATGGTCTGAATGCCACTCTAGGGGTTTCTACATCAGTAGGATTTTTATTATGTCAGTGTATTGATTGGACCTTAGCGGCCTGAAGGACCTCTGTGGATTTACCCAAGCCTACAGTCACACTGGCTATAAAGAGGCCTCTCTGTGCCTGGCTGAATCAGGGGGTCTTAACCTTATTAATTCACTGCGGCTGTTCAGCAGACCACATGTAACTTGACACCAACCACTAGTGATTTTTGGGGGCCCCCGCTTCCTTAGTGTAGTCACCACTCATGGCTAACAGGGGGCCCCAAAACCTTAGGGGCCCCCACACAAAGCACATCGCAAGTGTTGATTTTCCGACACAGACAATGCCCATAAAATCCCCACCCACATTCATTACTGCTACATTAGCAGTACGTGACGCAAAGCCAGATTTAACGTGTTATCGGTTTTATTAATGTACGACTCTCGGCAGTGTCCCAATCTATCCTCGAGGAAAGCAAATTGAAAACCTCTCCAGGAGGACAAATTAGGGCCCTTTTCCTACGGGGGCCAGAAGACATCATCCTCCACGATGATCACAAATACGGCTAAATGATGGATCGGTAATCGGAGCGGAAGCCATCTGGCCTGACGTGTGTTTGTTTGTGTGTGTGTGGCATTTAGCTCAGCTGTACCGAATGCACAGCAGCATGCACAGCCTGTCCTCACACTGAGTAAACAGAGCGTTTTATTTTGTGTTTTCATGGTGTGGTGGACAGATGTCCCCCCCCCTCCCACACACACAAGCTTGTTTACACTGGACCACAGCACGAGGCTAGTCTGCAGTCCCTCGTCCATTTGTTTCCGTGGGTTGGATGCATGGTCACAGTCCCCTACAGACACATGTGGATCTTAATGTTCGGCATTGGCTCATTCGGGGAAGCTGCCAGTTCTGTTTCACACCCTGACCCACACAAACACGGCTAAAACAAACACCCCCTCTCTTATACGCACGGGCGCACACCGCGGCATGCTGGGAAGGGAGAGGTCACGGACCTGTGTCTCATTTACATTCATAGTTATCCAGATAATGAAGCTCTGTATGTGGGACGCCCAATGACAGCAGTTCTGATGCCAGTTATTTCCCTGTTTCACCCTGCCGAATGCCAGATGGGCGGGCCGGTGACAGAGACGGCTAGGTCTGCGTTTGGAAAGCTCCATATCACTCTCACACATGAGCATGGCGGCTTCAATGCAGAGCTCAGAGTGACAGTCATTACACCCCCCACTATGGACCCCAATCTCACCCAGGATCCTTTGCCAAAGATGATAACTGGTCACCAACTACTGTTCCCCAGGGGCTCCAGCAGCAATGCAAACACAAGGTCCACTGGGACCAAACGAATGTGACGACCATGGGGAGTTCCAGAGGTGAACGGGGGGGATTGATCACAGAGTCTGGATTCAATTGTAGGGCAGTTCGGATGGGGACCCAAATTCGGAAGCTGGTGATGATAATAGTATCAAACAGTCTGCCCAGTTAATTAAACTTGAAATGATAAATTCCCTTCACAAACTGATATCATTACACCCACATTCTGTGAGACTTATCTTAAATCTTGTGACTGTAAAGATTTAGTAGTCCCCTTTCCATTTCATGAAGACTATTAACGCACATTATGGAAAAAAATAAACTTGTAATTCATGTGAGATGAAAAATTGAGAAAACTCTTTCTTTGGGATCACATATGCTACCTATCCTTGCCCATTCTATATACAAGCAATCAGTTCGTTTCAAGTCAAGCTACAATTCTAAAGAAACCTTTTTTTTGGTATTATTAAGGCATGCTCTGATAAACACTTGGGTAGCACCTTCCATGAAGCCCATATTCATAAAGCCTAAGAACTGTTCTTATAAATCATCGTAAAACATTAATAAAGTATTATAAACACGGGTATAACTACTTATATAAAGCCATAACACATTATTGTCATGTGTATTATGAATTATGAATGCTCTATGAAGCTCTCATCTATAATGCACAATAAATACCTTTATAATGCAGTACAAAGCATCCTTAATGCTTATACCGGCATTTATAATGTATTATGAAGGTATCTATAGTGCATTATAGATGAAAACTTCATAGAGCATTCATAATGCATAATACACATGGCTATGATGTGCTATGCCTTTTGATAAATATTTATAGCCATGTTTATAATGTATTATTTGCTACGAATGTTTTGATAAATGACTAAAAACATGGCTTGTAAATGCTTGCATGCTTTGGAAAATTATTCAGATATTTATTCATGTCTTATCAATTTCTGTTATCAGCAGCACACAAACAGAGTCATACGGCCTAAACAAGACAATACAGCAATCAACACGAATTTCAAACACACGCGTTACTACCACAAAAACCCATTAATATTGACCTAATCAGCGTATGCTAAGGTCATTACTGGGTAATGCACAACACACCCGGCATATTCTCATGTCGCTTCCCCGCCCCCATCCACCTCTACCTCCTCACGCTGGGAGTCCTAACTACATTCTGCACTACAGGCGTTACCACACAGCAACAAAAGGAACCAGGCAATCACATAAAGAATGGCTTTAGCACCCATGGAAGCTAAGTAAATGATAACAAAGCACAAAGCAGGAAAGAGGAACAGGAGCAACACCAGCAGCAGTAATAGCTATTTTGTATCTATAAAGTTTCTCAGTGGTAGTAAAGGCAGTCGCTCGTTTCGAAATGTTGCAGGCTGTAAATGCATTCGCCAGTTCTTCACAGCTGGAATAACAAAGCACAGCAAAACAGCATAATCTGTAGTGTCCATTAGTGCACTGAAATAATGCGCTTATCTCCAGGCCCTTACATGACAGGTACTCATATCTTGAAAGCATGACAGCAGATTAGAAGATACAAGTTCAGAGTACACAATGAGATACAAATTACGCAGAAAAGCAAAACGAATAATGATTGCTATAAACATTCGATATCCATGAAATCATATAGACAATTCACTGTTCAGAGCAGAAATAATCAGAGCTAAATGATGAGCACAATATAAAATGCGACGCTGTCATAGTGAATCAAATGTTTAATTATTTCCATGGAGGAGAAGATAGGGCATGTGTTATATAATAGCCTGTCTAGACTTCAATGACAGTTCAATGTTTTTTTCTGACAAAAGTTAATTAGTGATTGATAGCCTGAGAATTAATTCTACACTGTATGAATTAGAATACTTGGTACCTGCTATATAATATGTGGCAATAAAAAAGTTATTTTTCATAATCCCGGCTAATTTTCTCTCTGTGATCAATAAAACGAATGACTCCTTCAGTCAATTCAGCTGCAGAGGTTTAGCCAACAGTTACCGATGTACTTCTTCAAACTATAGCCAGGTCTAAGCATTATCTATTCCCTTGTGTGGCCTTCTTTTCCTCATAAATTAATAAGAGAAAATTGGATTCCCATACATTTTTGAAGGCTTTCAGTATAGTGGAATGTGTCATTCAAGGGATATTGCCAAGGGCATAACTTTGTGTTGAGCATTGGCGAGGTTGAGGTCTCCACCCTTTTAAGGGAGTCCAGAGGGTTTTATTGGCTGGTTTTGATTATTGAGGGGGGGATGTACATCCATGGATGTCACACACTGCATCTTTTCATAAAAATGCATGCATGTATTTGCTTAAGCATAGACTTGTTAATATGCAGCGGCGACATTTACCTCCGCTCAAACCACGCGTTTGTCTGTTGCTGCAAGCAATCACTATGGTAAACATTAAATAGTCATGATCCTTGTGGTTGTTGGAGATGTTCTGCTAACCAGCTAGCTAGCTATGATTAGGGGTGAAGCGCGGAAAACCGCGGTCCGCAGGTCAGAGTTAGGTGCACCAGATTGATTTTTGACAAATCGATTATCGTAACGAAAAACATTTGACTATTTATAGGAACTTCAGAATTTCCCAGCGGAGTCACAGATTGATGTGATCTCTCGTGCTGTATATCAAAACATTTAATAAATCAGGGAAATAAAGCCATAAATAACAACAGACAGGATCGTGGTTTCACCTCTCAAGTAATCTCTTGTGTGATTGCTTAGAGACGATCTGGGCAGTCAATCAATGATAAGCGTATAGAATTAGACGCCACCAGTCTGAAAGATCCACCTGATTATTTTGTTTTTTTTTTATTCTCAGTAATAAAAGGCTGCTATTTCAGCCTTTCTATCTGCTTATACATTTAATTTGTATATTTGCCCTGGACAAAAATGTAACTGAAATTAACCCAAGCGTGACCTGTGAACCAGAATACGAGCCAAACCGTGAAAATCTGTACCATTGTCACCCTTGTTACGATCCTCTGACTACCTACCCTTACAAAAATGAACCATGGTTTTACTATGGTTTTTTGGGTAACCGTGAGTCTATGACTATGGTTTTATCATGGTTTCACTACAGTTACCATGCAGTGCTATAAGTGAACCATAGTAGTTCCACAGTTACCTTGAAGTGCTATAAGTAAACCATGGTAATACTACGGGTAGGAGCTTAGTAATCATAATTTACATGAGGTACCATAGTAAAACCATGGTTACTGTAAAAAACCCCATACCCAAGACCCAAAAAGCCATAGGAAGCCACAGTGAATTTCCATAAGGGTAGTTTTTGAAATAATAAATGGGTGACATGCATGTTCACTGTGGTATATTAATATATTGTGCAATCCCTGACATTTAAACAAATAAGAATCAGTGCACTGTACTGCATGTCTGCACTATAATCAACAGCAGATTCTATTTTCCTAACCCGGCACACACTGAAAGCAAGACGTGAGCATAAGAGAATAAACAGTGCGACGTACTGAAAGCACGCACGCCAATGACATTCTAGGCGGGTCTGTGCTAGGTGTGCTAAGACGCGTTACTGAGCATCCTTCCTACCTGCTGTCGTCGTGCACTGTGACACCTCCTCCTGACATTTGGCTCCCAACCCCCAGCAATAACACGCCTGGAAGCAGCCTCGCTCGGGCATGAAAGAATTCTGGTGATGCCCCATTTTTTTGTTATTTTTTCCGAACATTTATTTCATTAATACTCTATAATATATCTTTTTTTCACAATTCTATCTGTGCACTTTTTTGATTGCACGTCGTCGTGTGCTGTCTTTGCACGCAATGATATCGCACGACATGTAGGTTCCTCTGTACCCCAACGTACGCGCTGCTGTATGCACAAGAACTGGGGATCAATAAAGTTGATCTAATCTAATCCCATCTGTTCCATGCTTTTGCACATTTCAGTCACATTCCTCCACGCCAACAAACAGGTGTCCATGGAAACATGGCAACTCTTTTGAATCCCGGGGAATCTCTTTATGTTTATTGAAAAGAGTGAATTTTCAGGCCATTTAAAACGAGTTATGAATCCCCAAGTGCAGCTCTTATGCCCCACGACAGCCAGGCATGTCAGTGCACTCCCGGCTTGTTCACACGCCACGGGAAAGCGTAACGGTGCTCTGATTGTAGCATCTTCACCAAAATGAAAGGAAGCCCCCTTCTCTGTCCCCATTACCTGCGCGGCGGTTTGACTGCCGAGCCGGGCACCATCGCCCTTACCCTGTTCATGCTGTAGCATGGATCGTGATAATGTGCCGGTAAATGAGAGTGAAAGGGCTTCAAAGGGAAGGAGAAAAAGGTGAGGCAGCAGAAAGCTGGAAGATCTGGAAGGTCTTCCACAATGATATTAGCTCATTAGCTAAGAGCAGAGAGGCAGTCTGTCGGCTATTTGGCAGAATGTGAGCAACACCCTTTCCCTAAAATGCATTAATGTACCTTATAATGTGCTAATTTGTTACTGTCGTCTAATGGACCACATTGGTTGTTAGTGCATAAAAGTCTTCTGCTCTTGGCCATTACACATCCTAGAACACATACATATATGCATGCACGCATGTTATGTAAGTCAATTTGTAAGACAGCAGACTTTTAAAATAAGATTCCTTGTCCTCTTATCAACGTGATATGGATAAAATAAGCAGGAAGAGGTGCGTGAGGAACACCCCTCACCTCCCTTTCCCAAGTCCTCTCTCCATCGGACAGACCAGGTGAGCCAGTGTGGTCCATCCTGTGACATTACTGGCTACATGTAGCCGTGACAGACGTCTGTCCATATAATGTAGATCAGTGTTTCTCAACCCAGTCTTCAGGGACCCCCCCAGACAGTCCAGAGTTTTGCTCCCTCCTACCTCCCAGGTGTTCTTGATTGTTTGGTTGTTGGGTTCAGGTGTGTTGAGAGCTGGGAGGGAATAGAAATGTGGACTGTCTGGGGGTCCCTGAGGACTGGGCTGAGAAACATTAACATAGATAGAGACATAGATATGCAAGATCAGTCAGCACCAACATCTGGACTGAAACAGAAGCTTCAAGGAGACCATTAAAACCAACTGTGGAAGTGGCCCACTGGGCTTTCTACAGTCTCCGGATGCCATGTTGTAGTTTTTCTCTTAAGAAAAAACCTGAATGTTATAGCGCTTGTATCTCACTTTTCCGTGGCCTAGCCATGGTTCTTTGGGCTAGTTTGAATGTCCACCATACCAAGAGATACACCATGGATATACCGCAATGTGGGACAGTGTCAAAACACACAGCTCGGAAATATACTTTCAACTGCAGAGGACGCACGTCACAAAGAATTCAAGAGAAAAAAAAAGGGAAAATTCGATGGAAGCTTCCCCTCCAGAAGGATATTATGGAATCATGTTATCATGCACGGGTCCCTGGTGAGCTCACGAAAACAGAAGCAGGGACCAAAAGGAAGAGGAAAACCAAGATGGAGCCGGAATTAGCAAACGAAAAACAGCCTCGGAGAGGAGGAGAGGGAGGAAGACAGAATTAGAAGCAGGGGGCAGCAAAATCTTGGCTGACAACCGGCGCTCCTATTGATCGGCTGCCAGAGCCCATATACCCCCCCCCCCCACCCCCAGCCCCACGCGGGCACTTTACGCTCTCTCTAGAGCAGAACATGGCTGTATATTTAAGAACAGCAGTTAGTGGGGGGCGGCTGCCGGGGATCGTGGCTAATGACTTTTTAATTTACAGCCCTCCCATAATGCACTGGGCAGGGTCAGGCGAACAGAGCGGGCCAGGCCGACCGCCTGCTTAATAACGCAGGCACCTTAATTAAAATTAATATCCACACCATCTATAGAATGGGGGGGGGGAGCGGGGGAAATTGGGTGAGGGAGAAAAGAAGGAAGAAGAAAACGATAGAGGAAAGAGACGTTTAGGGAAGAAGAGATTGCTAAAGCTACCTCCACGGCTCTCGCTGTCCGCCGGCTTCACTTGGATGGGGCGAGTCATCTGCAAACGACAAGGGGGGGGGGGGGAGGCGGTTAGCTCTGCTGCGTGAAAAATCCCCCCCGCACACACAGCCCAAAACACGAGTTCCACAATACACATCACCCAGGACAGGTCCTACAGAGAACAGGTACGCAGAGTGCATGGCACACACACAGGACACTCAAACTGACACACAATCACTCTCACTAATGCATCACATGTTTACGGCAAAGCGGATGCCTGTGGTCCAGCGCCAGGGGCAGACTCCAAGGCAGTGCGTACAACCTGTCAGGTACTTAAAGCTACAGAGGAAGATCAACGAAGATCAACAGTGGGATGTCAATCCACAGATTTTGTTGGAGCGGGCCGGGTCAAACTAAATCCATTTGTGAGACGGCCCCATAATCCAGCAGAACTTGATAGGAAATCCATTTGCTAGATTAGATGTTTCTCTCCGAAAAGTCCTGTCTGCTGTCATTTATCACATTTTTCCCCCTCATTATTGTTTCCTCCTTAAATCGAACCGTTTTCCAGGAGTATTTCTCCTATAGCATGCTACATGTATGAAGGGTTATATGCTGATGAAACCACAAGAACGGCTCGTTGACGACGCCTGTAGGTTGCTGTCTAAAGCTGCACTAGAGAAGACGACGGCAATTAAGTTGTTGCGTCCGGTATGCTATGCAAGTTGACATAGAAAACCATTCAGATTATGCTTAAAATATTCGGCAGGGTTTAATTACGCCGTAGAAGACAAAGTGGAAGGGCGATTCCGTCCAAACCTGCCTGCTTTTAGCGCGCTTCTGTCAAGCCCAGTGTCTATACAGAAAAACACGCATTAATAAAACAGCAGGCAGAAAAACACACCAGGAATCCACATCATTCTGTGACAAGATTAGCCCATGTCCTTCAAAGGCTGCTGGAGCTCGCAGGCAAGAATAACTGCCAGCCACCGCCATTCTTTTTTTTTAACTAAAAATTGAAGAATCCACGTACAACTTCTATTTTTTTCCCCGTCAACATCTTTCTTGTAGTGTCCAACTTAAAAAGGTCAGATTTAAAGACTGGTCAGCCCCTTAAAAGTATGACTTGTTCAAGGAGAAACACCATAATGGGATTTTAAAGTGTCTTAATAACTTGCTGATATATGGGGTTCTGCCTAGGGCAGATTCATTAAGTGCTAAACATATCCATTTTCACCTTGGGGAGGGCAGTAACCTTCATCTCTAGTGCTGGTCTTTTAACATAACCATGGTAAATAATACTAGTTTGGGCAATATTTAGGGGGTTATAAAATAAAAGAAAAATAAACTGAAGAAAGGCTTATCTGACACTATCTGGTCCCAAGAGAGATGGAGTTAAAGGATTGTACTCCGGGATATATGGTACTAGGAGTTATCCTCCGCAAGCTGTCTCCCTGTGTATATTTGTATTTCAGTATGGCTGTGTACATCTGTCGGCTGTGTATGTATGCGCTGTTCTATTGCCACGCCCCTGTAAGCAGTTACTGTTTTTGGTGGCCCTGAAATTCCACCAGATGCCCACCCCCCTGTTCCCCGTCTACCATTCCCGGCCCCTCGGCTCCCGAGCTGCAGGAACCATGACGTCACTCCAGAACCTTCTGTCCACTTTGGATCAGGTGCACCTCATTGCCAGAGTGGCCGTGTAGCATCCCACTAACTGCAACCCCGTTACATAAACGCCTGATTTCCCCCAAAACAGCATGAGAGGTAAAATTAAGCTAAAATTTGATGTCATCATCACACCCTAGCCTGATCGCGGTGGCTGCATGTTCTCCCTGCATTGGGCAGCTTCTCCGACAGTCCAGATTCATGTAGGTAGATGATCTGGTGTTTCTAAATTGCCCTGTGTGTGCATGCACCCCCGTAACTGCTTGGCATCCCCTACAGGGTGTCTCCTTTCTGTGCTGCTTTGGATATGCTCCAGAACCCTTTTATGGCCCTGTATTGATCAGCAGTTGAAATATCAAATAAAAGAATCCTCTTATGAAAAGCTTAAATCTTATTTACCATTGCATAATGATTGCTTTTTTATTATTAAAAATGCACGTTAGTTTTGATAATATCTTCAACCAGTATATAAAATATAAATGACGCAATTGCATGTAGTCATATATGAAGGTATACATATGCGCGTCACACACTAATACCCAGGCTTACACATTCTCCCACATGCACAGAAATCAGTTTCCCCTATAATAAGTAAGGATGGTTCTGGCTGTTGTCAGAGCAGATGCTGGACCAGGACTGATCTCAAGCCAAAGAACGGTTCAATACCTGTCACTTCCTGACTGATTACCCATAATTACTTGCAAACATACATGGAGGTGGTTATCTTAATGGTCTGCAAACCCTGTGCATGCCGTGTGGCTCACTGTACTTCTGCGGGAGAGGGTGACAGTTTCTTTGCACCGTCAATGGGAGCAGAAAAACGCATTAAAAAGCAAAGTGAGAAAGGATGGACAGGCATGTCACCTTGACAGGGAGGAGGGCCCAAAAGACTGCTGGTTTGAGAGAGAGAGAGAGAGAGAGAGAGAGGTGGGGGGGGGGGAGTGAGACAGAAGGGGAGGCCCACAGCTCAGGAGGTCTAGTCCAGAACCACATGACCATCTGCGCCGTCACTCAGGAAATGTGCCCGGTTACAGCAAGAGACCTCTCATTAATATTAGTAACAAACATTATAGAGGGGTATTTCTTAACGTTTCAACATTTTTTTTATCGATAGAAAAGTATCGTGTGACGATGCGTTTGATTGTCTTTATACACTTACTCATCAGAGCACGTCTATTTTTACGTGGGTCCAAATTGGATGCTTTGTTTGTCCAAGCAGCTCCCAGCTAACAGTGGTGGGGCCTGGCATACAGTGTCAGACTTTTGTCCTCGGTCTCTCTTTCACTTGGCTGCATCATCTGTTGCAGTTTGATTCTTCAGATAAGGGAGGTTGCAGACAGAGAAGGAGAAGAGACTCTGGCTAATAATATTGGAGCAGCTGGGTTAACCTCATGCATGTAACACTATGTCAGACCTCACCAGAACTTATTTTGGATGTTGTTATAATTTTTTCCAAGGCATTATATAATTTTTATGGATGGATGTGATGGTTGGGCTGTCAGCAGCCATCCTACCTGCAGCTCAGACTAGGTAATCCATCTGAAGCTAAGCAGGTTTGGGCCTGGCCAGTACCAGGATGGGAGACTAGGAAGGCTGGGTTGCTGCTAGAAGACGTGTTGGTGTGGCCAACAGGTCTGTGTAGATCCCAATGATTCTGAAAAGTGCTTTGGGTATCTTGAAAAGCGCCATACAAATGTCCAAATTTTCTGTCCAAATTAAGGAACCCACTTAGCAGCACAACATCAGTGTCCAGCCCGGGACCTTAAGCCACCATTGTGCATGCAGACCCCTGCTGACCTGAGACCTGCCTACTGTGTCCTGTTATCAAACCCCAGCATTACTTACAATTTTATTACTATTTTTCTAAGGGTCCTTTAATCTATCTGGCTAGATGAATAAACAAATAAAGTGAAGAACCTTTACCAAGGGTACAACCAGCCACAGCTCTTTGGAATGTAACAGCTACCAACTGAGTGCTTCAGGAGCACCCCCACCGCCCACCCCCAACCCACACGGCATGGTTATGAACTCTAAATACCCCCCTCAGGAACCTGTCCCTCCTAACATCCCAGAAACATTACTCTGCTCAGACGGGAGATACTCTGAACGAGCCATCTTGCGGTTAATGTGCACAGCATGCATGCATTTACTCACACTTAGAGAGTCATTCACAGGTGTTTCCTCTTAATGGATGTAAGAGTCTTTTGAGTTTTGCAGACTAGCCCAGAAGCTGGTGGTTGTGATATTGCTGACTGTAGCGTTTTGCTGGGTCGTGTGTACGCGAGCGTGGGCAGCATGGAGACCTGTTGGACCAGTTGGAGGCTGAATTGGATCCAAAGAGCCGCTGTCACCCTGTCTGTAGGATCTCAGACGGAGACCATGTGAGTTTCCTAAGCTGTTTTTGCTGAGATACTGGAAAAATCCTTTTGTTCCTTTCTTGTGGAGATGGGGAAATGCATACATTTCTGTCCCTCTGATCTAGGAGCCTGGTGTCAGGCCTGTTGACTGTGACAGGTAACCCAACTTAGGGATCACTTGGAACATGATTTCAGATCATAATGCTCTGTTGCTTGGGATGCACTGAACACACCTCATTCTTTTAAGTTACCAAACAATAATATTCATGGAAAAAATACTATGCCCTGTACCAGCTGTTAGCCTTTATGTTACAAAAAGAACATAATGATGTGCTGATGATCCATATATCAGGACATGGATATCCTTTAATCTAATCCTTAAATCCTTTAGTCTTTTTGGCAGCTCTGGTGTCCTGTCACAGAGTACTCATTAGTCACTGAGTAAGACTCATTTGCTCTCAAGATGTACACTGTTAGCCATTTTAACAGCTCTTCCTTTTCAAGTTGTATTTATTGCAAGTACTGTATACATTTTATACAGTGGTGGACAGTTCAGGTCTAGAGAATAAAAGTCCTGATACTTTTTTTTTATAAAGTTGATTGAAACAAAATCTTGGTCTGGACTTTTACTCCCTGGATCTGAATTACCCACCACTGATTTTATAATAATAATATGATTCTAGTTAACATTCCAATATTTACTGCATAAAAATACTGTCCAGCGATTAAGGCCTACGTGGAAAACAAATATCTGGAATGGATCCTGGCACACGGTCCAGGGTGTCCTCTGCACTATGTCCTGCACTAACTAGGTTATGCTCCAGGCTCATTGTGACCCTTTACTGCAGTGTTTCCCAATCCGGTCCTCAGGGACCCACAGCCAGTCCACATTTTTGCTCCCTCCGAGCTCCCAGTCAGACAGTCCACCTTTTTGTGGAGGACCGGATTGGGAAACACTGTTTTACTGGACGCGGTTATGGTTGGAAAGGATCTTGCAAATATCTAGGAGTCTCAAACAGTTCATTATTTCTCTAGATCTGCTTCAACTAAAATAGAGTACAAACCCCACTGAAAATGCAAGAGAAAACCACCACAGAATGTTAAAATATGGCATATTAAACTCACTCCAAACAACGCAAGATGACAACTACTCTCAGCATAAGACAAACAAGCCCAGGAATAATGTGCTATTGCCCAGTACTAAGCACAAAACACGGGTCAAGTGCAAACATGAGCGCAGAGAGTTCTAGAAATAGAAACTTTGGAGTGTACGAAGTGCAGCAGATGGCAGATAGATATTCTGTGAGGTCAGCAACATGCAGGTAGCCTGTGCATGTATTTTACATCACTCTCTTTCAGGCTGGAGGACATGCACAGAAGCAAAGTACAAGCAAATTCTTTTAACATTTGTCAGAGTTGTGGAAAGACATTGTATAGTAAAGGATATCTCACATTGTGCCTACAGAAACAATGCAGCTAATGCCACGTTGTTAAATGCAATGCTGGCAAAACACCTGTATAAAACACAAAATGCCTGGATGCCCAGCTGATCATCCACACAGTGGATACACAATGGCAAATAAGCAGGAAACTAACACAACTACAGTACAATGTCAAGTAGCACTTTACTCAGGGGCCACAGGTAACATACTAGTACACTTTTACTTAATGCATTAATTAACCAGAAACTAAGTGTTGGTTACATACTGATCCCATTTTTGTTCATCATCAGTCAATCATAATGGCTCATGTATTTCATGCTGTTACAATATTTGTTCATGATTTGTTCTCAAGTAGTAACTGAGTAACAAAATTGTTTATTTGCACTGCAGTAAAGTGTTACTCAATGTGAAACTATTTTTTTCTGGTAATTTCCTCATTAATTAATTCCTAATTCATTCATTCCTAATTCAAATCATGTTGACATTTAACAATGAAAGGTAACTTAGCATAAAAAATGTTGTTATAAAGCAATTTACTGCATTTTCTTTTAAATTCGCTGTTTGCTGTATGCTTCCTGGCATGGACGCCACACCAGCACTGCGTTCCCGTACTGCATCGGTGGTTATGGAAGGTGGATAGATGGATGTTTTAATAATGTAAAGTAATGCTCAAATTAACATGCTAATTAACATGTTAACATGTGATTAATTTGTACTGTACTGTAGTGAGTGGAGGGCAGGGCTCTCAGCTGTCTCTGGGGAGGCTCGGCTGATTCAGATCAGTTATGGCGATTCCATCTGTTTCTAGTAGATTCCAACTGTTTCTCATTTTAACAAAATATATGAACTGATGTCTTGTTATTTAACTCCAATATGTCCACTCTCGGTCTCTACGTCAATCCCGACTCCAGTTTCAGTCCAAAGCCTGTTTGAATTCTGATTCCTGCACCTCGGCTGTTTCTCATGCGCCGTCACTCTCTTTATTTCCTCTTTTTAATCTTAATTGTTCACGTTTCCATCATGTTTTCCATAGAACCCATTCTCGTCTCACCCCGTAACTCCAAAACCGTTAAACTCAATCCCTGAATGGTTGATCATCACCTACCCAGTCCCTCTGTTACACGCGTCTCATACGTGGCACCAAAAGTGGGGGACCGCGGGGCCTGTCAGGATCCTGGAATGCTTCGCTGCCATGCGGGAGGGGGAACAGCAGGCTCTTCTTGCTTTCCAACAGCAGCAGCAGGCGATTGTGCGCCACCGCGCTCGCACAGTCCCCAAGCCACGCCATCTCCTCTGCTGCCCGAGTATATTTAGATCCTGCAAACCGACGACGATGAGGATGGCTGAAATGCTTATTGGCATGTCAAGATGCAAGGGGCAGGCTAGCTGCTGTTCCTGCTAGCAGATGAAGACCAAGGAGTCTTTGGTAAAAGGGATGGATGAGGGAGCTTCCTATTTTGCAATAAAAAAAATCCCTGTGCCTTTGAACTCCTACGTGCAGCCTCCAGAAGGTTGGAGAGGCTCTAGCACCATCAACCCCAAGAATGGCCCAACCATTCTTGAGAACTATAAGCAACATTTGATTAACCTAGTTGTCAGTTGTTACCTTCCTGCCCACTCCGAAGGCCCATCAGTTGGGGCGCCCCCCAGGCGACCGCTGGGCCCTAAGCACCAAATGGTTATGCCTTCTGCCAGCCCTACTGCTACCTTCCACGCTTCTCCATTGTCCACTGAGAGCCCCTACACCTTCTCCCCACAGACCCTATCTATTGGCTCCCTCCTCATATTGAGAAAACCACCCCCATTCTCCCTTCCTCTCTGCATCCCTATGCAGCCCCACATAATTTCATTAGGGGAATTTAAGCAGAAGTACTGCTGCCGTGTGGCTCCGGGCTGTTTTCACCAGAAGTCAAGAATTACAGCTTTTGATTCGACTGGCCTGAGCGCCCATCCACACTGACTCCTCCCCCTTTCTCAGCACTAGCCTATCAGATCCCAGAAATGATTACTTGCCAATCTGGGGTAGGAGTCTGCCTGATTTCTTCCATATATTTATGTCATTGACAGGCACATCAGGTCAATGTATGGGAGCAGTTATTGTTCCAAGTGGTAAAGGGCAGAGAGTGGCTGGGACTGTACTTTAGCAGGAATCTCTCAGCGACAGAATTATAGAGGAGGAGTGTTTTATCATCAAATGGGCAGTACCTATTCCCCTGGGACCTTTAGTGACTTCCTCTCCCACAAGTATTAGTGGCAAGCAAGTTCCTCCCCTGCCTGTGTCCATCTGTGGAGGTACGTGGCGAGGGGCTGGCGATCAGAAAATGTCACATCCAATTGTTAATGTACAGTTTGTGCAATCTGATTTAGTTGCTGCTTTTAGTCCTCCTTGTGTGTTCCTGAATACACCAGTGTTAAGGGCCCTTGCGGTCTTTTCATTGTTTTTTTTTCAGTATTCTGTTGAAACAAAACCTATCTGTGACACTACTGAAAAAAAGAGAACCGCCCCCCCCCGCCTTCTATAGTAAATGGTTATTCCTGGCCGTATGATTCTGCTTGGTAGCCCAACCGGAACAAATTTCATAATACTTCATTTAATAGGTCAGAAGGTGAAGTTTCAATGCTTATCTAGTCAAATCTCAATTTTATCTTAGCTAATCTAATGTTTAGCAATAAAATGGTTTTAAAAAGTCAAATGAATTATGTTATTATACAATAAGGGTTTTGACAAATATTCCGAGGACCAGGTTGCCGCTCCCTGCCATGTGGTAAGTTTAGGAGACCCCCGCTGCTTTCTGGCTGAAGATCTTTAATTCCTGGCACCTATGCAGTGGTCTAGAAACACAAGCCACTACAACGGCCCAATAGCGATTTGGTGCTGCTGTCTTTTTTTAGCACCCCTGATACACTCCACTTTTCCATCGGGGGCGCGGCCGGGCCGGCCCCCCCCCCCCCCCCCCGCCCGCCGCGGAGGCGCCACGACAAACACACGAGGGAGGGGGGGGGGGGGGGGGGGGGGGGGGG
>JAODKN010000044.1:12862884-12876730 GCA_026774425.1 Petrocephalus zakoni
GCGGAGAATGGAAACAGCTGTCAAAAGAAGCAGAAATAAAACGAGGGAATAAGGACCAGAAAGGAAAAAGATGGACAGGCCTGTCACCTCGGCTGCAAGAAGGACCCAAAGGATGGCTGGGTTGAGAGAGGGGGACAGGAAGGAGGAGAGAGAACGAGGAGGGGAGAGCCAAAAGGATATGCCTATGTGCTGGGAGGTCCAATTCAATCACACAAATAGCCTCATCCAATCACACGATCCAGTAGAGTCCAGTCACATGATCCAGTCTAGTCCAATCACATAATCCAGTCTAGCCCAATCACATAAACAGCCTTATTCAATCACATGATCCAGTCCAGTCACACGATCACCTTTACTGAGGACATGTTTCTGATATGGCAAAGGACCTCTTGTTGATTTCAATAAACAAACGACACCCATTTAAGCAAGGAATATGAGTATTTCTTATTTTTTCAAGTAACTGTCATAAATAAAAGTTGAATATTCATGTTTAGTTTTTTTTAGGTTTAGGTTCAGGATGTGTATTAATGTTTCAGCTTCACAATCACATGGTGACTCATCTACTTGTCTTTATACGTGCTTAATGTGTAATGTGTAATGTGTTGGCTAGATTGTGCTATCACTCTCCATTGGCTTTATCATTTGCTGTAACTCTGATGTGGGGTTACAGACACAGAGGTAGAGAAAGCAGACCAGTATTCAGGGGAACAGGCAACACCCAAGTCAGGCCTTATGGGATCACATTTTTATAATCGATTTTTCCCCCAGATATTATATAATACTCATACATGGATATTTCAGCAGAGCTGTTCAAATTAGTTAACCCACTTAGGAGTACAACAGCAGTGCCCTGCCCAGGACCTGAAACAGCAAACTTCAGGGTACAGATCCGGGTCCTTAAACCACCACCGTGCCTGCAGCCCCCTGCTGACCTGAGACCTGCCTACTATATCCTGTTATGAAACCACAGCACTACTTACTGTTTTTTTATGGGTCCTTTAATCTATCTATTAATCAAATAAAGTTAAGGCCCCTTTACCAAGGGTACAACTAGCCACAGCCCTTTGGAATTTAACATCTACCAGCTGAGTGCTTCAGGACCACAGCACAGCATGCATGCATTTACTCACACTTACAGAGTCACTCTCAGGTGCTTCCTCTTAATGGATGTAAGTTGGTGGTTGTGATATTGCTGACTGTAGGTTTTTGCAGGGTCCTGTGTGCATGTGAGCGTGGGCAGGATGGAGACCTGTTGGACCAGTTTGGAGGCTGATGTGGATCCCAAGACCCACTGTCATCCTGTCTGTAGGACCTCAGGTGAATTTCATAAGCATTTTGCCATCGTGCTTTTCGCTGATATACAGAAAAATGCCTTCTTATGGAGAAGGGGAAACCCATACATTTGGTCTAGGAGTTGGATCTAATGTCTAGGCAGTTTGCAAATGGAAGCTTATCCTCTACATAAAGTTTTCTGGATTGAAACTCCTGATATTCCTTATGTCCACTACGTCCTGGTGTCCAAGTAGTACTAAGCATATCTAGAACACAGCCTATTTCTTCTATTACAGTTTTAAACAGTGGATTGAACAGTTACGTACGATGGTTTAGTTTGCAGCAGTTATAAGTATTTTGCCAGCAGAGCCTAATATGCCTTATGTATCTTAATTGTTTTTCCATACGAATGGACATTGATGCCTGTTAATTTTTTATTGATGTTTGGGGAGTTCTTCCCTGCTGTCGATACAGAAGACTTATTAGCGGTTTTACATTTTCCGTACGAGGAGCGCGCAGAGACACACTAGCAACTTAATCAGCTTCTGGCATAATGTGCATTTTAAGTGCTTCATTCAAAATGCAAAGTGCGTAGGGGGTGTCGCATGCAAAGAGCTCATTCTCCTGGAAAGGGTGTATGGAGATAGCTTAGTTCTCTTCAGCCATCTATGCCTTCCGTTGTAGCTCAGGTCGTGAAGTAGTGCCTGTCTGAAATCAGCAGCTGCCAGCGGACTGGCTAAATCACCCATGTGGGTTTGCCAGCCTTTGTGTGCTGCTAAGCCTCTAGCTTGTACCGCTGTAAGCAGAACTAATGAGAATATTGATTATTCCGCACATAACTTAAATTGGACTAAGCGGGCAGACGTTTTCAAGGTGCCGTCCACACAAGCTGGGATTTGCTTGCGGAACTCGAGTGCCCGAGTTCTTAGAGAACCCTAGGTGACAGGCCAAAATAAGAGCCACCTTGAAATGACCGGTGCTCCCTCTTGTATAAGCGAGGGAGGCTATGGGATTCTCTTTCAAGAAAAGCTAAAGCAATCGATTACCAACTCCCCGCTGACTCTCCTTTCTCAGCTCCGGGCTTGTTACTGGCGGCTCCTTGTCTCTCAAATGGTTTCACCTCAATAATAAACGTCACTTGGTGATGCCATCTGAGCTAAACCCAATGGGCTAGTCTGCCTCTGCCTCATCAGGGGGTATGAGGAAGAGGTCAGGGCAGCAAATAAGCCCCGTTCTTATTAACAAATTTTCACCAGTAAATCTGCAGATCAAGAGGGATTTCCATAGCTAAGAATAATCCAAAATCCAAATGATTCCTAGGGCTAATTTTAGAAATCTTATACTGTCTGTTCTTTTACACCGTGCAAGTTGCACATGAACTTCTGGTCCAGATTCCCTTTCCCTTATTCCAGAAAGAATCAAATGTCTTGTGGCTTTGCGAGAGCTGAAAATTGCAACGCTGATCCGAATCACTGGTATAAATTATGCATCTGTCATGTTCTTAAAATGGGCCGGCGTTAGCGCTGTGCCTTCACACTGGAAGGAACACGATGGAATATCTTCTGGAAGAAGATTGTAGAGCATAAAAGCCCACAGGACCCCATAGAGTGTCTCTCGTTGTAATGACTTTGTGCTCCTTGTCTACAGGCATATTCTTCTACCAGCAGCAACACATTACCTAGAAGGGGCCTTGTAAATCAATCGATCAATAAGTTGTGCATATTTTTATTTATTTAGCAGATACTCTTATTTTAAGTGAGGTACAACTGAGAACAGGATCAGCCAGTCCCTGGAGCACTTGGGGGGCTTAAAGGCCACACTCAAACTCCCAATGGTGTGATCACTCTGCCGACTGCAGGATTTTAATTGACAACCTTCCAATCATGGACATGAGTCCTAAACTGTAAAGCTGCAGATGCAAGACATAACAAACCCCCTGGCAGCAAATTTTCTAGGGTAATCAATGATGATAGCGACAAAATTGTAAAAATATAACAACATTTGCCTTCCCGCGGCAGGCAAATGTAGCCCCGTATGCGGGACGATACGTTGGGACGCTGCCGGGATGTACGTATCTCCCGCCTTGTGAGATGCCTCACTCTCACCAGCTAGGGTCTATACAGTGCGGTACTGTAAATTGCTCCGTTTTGCTAAATCATCTACTGTAAATTATTAACAAAGTATAGTACCCCACACTGATCACCATTCTTTAAGACTCCTGGGTAGGCTAGGCCATGTCTCGACTTACGATATTTTCAAGTTACGATGGGGTCATCGGAATGCATCTCCATCGTAAGTTGGGGACTACCTTTATAGGTAATACTCCTGGAAAACAATGCTGGTTTTCACAGACAAGATCAAAAACAAAATGTTGTTAAAAATTATGAAGACATCACTTGTTTTACTGTTATAAGCTCCAATATTCAGGTGAAATTAGCCACTATCCTCACACTTTTATAATCGGGACAAGCCCAGAGACAACATCATACTGTTAAAAATGAGGAGGTGCAGAAACAGAAAGCAAATTCCTATCTTGTGATCGCTGACATGCCAGTTTTAAATACTCTGGTTAAATTCTTCTGCAGGAGCAGTCCTTCTTCCTTGGCAGACAAACAACCACATTATCCCAACACAATTACCAGCACCCATCTCTACTGGATGCTTTTCATTTTCGGGCTCGTTGGGTGTATCGCTCTGGTCCCACAATCCCCCTCCTGTCAAGTCAAGCTGTCTGCGATTCACACAGATGAATCAGTGATGAAAGTCACAGAATCATGCCATTGCTGCCCTTGGCATTAGTGACAGACCTGTGCCGAAGGAAAACAGGACCATGCCGAAAGGTTACATTATAACTTACAAAACTAAATAATTTATTTATTTTCTGAAACAAGTGATTGATCTTCTAATGGAAAATGAGGAACAAGAGGTACTCAAATATCTGCTGATGTTACAGACTGACAATTAGAAGATCTAAATAATATTACCAAAGAGTAGTTTAATACCATCCCACCAACAATTTCTGAACTTTTCAACGACACAGATATAATATATATTTAATTTCCTGACATGGTTTAAGGGCTATATAAATATGCAAAGGTCATTACTTTTACATAAATCAAAAGTAAATAAATGTATATATAGAGAAATGTATGGAAATTATCAGCACTGCCTGCAAAGATATGATCAATAAACAGTTTTGGAGAGTAACTACTAACATGTAATGGCATTATGTACAGTTACTGAGGAAAATATGTAATTGAATTAAAGTTACCAATCAATATGTTGGTGACTACAAAGTAGTTTTTACAGTTTCCTGTAAAAAGCTTATATGTAAACTATAACATTCACTTTGTTGCTTTACATTTTTTTCACCATGCAGAAATGCTTTCTTCTGGCATATTTCCAGACGACACAGGTCAGCAAAGCCGTCGGGACAAATTAGACTTTTCAGCTTTATTGCCCAGGTTAAAACAATTGTTAGAAAAGTAATCAAAAAGTAATCAAATGTAATAAGTTACATTACTTTACTGAAGTAATCAAAAGAGTTACACTACTCTCCAAATTTTTAACAGGGTAACTAGTGATCTGTAACCTATTATTATCTATTATTATATTATTATAACCTATTATATTAGATTATTTCAAAAGAAACCTTCCCAACACTGTCTATGAGACTGCACATACTTCTATTATTATTACAGTGTACAGCATATATATCTTGTACCATTTCTGTATGTCCTGTGAGGCCCACATATAGTGTATGTTAGGCTGTACTACAGTACGTTACCTAAAGGGCTACAACGCCACTCAGATCCACCCTCATTACCTTAAGCTGCTGTGGCCTTGGTTTCAGTAGTGGAGGGCCCGTGTTCCTTCACAATGTTACTCTGATAATAAGAGTGGCCACTCAACAATCCCTCCCGTTCTATTAAGCAAGAAGAAGATGCTGATTACTCACATGTGCACTGAATGCATCAGTCTCGAGAAATTAATGAGGCTATTCTGACGTCCTCTTTATGTGGGTCAGACATCATCCTTGTTTTCAGGATATAATGAGAGAACCGGATTGCCCAAGCCTAACTGGCAGCGTGACGCTTTAGGGGCCAAATAAGCACCCCCCCCCTCACGTTTACGCCACTGACTCCCCTCCCGGTCGGTATGCACCGGCTTGTATAGCGGACAGCTGTCATATTAAAGCATCGGGGGCCATGTTGACTGATCATGTATGCAAGGCACTTGTGTGCTAGTCTGACCCAGAGCCACACCGACAAGTTCAGAGTGCCGGTTAATTCAAGAGCAATGGGAATAATACAGAAGGAATAATAAAACCACTCAGCTGAACAAAGACAAGCTTGAAGTTCGCAAGTATGGTTACACATGTTAATAGCAGCACTGAAGTACTACCTTCGTGTTGTAGCTACCTCTGCTACACATAAATATGCTGACAGCATATCGTGGATGCTGATGAGTCTCACAAAGGAGACACATGCTAGATGTGGAAGTTGCTAGCCAATAGCAGGTGAGAGGGAGGGAATGGGCCAATAGCAAGTGTTCCTGATCTGAGAGGGAGGGAATGGGTGGCATCTGACCTGGAGCTGTCAGGGTCACTATGGAGACAGAAATGCAGCAACGGGGTATTTCAGTGGTACACTGGTCCGGGCCTGTCTAGCAGTAGAAATGGAATCGGACTTACGTCAAATAGAATAATTAAGTATATGCAAATTATGCCCATCTCATTGGCTGGTGCTCACCTTCCCTGTTGTCTATTGGTCATTCTCTTTGGAATCTGTGACAAATAGAGCGCCAAGCTGTGGCCTGTCAAAGTGTCTTTGTTTCATTTAATCGGAGAAAACAGCAGTTTGTTTAAAACCCTGAACCATAATCTATATCCCACAGTTGCCCAGTCAGTTACTTATTTCACAATCTTCCTCACCCCATGACCGCTTAGCACTAACTTTACACTCTGTTTGCACTACACTACTTCTTCTATTTTCCTTCCCAGGTTCTTATATGTCAAAAATGCCATTCATTTGAAAGAGAGAAATAAACGTTCTTTGCAGAACCTTTGACTTATCCGTTTTCTCTTTTACCGTAACTGATGATATAAGTGCCTTTGTCTTTATGATGAAAAGAACGGCAATTTGGAGCCTCTGCCCTTCCATGAAAAACCGAATAAAAAAAAAAACTGAACGTTTGAAAAGCCATTTTAAAGAGACCAAAGTTCACTCAGATATATGCCTCATGGAGCACCTCTGCACTGCGTGCCTTTCTTCTGGGCGAGCACGCCACAGCTAGCTCAAAGAACACCCGCCAAAGCCGAAAGCTTGTCTTCTTGTTGTGCATGTTTATTATACTCTTAGAACCTAATGCTGGGTCTAGCAAGCTCATGATCGCTCAGGTTAAGACAGGAGAAGGGTATGCTGGTCTTATATTGGCTGAAAAAATACAAAAAAATGTGAATTAGCATCCCTACTGATCCTACTATTGATGCCATAAGGGGGCCCATTAGTTCTGGTCTGAGGACAGGTGGTCCTGCTCATTCTGTGAAGCTGATGTACGTGCAGGTAAAGCATATTTCATTCATGCCTTCACATTCCTCTACCTACATACAGTACTGTAAAAAAGTCTTAGGCAGTCAATGTTGAAAGCTTATTATTTGGATGGTAAATGTATACTTGCTCAGATCAGAAACACATTTTGACATATATATGCAAATTGAGGGTAACACAATAAAAACTAACAGGAATTTCTTCTGCTCTCTTCTGCTCTCTAGATGAACACCACTTCAGTTCCCAAACCTCTCCTCGGGGCCCCTCAACCATTCCATGTATTAGTTAAATTTCACCACCAGCTTGCTTAATTAATTAACTAAATAGGTTTTTAAAAGTCACTGAGGTATTGCTTAGCCATATGAGCTGTGCTCATATAATCAAATAATCAAATGTCAAATAATACATGGGTGTTTTGGGTGGTTGCTGCAACTAGTGTGGGGATTGTAGATTTGAAATGGTTAGGCTAACACACTTTTACAGACATAACATCATAGTTCTACACAAACATGATGGTCATTTAAACATCATTTGCTATGACTGGGTAAGACTTTTGCACAGTACTATAATTTTGGCTCAGCCAAAATAAAGCAGGTAAAACCACCTCATTGGAATCCAGCGTGTGTCATCCAATGGGAATACAGTGTGTGTTATCCAATGGGAATACAGCATGTGTCATCTAAGTCTTATTGGATGAAATGCTTATGTAACTTTTACATCAATTAAGGATCTTATCTGTTGCAGTCAATTCCCTTAATATTGATACTTGAGTAACGGCCGGGTTAAAATCAATCAAAAATTACATTTGGGGAGTCATTTGACAGAGAATACATAGTCAAAGGAACATTTTGTTTTCAGAATACTGGAAGTCAAATGAGACTCCTGGACATGCTGAGATCCATCTCTTTGAGCCAGTTGAGCTCTCTGTGGAATTCTCAAACAAGTTTCTCAAAAGAATCAGAAAACTTAGTGCAAGAGGTGTTATACATGTGTTATATATATAATGTTCTCGTTTTTATACAGGAATGATCTCATTATAATTTTTCTTCTCCTCTGGGATGTTAATTGTTTCGGCCTCAATCATTCTACAAAGTCAAAATGTAATTATCTGAGGGGGACAATCCTATATATCTGAGGCCAGGCCAGTAATACTAGTCTATCTGCTGAGCACCTGCACTTGCAAACGCCCTATATTTTATGTTTATTAGGCACCTGCAACACAGAGCTTCCAAAGCAGATGCCAGCGCCTTATCGGGAGCAGAAGGCGCAGACGGACTCTCAAAGGTCTCCATTTCACTGCTTGACTTGGTCTTTGTATTACGCACGCTCATAAACCTGGCAGTGTAACAATGGTCAAAGAATTATTACCGACATGCACCATATTGAAAAATAACATGCAGCGGGCATAGAGACAGAGAATGTTACTATTCTAGAATGCATAGGGTGAACAAATAATCCATGTCTGGGAGGACACTTTGAGCTAGGACAGGATTTGTGAACTACAATTTCAATGAACAGGACCAGGAGAAGTTCTGGCTGTGTGCTGATAGGTCAGTCTCCTATAATCGTGCACGTGTCACCAATGTTAAACACCTGGATGAGTCTTTCTATCAAGGCAAAGCACGAGAAGAACTGAACCATTTAGCCAAACACAGGAGCCTTTCAGGTTTAAATAGTTTTAAATAGTATCCTGAAATAGATCTGGTCACCCTAAGAATTTAGCAATATTCTTTCTATTCTTTCTAAAAAGGGACAACAGTGCCATAAACTCATTATCCTTATATAGCTAATAATTATTATTTTGTATAGAAAGTAAAAATGAAATCTGAAATCTTTCTAATAAATGAATAGTGACTTGTTTAAGCTGGGACTTTCTCAAGTTGTTGGTATGACCGCTCCTGACCTTAAGTCAACATGATGGGGTCTTTTATGCTTATTCCTTTCCACGCCGGCAGCCCCGCAGGGAAGACCCGGCACGTATTTAAAGAAACAGCAACCACATGCTGAAAATTTAAATAGGGTGCATGTTCAATGGCACAGAGATCAGGAGGGGGCCTCAGCCAATGTATGACTGTGCCGTCAGTGCACTCCTGCCATCGCTGTTGCTGACAGCAGGCCCTTTAAATAAAAATTCCAGCCTGGTAAATTAACAAGAAACATTGAAAACCTTCTTCCCGTCCCTCAGGAAGAAAAAGGGTAGGACGGCGAGTAAGAGAGGGAAAGAGAATGTCACCATGGCAACACATGACCTTTAAAGGTGAACTCGTGTTGAGCAAGGTTGTCCTTCTTCCTCACTTAAAGGGGAGTGACATTCAATAATCCCCACAGGTGAAAGGAGGGTAACAAACACCAAATAAAAGCTGGCCAGCAGCTTAAATAAAGGACCTCAATGTTAGCAGTGTCCCTGGACCGCGGTCCGCAGAAACAACCTGTCACTCTCTGCTTTTTATGGAGCTTAACCCATTCCAGGCCCAGGCTGCCAATGGGGCTCCAAAAACTCATTTCTCAGGCTAGTTTGCAATAATAACTCAAATGTTGATGCCTTTCTGCGGGTAATGTTTCATTTTCATTCATTTTGATAGCAACATCACTGTTTTTTGAGTACTTTGGGGGCCTAAGGACACATTCCTGCATTGTTGACAGATTCTTTTTAATTAACTACCCTAGGGGGGGTTGTTCAGTATTTTTCTGTAGTTATTTCGGAAAGCTTGAGTTATAATTCAATGGGGACACCTACTATGTAACGTCAATGATTTTGAAAGCCTATGGGTTGACTTCAATCAGCACACATGTACCTGACCTTGGTCCCCAAGAAAAGCTAAATAATAATAATCACGCTTATGATGATCTTGTTCCTCAGAAGGAGTAGAGGCCAAAGCATGCACTATCCAGTATGTCTCAAGTCAGTTGACCCCACCATTGCTTACTGTAATGAAGCTCTGTCTCTTTTTAAAAATGATCATTAGTGACATGTTTTCTCTTCCTGTTTACTGGGCAAGCAATCCGCAAATACTCCCAAGTACTCACGAATACTCCCAAGTACTTACAAATAATCCCAAGTACTCCTTTAAGGAAAGCAATATAACCCTCCAGCCAGCACACAGAGGTAATGTCACATCTGGTAATGGGGAACCTGGACTAGCGGAGGCCAATTTCAGTCCTAAATGGAAACATAGCAGCACACTGAGCGAGATTCTTTCGCGGTTTGTTCACTTGGACCAACAGAGAAACATGCCTGAAGACAAACTCAGTGCTGCTAAGTCTCAAAGCTTTCCGCCAGAGAGGATGGCAAAGAGGTCAGAGATGTGCAGCTCTCCCAGGGGGATCACAGCACCCAGCCAGCCAGGCAGAAGCCAGCAGGATGGAGAGTGAGGGGAGCTGAGAAACTATCTCACTACCACCACCTGGTTACAAATACTGAGGAAACCTGTCCACCTATGTATAGCAACGTCAGTTATATTTGACACTGTGCCTTATTAGGCTCTTCCTATATCCCATAATGAGTTATTTCTTTCAAAATCACTAGTGGAGTGTTGGTGTGACAGTGAGAGAGCATGCATCCATGTTGATGGAGCGAGCTTGAGCTCATAGAGATGTTAGCATCTTGAATGTTTATATAGCTCGGATGTAGCACAAATCTAATAAAGTGTCAGGCTCCTGTCAGCAGCTCGTCCGCTCAGTGCCGGGGGAGTAGGGAGGACGTGGCCGTGGCCAATAAACACATAACAGCCGCATAAACAACAGCATCAAGCTTGTCTCACATAGCCGAGCGACGCCTTACGCACGAGGAAGTCATTCTCTCTTTCCTCCCCACCCTGTTCCTCTCACCTGTTTTCTCCCCTCTTTTTCCTCTCCCTGTATTTGTCTCTCTCTCTCTCCATCCTTCTTTCCCCTTCCTCTTTTCCTTCCTCCCTTGTTTTTTCATACCATGTCTGCTATGTTCATTGAGTCTCTCAGTCTGCAGACTTTCTATCCAAGCTTGAGGTAACCCTATTCTGGGAGGAGATGTGGGGTCAGTTTATATAAAGGATTATATTTTTGGGAGAGAGAGAGTAATGCCCCAACTGAGGTTCGGGAATCATTCTTAGATTTCCTAACGGTAATGTAATGTAGTAATATGAAATTTTACATGAATTCCCTCCAAATTACTATAAATACAATCTACCTTTCTGCACCCCAACATTTCAATATATCTTGGGGTCAGAATAAGAAATTCAACAGAATTTTTTTGGTAGGTTCTGGGAGTTTTGTGAAAACCGCAGACTGTCATGTCCTGAAGGCCACAAAAAAGTTTAATAACTAAGTCCATCCATTTTCTGAGTCGCAGGGGGTCGTACAGAAACTCATAAATGCATAAAATATCTCGCAGTGATCTTTGTGTCTTGCGTTCCTCATCTTTTTGCTTTAGTTTGCTCTGTTTGCATGATTGCCTCGCTCACCAAGAAGACCAAAAAAATTGTATGTGGTTTTTCCAGACCGCAGGAGGCCTGTGCCTGTAACCCCCGCGATGTGGAAGGGTCGACCGTACTCTGAAACAGCTTGCTTGTTAAATACATCATAGTGATGCAATTCATCTGATTGATTGTAGTCCACATAACAAATGGAAGACCAATAAAACCTATCTACTTTGATAAGGTCACGCAAAAATGCACTCTCACCTCTTGTCCTATTGACCCGTAATTACCTTAACACAGACATAATGTGCAAGTAGCTGCCAAATGTACATGCTTCAGTAAAAGAAGGAAACATACATACAATATATATATATATATATATATACTGGAGTACATTTCAGCAGATGGCATGGAATTAGCTAGAGTCTACAGTGGATGAAAACACATACATGGTTTATGATGCAATGCCAGGCTAGCATTGTTATGGCTGCATTGCAGGGTATATATCCCTTATAAATCCTAAAAATACACATTTTGGAATAAAGATGGCATGGGGGTACAACACAGTGGGAAGGAGCCATATGTGCCGCTGAGTCACACTTCACCGGTTATGAACAAAAAAGCAGGTACATGGGGGGGGAGACCATTAAGGGAGCCACAGGGCTGGGTCGGGCTTGGGCAGATCCGTTATAGTGTGGGGTATACTTTCCAAGTACGGTTTCGGCAGTGGCAGATCAGGATTATCTGGGGTAGCAGGGCAATAGTAAAATAGGCTGCTTAGGAAGAGGGGGGGACAGAAGTAAACCTGCAACCTCTTTCTTTCTACGTGCATAACAAAAAAAATTCCCTAAAATCCACAATAATTATGGCTGTGATGTCTTGTTTGTTCATACTTTTATCCAGAAAGTTACCGTAAAATGTATTCCGCTTTCTTTTAAAATTTAAAATATGCATAAAGCACTCAGGACTCGGCTTCAAAACAACGCTGTTCTGCGGTTTCCGCGTCGCCTAGTAAGCTAATAAACTCCCCCACAGGAAGACTACAAAAGGCAACGCTAATAGATAATATGGCCCTTTTCCCAAAGAGAGCAGACTCTTCCATACTGATACCATGTAACTTTAATACACCCATAAAAAGTACAGAACAAGCGTCCAGCTTTTGGCCCTCTCTGATATCTACTGATGTTGCCACCATTTCGAATCATTCTGGGTCGTAAACTGTGCCAGTGGGACAGAGTAGTGCCAAGCATGCCTACTCTGGGTCATGTTTTTCATGGTGGACATTTCTCAACACGCAGTTGTTCATTTTTAATAAAAAAAAAGAACAGTGCATGAATTTTGTTGCTGAAACACTCTGTTTGGTATCAAACGACTGGCTAATGCAGGGTCCCAGGTGACTGGAATAAATCCCAGAAGCTACAGGTACAAGGCAGGGAATGACCCATGAAGGAGCACCAGTCCGTCACAGGATGCATGCAACCACTCGATTTGGTAACTCCAATTCACCATGGCATGTTTTAGTGGAGTACCAAGAGGAAACTTCATGATGACACGGGAAGAACATGCAGACTCCACACACATGTAACCAGGGTGGAAGCTCGAACCCTGCTCCCAGAGGTGTGAGCAAACAATGCTAGGCAATATGCCTCTCCAAGTATTATTTCAATTTATTTAGCAAACATGTTTGTCCAAAGCAACGTGTAATTGAGAGATCAGGATTAAATCAGTATCCTGGGAGCAATTTGGGCAGAGGGTCTCATGGGCACAACAATGAAACCACTCTGCCAGCGGTGGGATTTGAACCAGCAACCTCCCGAGCCTAAGACTCTTAATCCACAGGGTACAATTAATCATTATTCATTTACAGGAGTATTAAAGTTACATGGTACCAGTATGGAAGAGCCCACTGTCTTTGGGGAAATTCTGATGGGCATCTGGTATATATAATAACCGGCAGGGATGGGACTTAACTGTGAGAAGATAAACAGTAGGCAGGCTGGGTCACACGGAGCTGGTTTTTATCTGCATGTTTATGTGGTAAGTAAGTCTGGCCAGCAGCTGCCATAATGGTCAAAGACTTGCACAGAAATGGGTTACATCCCTAATCCTGATCCCAGTGAATTTTAAAAGTTACCATAATGGAATATTATTTAACGTGTAGCAATGCTGGCAGACCTTTTGGTATGTACTAAAACCCCAGCCCAGCAGGGAGACATGGACCGTACACGTGTGTGCAAGGTCACATCGTAAGGCAAAGTCTGTCAAGCTGGTACGTGCTCATACAAGCATTCCAGTCCTGGCACATGTCACAGAGACACAGAGGATCCAGACGCACACAGCTTCTCGGAGACACACAGATCGCACAGAAAGCCCAGCGTGACACCGTCACAGCAGCCCTACCGCTGGGCTCGGTGTGTAATTAAATTCAAGAAAAAGGTGAAGGTGAGGAAATAAATCAAGTGGAAGCTGATTAACAAGAAGAGACGAAACTCCACCGAGGCATGCAGACGAATTCTTCAGGCCTTTTTTTATAACGGATCCCTCAGAGAGGGGGGGGGGGGGGGGGGGGGGGGGGGGGGGGGGGGGGGGGGGGGGGGGGGGGGGGGGGCGCGCGGGGCGGCGCGCGCGCGG
>JAODKN010000044.1:12876740-12888874 GCA_026774425.1 Petrocephalus zakoni
TATAAGGGTTCCCTCAGAGAAACCCCCCCCCCCCCCATCCACATTTGCACCAGCCAAGTCCCGTTACACCGCACCACAAAACCCAGCAAACATCACGGCCGTGATCATCAGCATCATCATCCCAGCATGGATGTGGCCACCCTCACTCCTGCCGCCCTCCCCCCGCCCCCCAAGCAACCCCTGTGCCCGTGTCACCACCCCTGGGACAGTGTCACCAACATCTCATCTGGCAGAGAAAAAAAATGTCTTTATTAATAACCTCTGAGGCAGCAATTAATGCTGAATAATGCATAAAGTACAGATGAGTGCTTCTGAGTGTGGCCCGTAATTAGGCGCAGGAGCCGGGAACTGAATGCTCCTGGCACACTTTATGGCTTTCGCTACCCCTATGGCAGCCACCCAGAACCCACTGCGCCCTGCTGGGCAACCAGGAGACGCCCTGAACAGAGACAGCATCATCGACCCCTCTGATGTGGAGCACGATTTTTTTTTTTTTTCTAGAATTTCCCCCTCATTTCACACAAAAGGAAAGGACCAATCAATCCCCCCCCCCCATCACACAACAGGCGTGCCAGCTCAGGTGCGGGGAAGACTACCGCACAGCTTCTCCGATGAGTGTGCTGTCAGCCATCGCCTTATTTTCCGCCTCTGAGCTGCACGCTTCATCGAGCAGCATTATGCAAGTGCAGGAGAGTGCTCACTTCCCCCCTCAGCCCTGCAGACGTCCAGGTGGCAATACACACTGCTGCAGAGAGATAAGAATTAGAGGAATTCGCCCACCTGACCTATCCAGCGGCAGCCAAGCCGGTTATGCGTACTCTGGACCTCCTGTGGCACAGTAGAGACTGCACGCGGTTCCCTGCTGGAGCAGGCATTTTATTATGTCGCCAGAGTGGTCCAAGCTGTGGAGAGGTTTTAATAAAGAAAATACAACTTGCACTAAGGGAGTAATAGAGCATCTTGCGAAAGAAGATCCTAAAATCACTGTAACTCAACCCAGGTTCATGTAGCCCAGGCAAGGCAAGGCTGTGTGGAAAACCCACTGGTCTTTGGCAATCTTTATTAGCAGAAGAGGGGTGGTATGGTGGTTAGTACTGCTGCTTACCCTCTCAGGAACCAGGGTTCAAGTCTCCACCCTGTCACCATTTATGTGGAGTTTGCATGTTCTCCCCTTGTTGTCATGGTGGGTACTCTGGTTTCCCCCGACAGTCGAAAAACATGCTGAGGTTAATTGGAGTTACCAAATTGCCTGTAGGTGTGAATGGTATGTGTGAGTGTGCCCTGTGATGGGTTGGTGCCCCATCCTGGGTTGTCCCCTACCTTCTGCCCAAAGCTTCTGGGATGAACTCTGGACCCCTTCAACCCTGAATAGGATAAGTGGCTACAGAAGATGGACGAATATGAACACACAGGCTGGCTCTCTCACAAGAGAAGTAACTGTGTGTGCTGGGCCCTCCAAAAAAATAGAAACCAATAGTATCCAAACAGACCAATCAAGCTCAAACACATCACCACTGCTATACGCATGAAATGAGAGCCATTTTGGCAGGTTGAATTGCCACTCACTAATTATACAGGGTATGAATAATACTTATGACTATTGTAAAGAAATAATGAATTGAATGCATAAAAACACTTTGGCCATAAAATGACAATTAACATAACTGAATTATGAAAACATATAATCATAAAAATGCATGCATACCTCCACAGAACCTAGCCCCACCTACCGTCTTATCAAGCGACCCTACACAGTGAGAGGTGGATTGCCTTATCACCTTTTCACCACCTCTTTCTGGAATCACAGAGCTAGGATGCCAAGATTAATTTTCTGCCATTCATCAGAGACACCCATCCTGTGACTAGCAACGCCTAGTAATACGGCGGTTGGCGCCCATCCTCTGGGACAACCATTTGAAAGCCTTGTGGTCAGTCTCAAGGGTAAAAGTCTAGCCCAGCAGATAATATCTAAAGGAATCAAGAGCCCACTTAATCCCTAAACACTCCATCTTCATGGGTCCGTAACTTGTGGCTGACAGGGCAGCACTGTGCTAACACTGCCCCCAGATCCTTGTCAGAAGCAACAATCTGGAGCAGGAAATTATAACCTAAGTACTGGAGCTCAGGTTCTGCCAGACAAGGCCTCCTGCTTTAATGGTGAGCCCTGCAGCGTGAATCCTGTAGAGCACCCCCCCAAGTGCTCTGAGTGCTGCTCCCATGTGGTACTGACATCCAAATAGGGTGCAGAAACCGCTTCACACGTCTCCAGCCCTTGGCAGATAAATCGGTGAATGCGAGCTAGTGCCCCCTGGAGGCTGAAAAGGCATCACTAGGAATTCAAAGAACTCAAAGGGGGTCTTGATTGCTGTCAGATCCTCAAGGGTGTAACTTTAGATTGAACAGTGGGGGGGTTATTTTATGGGAGGGGGGGGTGTATTGGCCGGCTCTGAATATTGGGGGGGTTACAACTCTTTGATCACGTTCAGGTGACTCTGGACTAATAGACCTTAGAGGAGTGTTTCCCAATCCGGTCCTTGGGGACCCACAGCCAGTCCACATTTTTGCTCACTCCCAGTTCTCGTAGTTGGGACAAATCCCAGTCCCATCTCACTCACAAGTCTGCAAACATGGGCCTCGCTAGCTCATCGTTTCACTTCACACAAACATGTTCTGAGGGCAGAATGAAAAATGATTGGTTCAGAGAGATAACCAATAAGATCTTGTGTCAGATGTCAGACCAACAAATCAAATGTCTTGGTTTCTGCCCTCAAAACATGTTTATGCAAAACTCCCACAAGCGCCAAACTAAACCAATCAAAGAGTACATCGGTTTGTGGATGATTGCTTATTACATGTCTTTAATGCCTAAAACTTATAAAAATGTTTCAGTTGTTTTGAAATAAAATTTGTGCTATGATCTGTTGTTATTTCTGTAGGGATACTTACCCTGGAATTAAGCTGACCTAAGCATATTGCAATTTATTTCTCAAGGGGAACGCCTCAGGAAATTTAATAGCATAATCGCTCAGGACCAGGATGAACTTGTACTTGGACTCAGTGGCCCTACTATATTCATCGCTGCCCTGCAGAGTGGCACATCAATTACTGGATGTGGACATAAAGGACCACGTCCAGCCTTTTTAACAGTCATTGTGCGTTGGCACCCTGAATGTGTCTGACAAAATTTTACCACCTCAGGAGTCATTCCTGGGCAGTAAAAATAACACATAATACGAGCCAGAATCTTTTTTTCTACCCAGGTGACCTGCTGTTGGGACTGAATGACTCACTTCCAGCACTTTGTTTCTACAAACCACAGGCAAAGCTAGCTGCTTATTCCCCATGTGGATGCCAGCAGCTCATTGTTCTCCACAATAAACTCCCAAGTGTGTACTCTCTCAAAATACTCCTTAAGCGAATAATCTTGCCTTTTTAACTTTGTCATGTCCCCTGGTAAAATTTCAAAATTTTCCCTCCAATTCTTATGGAGTTCTCCAAAATGTGCACTGTCTGTTCTATCGTGGGATTCATATTATCCAATTACTATAATAATGATAATAATAATAACACTTTATTGATCCCCGTAGGGAGATTCTCTTTCTGCCTACCCCATTTTGTTCCCCATGACACACAGACACATATAGGTTAGAGTAACTCTGGCAGCGAAGGGCGGCCACCTGCGGCGACACACGGAGCTGGGCTTTAAGGGTCTTGCTCAAGGGCCTACAGACATGACTATTCTGCAGAAGCCACACGCTTCACCCCCACATCAGCCTCTGTAAAAGCCAGCTCTCAAACATCGTTAAACTGCAATTGCGTCGTTGCCCTGTTGTGAGTGATGACAGACCTGTAGGCTGACTTAAATAATAACGAATGAAAATTTACAACCTGAATGATGTCATACAGGAGCTTTGCAGCTACATAAATATGAATATAAAAAGCATTCTCTTGAATGGTCACTGTCACTTCAGCCATTACGTATCTTTTTACATAAATAGATCTAAGTTCCTCTAACGTTAATTTCCCCAGTTAGTCCAGAGTGAACCCATGTTTGCACACTGCCAGTGACAACCAACAGTGACACATGTTTGGCATTAAGCGTGACCTCGTAAACACGCTCCTCCATTTAGCAGCTTTCTGGAGAGGGGGAACAACTCATACGACGTGACAGAAATTTGAAGGATTACTTTTACTAGTCATACCTTGAGCTGCCTCGTGTTCCCTTCCTGCATAAGAATAATACTGTCCCTGCGTTTTCACGACTTACACTAGAGCAAGGTTGCCCAGTTCTGGTCCCGGAGGGCCAGAATCCAACACAGTTTGCAGATTTCCCAGCTCAAACAATCTTAACTAGCTAATTACCAGGCTTAGTAGGTGTATCTGAGCAGTAAAATTTGCAAACTGAGTTGGCCGAGTTGGCAGGACCAGAATTTGGAAACCCTGCTCTAGAGGACTGCACAGGTTTGGCCTGCGATATTGCACTGTGCTCACACTCCCGTCTGCAAACTTCACCTGTCCTGCTATAGCCGTCTGTAATTTGTCATGAAGGAATGAAACTCTTGGTGAGATGGGCAGCTTCTGTAACTGTCTTGGGACTTCATTCCGGAACGACCACGCGGATATCGAGCCAGAGGATGTTTAAAAAGCTCAGGACTGTATTTTCCTCCAGGAGATACAATTCTTCACCAGATCCGTCACTTGAAAATGCAGTTCCATGGATGTTTCTTTTAGCAAAATTGTAGCTTCCCTTCATTTCGGTCATACTTTTCAAAAACGGCTTGTCTGAGATACTGGTAATCATGGATGTTACTAATATGCATCGCTAGGTGAGCTTCCCTAGCCTTGTATATCAGCTGACTCAACAGATGCACTGCTCATTGTTCTGGTGGCTACTGACAAATCTCAGTGACCCATTCAGATATGTTCAGGTGTCCCTCAGCAAACCTGTAAAACTTACTTAGTCCATTTTTTGTCATTTTTGAGATGAGACTGACAATGACCTAAAATCAGGCTTCCTCATCATCTGTTATTCATTCTGTGCTCATGCAATCCAAAAAAGAACTTTGTTTAAATTTCCAAAACTCACCAAGCACACAAAAAATGTATCCTGTAGACTGAGTGAATTTTGGAAATGTGTTTGTAAGCTTTGGTCGAACTGATCAGCTAGACTATGCCTGGTCCAATGGTGGTAACCAATCAGATCTTTTGTTGTTGCTGTGTGGATGTTTTGTTGTTGCTGTGTAGTTCCCAGTGGCTAACCCTCCTCCATCTACTGGGTGGTATCAACGTGTTGGTCTCTTTACTAAGGGTTGAGGATCTTCTTAGTTCTGTGAAGGTGGCTCGTGATGATTGATGCTCACTACCCCTCCAACCACTGTTCCCATAATCCAACAGAATGTCATTGTTGTCACCCTGAACCTGTATCATAGTTTCCTCTATCTAACTTCACTTCCTTCCATTTGTCTGGTAGGCTTCATCTCTCTCTCTCTTGGCAAGTACAGAAGTCAATGAAATCTCCTGATGTTCCACATCAGTGTCTCTTGGCATCCGGGAGCTCTTCATGTAATCTCCAACAAACCGCTTTGTCCCTAGACAAGATCGGCCTTTAGCACTATAGCACCCAATACTTACGACACCAAACATGAAGCTCTAGCCAAGTAGCCCAGACCAACAAGGCAAGACTAAGAGGAAGGACAGTGTGTGTGTGTGTGTGTGTTTGTGTGGGTGGGTATATTGGAGCCATCGTGAAAGTCTTCTGACGGTTGGGCCCCAGTGGAAGTTTTCCCTGCTTACTTAAAACAAAGAGACCTCCTGTTTGTGGTGTGATTGTTTAATGAATGAATAAAAGTTGCATCTATATAGCACTTCTCAAGACACCCAAAGTGCTTTACAGAAGCAATGGGGAGTCACTTCGACCAGCACCACTGTGCAGCCCCCACCTGGAGGATGCGACGGTACACTCACCACACAGTAGCTAAGGGGGTGAAGGGGAAAAAGAAAAAAAAGAAAAGGTGGTGAAGGGGGGGCAAGGGAGAACTCATCAGTTAGATACAGGGGATGATTAGGAGGCCAGATTTTATAGGGACACAGTGATCAATTTCAGCCAGGACATTAGGGTACCACCCCCACTCTTTCGAAAGATGCCCAGGGATCTTTTATGACCTCAGAGAGTCAGGACCTCGGTTATACATCTTATCTGAATGACAGCACCATTTTTACAGCACGGTGTCCCCGTCACTGCACTGGGGCCTTGGGATTCGCACAGACCACAGGATGGGCTTCCCTGTTGGCCACACCAGCACCTCTTCCAGCAGCAGCTCAGCTTTCCTAGATGGTCTCCCATCCTGGTCCTGGCCAGACCCAAACCTGCTTAAGCTTCAGATGGATTACCTAGTCTGAACTGCAGGTGGTATAAAATCCCCTAAGAGGAGCTGTTATTATGAGCATACCTACCTGTGAGTGTGTCAGCTATAGGAACAGTAAGCAGAACCCTAGGACACAGGAAAACTTAGCAAAGACCAAAAATTCTGGAGGAACCCCCCCCCGGCTCATTCATATGTATGTTTAAAGTCCCCCTGCAGCTTCACTATCCAGCTGTGTAAAACTCTAAGTTACATAAGCTGCTTTGAATAAAAGTCCCTCCGAGCAAGGTCTTGTGTAATGTTAGATGGCCATACTGATGAAGGATTAAATATCAACTATGTGAGCTCAGCCTTTTAAGACAGACTTAAATACACTTCATGTAGCACAATGGAGACATGCAGCACCAGAATCCCAGCCGAATTGAATGATAGCACCGATCTACAAAAAAAAATGCAAGCTTTTCAAAATAAAAGCACCAGCCTACCAAAAGAAAAGCATATCAAAACAAAAGCTGCATAAAAACAAAATGACAATACCAGCTAAAAGAAGGATATAAGCCTATGAATCCGACAGCAGAGGCCTATCAAAATAAAAGTAGAGATCTCAAGAACAAAGATGTCATCCTGTCAAAACGGGAGTATTAGCTTATCAAAAAAGCACTAGCCTCAGGAAAGACAGCATCAGCTATTAAAACAAAAGTACAGCCTATAGAGATCCTGCCTCTATTTTAGCATGCTACTCAGATCGTTAAGTTGTCATTCCGGCCTGCAAATATTGTGCAATTTAAAACACGTGACGCATCATGATAGTGCTTATAGCTTCTCTTTGTTGGTTAAGTATGATGAGAAACGTGGGCACACATGTTAATGTGATTAGTTCATTTTAACATCAGGTCCAACATCGCTAAATTAGTGGTGGCTCAGTTGAAACTGTTCCCTCACCTCCTGCCTCCTTCCTGCAGTGTTCCTACCCACCATGTCCTGACCCGCCTGTCCACTCCCTGATGTGGCCCTGATGAGCCACGCCTGTTGCTTGTTACCCCTCGTTAGTCTTTGTATTTCAGTACCTGTTTGTCTCGTCAGCCCAGGTCGGTCATTGACACCGCTGCTCCTCGTCTGCCCATGGCCTTTCCCGGCCTTCCCAGGTCTAGCCTTCTCGTTTAGACCCCTCGCCGTCCCGTTTGCTTTTCAGCGCCTGTTCAATTATTGGTTATAATATATGATAATAACAAACATTATAATAGTATAATGTTTTTTATTATTATATAACATCTGTTATTGGTGTATATCAGGGCTGGCCAACCCTGCTCCTGGAGAGCCACAACCCTAATTTAACACACCTGATACTGATAACCAGGCCCTTCAGAAGCATCTGAATTAGAGTCAGCTAATGTTGAATAATGTCGAAGCAAGGCTGACTCTAATACTGAGATGCTTTTGAAGGGCCTGGTTATCAGTATCAGGTGTGTTAAACTAGGGCTGCACCTAAGCTCTGCAGGGTTGTGGCTCCCCAGGAGCAGGGTTAGCCAGCCCTGGTGTATATTAAAGCTGTTATTAGCTGTTAAGTATAGTAGGATGTTAAGGCATATTTACATGCTGCTTATGAATGTTCTATGAATGCATTATGAATACATTATGAAGGAGCAGCTAATGTAAAGCATTACCATTAAAATAGTTTAGGATTTAACCATCTCAACAGCATAGATCATTAATATAATATATTGTAAACTGTTATGCAGAAAATTGGAGATTAGAATCTAACTAGGGTGTGCTGCCATCTGTTCTTCCATTAAAAAAATAGGTTAATATATAATTACAGTACTCCAGCGCAGCAGAGTTATTTCTCATAGGACATGGTTCACTGGTGGTGGGGTGAGAGATATGAGGCCTTTCCCATCACTACTACTGTTCAAGGGCAGCTAGTCGTGTGGTGACTAAGGACATAGCCCCATAGCCCAAACAAGCCTGCTTGTTGTACACTTGAGCAAAGCACTTAACCTCAATTACTCCAGTAACGTATCCAGCAGTATATATGGGTGTCTTTGGCCGAAAGTGCCAGTTCAGCATGTTGATGTTGTTTTCCTTGAGCTACAAAAGATACATACTGTATACTATGACATCCTACATTACATCTGGGCTCCTCACATTTGGCTCCCAAATCCAAATCCAGGCCTTGTTTTCAGTTCCCCCTGGTAGTTAGTTTAATAATTACCGATTCTGATTGGCTGGAGACTTCACACCTGGCTCACAGGTAAAGGAAGGCAGGAAAATCAGCAGGACTGTGATTTGAAGGGCTTTGCCCTACATGCTTGAGGATGGGAATATGAGTAATCGAGGGTAACCAGGTAGATTAACTTCTCTGGGAGCCCTAGGCTGACATATCTTGGGGGGGCAAGTAGACCCCGAGTTATTTTTTGGAGCTGAAAAAGGAATAAGAGAGAATGAAAAATGATGCACAGCAATCAGTAATCTGCAAACCAGCACACGGATTACTGGTGGTAAAACCTACTGATAGGAAAGGTGCTGGTGATTTAATATGTTGTGACGTTTCATTTTTCCTGAGGTTGGGCGGGGTCTTTGATTTTGCTGGTGCCCTAGGCTAGCGACTAGGATAGCCTATGCATTAATCTGCCCCTGACGGTAAAGACGTGTATTTTAAAGGTTCGGACTGAAAAGCAACACTAGTCGGCAATCTGTGGCTAGAGTAAGAGCCGAAAAGAAGGTGCTTGACGCTACCGTCAGTGCTCTCCCAGGAGCACTTGTTTAATGACATTTATTAATAGAGAGACAACTCCAGTAGCCTGGGATATACCCTGTTGAAAGTGAAGCTATCCGGACAGGAAGCATGCAGTGAAAAATACAAGCCTGACTATTGAATGTTTGGCCACAATGCAGGGGCGTGGCACTTCAGCAGCATTCCGATTGGCAGGAGATGAGCTTAAAGGTGGAATTAAAAGGTGCGCACAAGGTCATTTACTCACATCCCCTAAAGGAAAGGGCCAGTGACCACAGGCATGGGAGACCATTATGATAGGCTCATAAAACCTTATGGGAAACAGGCTGCCAGTAAAGTCATGATGTGCTGTTTTTGAAGCATTAGGCATTAGATTCCATTTAGCCTGGTCTTTATCTCATTTAGTAACAGTGGTCTTCACCCCCTCCTCCCACCCCTCTGTCCTCAATAATGATGTCATCATTGAAAGGAGGCATGCCAGGCTCTTCAAGGCCAGCTGTGAAACATCTCATCAGCGGAAGCGTATTTGCCTCATTATAAATATGCTCGCTCGCTCAATATAATGCCGAAAAAAAAGTCTCTTCCGGTTTGTAAAAACAGCCAAACCATCAGGAAGAACATCAGCCCTAAAATTGTTTCTTACCCGGACAGGCAAGATCGATCAACAACAAAGCCAGCAGCATTAAAAAAAAGGTTTTATTATTCATGAGTATAATTCATGTGCATTGATTTTCATCCAGCACAGGAAAAAACATTGCCATACAACTGCTCCTGCTTACTGGTATCACTAAGCAGTGTTTATAAGTTATTGTCGTATTACCTAAAATACAGATCCATCACAGTCTGTCTGCGTCATACACACTTATTGATCATAATTCATTAAGACTAAATGAGGGCTTCATTAATACAGCTGTTCAGGTTTTGAAATGAAAGGAATTCACCTTGCACCTCCAGGGCTGTGGGTTCAACTCCAAGGCCTGTTCTGCGTGTGTGGAGTTTGTATGTTCTCTTTGTGATGCACTGGCTTCCTTTGGGTACTCAAATATCTTCCTACAGTCTGCTGTCATGCAGTTAGGCAGCCTGGTATCTATAAAGTCCCCATATGTATGAGTAGGATTGCTCCCTGAGATAACATGCAGGTAACCCTGACAAGTGATTGGTAGGTGGCTGGATGGAATGCTTCTAAGCCAGGGGTGGGCAATCTTATCCAAAAAGGGCCGCTGTGTATGCAGGTTTCCGCTGCAACTCCTTAATTAGGTTACTAATTAGAGGGCTGATTGGCCTAAAAGTCTGCACACCTGGGTTTGAACAGCTGACCTAAAGGTTATCCCAAAAACGTGCATACACACCGGCCCTTTGCGGATAAGATTGCCCACCCCTGTTCTAAGCCTTCCTTCACTATGACATTGTCATTGCTTAATTTATGGGTTAGTTCATGGTGTTCATTTGTACTGCTGGATGATCTGCATATCACTTTGGAATTCTTCTCCGTGCAGTCCCATCTGCCACCCAACCCACAAAGGACAGGCACAGAAGAAGTGTCCCTAGGTGCGCCCTCTGCAGGAGACAATGATAATAGCATGGTGTTGCCACTCAGTGGGACATGCGAGAGACTCGAAAATGACCTGGATGTTTTGCGTGTTGCTTTCAGAGTTATGGACGTCTATGTTGTTCATTCCTCATCAAGTCCCAGTAAGTTTGAGTTGTGGTTATGTGTTAATGCTGGCGTGTTGCTATTGTGACTTTCTGCGGAACTGCATGGAGTTGGATCTGGGCAGGACGCATTTCTGAAAATTACCAGACTTCAGAATTAGTGTAGAGCTCAGCTGATCCCCAATCACCAAGCAGACGGCATCGAGTTCCCATGACTTCAGAACATTTGTGCTGACATTGCCCACGTGGGCAGAAGACACAGCCGAACCCTCCAGATACCTGATATAAGAATTAGCTCATGTTTGTTGGTTCTAGTAACAGAAATCCAAGCTCATCAGATCCAGCAGGGAACACGGTAGGCCTGTTTCAGCACCATGTAATGGGACAGTTCCACATACTGTAGCATATACAGCAATTTCAGTATTTATTTACTTTGCTAGCCCATGTGGGCTGTGTGCAGGCCATCCTGTGTCCCTGGCCAGGCCAAGCGGTCAGAGAAGGAACACTTATCATGTGAATTATACTTATTCTTACTTACTTATTACTAATCTTTCTTACTTATTACAATTGCTCCCTACATTGGTTAGGGCCAATATAGCAGTCTTTCCTGTGATTTGAATACTCCCACCAGGTAATGTTTATACATGTTTTAAATAGTCAATTGGACTGTTGTTTCCCATTGAAAAGTTCCTCTGTTACATGTGCTGTATTGTAACGCAATTAAATGAGATGGTCATCCATTTAGAAACACTCTTTTTCCTTACTGAATATGTCCTGACAGACATCAGGAAACGTTCCATTTTAAGCAAACATCAATCTCATTCTGGCCCATTTTCACAACTGAAACAGGGAATAGTGAACGCCGACAGTAAAAAGATTCAGCAACAAGATTCAGTGTTTCTCAGCGCAGTCCTCAGGGACCCCCAGACAGTCCATGTTTTTTCCCCCGTCCTGGCTCCCAGTAGGGAGCAAAAATGTGGACCATCTGGGGGTCCCTGAGGACCGGGTTGAGAAACAATGGCATATAGGGTTAGGTTACCCACAAAAAAAGTGCAAGTCATTTATTTCTGCTACTGATGAGTGTTATTTACAGTCCTTGCTAATTCAGAGAGCAGAGAGGAGTGGAGGAAGGCTTTCTGTACCTGCTAAGAGAGACAGCATCTTTTGACATGTTCCCAGACCCAAGGAAGCATCATAATGTGCCAGGATTTGCCTGGCACATCCTGCGTTCTCTGATCTACTGCCAGTCCTGCAGGGGATTCCAGGCAGTGGCCACACACAAGTGATAACATGGAGGAGTTGGGGGGGGGGGGGGGGAGTTGCAGTGTGCGGTTGGTAAGCAACAAACAGAATTATGGGAAAACGACACACAGAAAAAAAGATGG
>JAODKN010000044.1:12898936-12915792 GCA_026774425.1 Petrocephalus zakoni
ATACCACCATCCTCACCCAACCCCCCCCCCCAACACGCACCCACGTTTTTTGCTCGTCTCCATCTATGGTGGCCGCAGATAAGAAAGTGGGCGTGGCCTCGGCTTATATAAGCCTGTTAACTCAGCGTGAGGATGCCAGTGCCGTCAGCCAATCCCCTGTCGCTTCTCACTCGCTGTCTCCCTTCTGTCTCAGTTCAGCTCCACTGGAGGCCAGGCTAGGAGTGTGTGTGTGTGTGTGTGTGTGTGTGTGGGGGGGGGTTGGTACCAGGGCGAGAAATAAAAAAAAAAAACATCAGAGGAATAAATAAAGTGAAGTTTAGAAAGGGAGGAGGGCGGCTGAGCGCAGTGGAGTTCTGAGAAGAGAAACGACTATAGTAAAACAAAGGCCCGGTACGGGGGTTGCACCTCACCTTAGCATACACAGGGTAGCATGGTATTGGACCTATACTGTAACAGGAATAATGATACTACTATAGTGTAGCAACCGTGATGCATGGGCTACGGTGTGGCAGCTGTACTATGACATGTGTAGCAGCTGTAGCATAGCAGCTGTAGAGCAGCGGCAACATCAGTGGTAGCAGAAATGATGGAGCAGCACAACTGTAGTACAGCAATAGTAGCGTAGCAGCTATGGAGGAACACAGGGCATTAATATAGAAGCTATGCAAGCGTCACCGGGCTGTCACATCTGCTGAGGTATCCAGGGATACCTCCACCGTGCCACAGCCGTGGCTGTACCTCGCGTCCCGTTCCAAGACACATGGAACGGATTCTTCTGGATCGCAAAAGTGATGACCTGTGCTAGCATCAGCAAGGCAGCAGTGCATGCTGGGTAGTGCACCTCCAATGGCAGCTTCCCGTCAGCAGTGGGCGCCGCTCCGACATTTCTGTCCATCCCCGGCCCAGAAACTCCCACACCGCTGAGTAACACCACAGCTTTGTGGACTGCGCTGCCACGTGAGTCCTGCCTCTGAAGTTGTTTTATGCCCCAAAACAGGAGGCGCGATGACAGCACAAAAAAAGGCCTCTTATTAAACAGTTAAGCCTAATGCTGAACAAAAGGCGGCCAGATTTTTCAGGGTCACATGGAAAGGCCCATGTGAGCCAGTGGTAACAGCACAGAATAATACTGAGAGGTGCCCTTGACTCTGGGCATTGATTTGGCATCCGTACGTGCCTGTTTCACTGGAAAGTCAGAGGCTGCTATAGCTCTGAGCAGCGGAGACCCCTGAGCTTCAGCTGGTCCTGCTATAAGTCTAGAGGGCAAGACGAGGGCATAGCCTCCATTCTGCTCTACAGTACACTACAAGCCAGAATGAAAGCTCTCCAGTTTAAATCTGCTTTTAATAGACGGTACAATTCAGCCGTGGCAAAACCCCCACCAAACAGTCCAAAAGACACATTCCCACGCCTTCATCTTCCAAGTAAGATATCCATGCCACTTCTGACTCTGTTTCATCAAAAATGCCATCTAAATCGTTTACAAACAGCGTGATCTGGCTGCTCGCCTTTGTTTGAGACAATATCTCCATATTCTTGCTTTTTTTTTCTCTTTCCTATTCATCCCTTTTTCCTCTTTCTTATTGGTCAGAGATGGAAATAACAGCAATCCATAATTGTTATTTTTCCTGACGGTTGTCATATCATATCAGTCAAAGCACACAGGGGATTTGCACAGTGAGTGAACGGTAAGTCCCCCCATGGTAGATGAATGATATCAATAGGGTCTGTAACATCTAGATTCTAGAATGTATCTGGGCATGGGCACGGTCAGGTCCAACCCAAAACAAAGGATGTTACGTCCATTGGAAAGGAAGCTGGATTATTAGGAAATAATGCTCAGGTCCTATAAGAGCCTAAGCACACATAGATGAAGACATTTCCAGCTCAGCAATGAGAGAAACATCTCAGGAGCACGGAAAAGAGTAAGGCATATAAAACAGAAACACAACGAGAAGCTTTAAACCCAGTCCGGCTCTCTTCGAAGCAGCAACGTGCAAGATCAGCATTTTAATGCTCTTCGTGTTTGTTCACACGGTGCCCGTAAAACATCAAAGGAATAATTTCATTTCTCCTAATCAATTCAGCAGCACAAATGTTGTGTGATTTATGGCAAAATGATATTGTGCTAAATTACTTATCGATTCAAATAAGCAGGAACATTATAACTATGACTGGTCCTAAACATCTGCAAATATAACCAAGGGTATGGAAAAAAACACATTTTCACATAAGCCCTGTATTTTCTGCCATGATCTGAGTGCATAAATGACTGAGTGATTCCACACAGAGCACCCGCCAATTAAATATAAATTTATCTAACCTATACATCGCCAATGCATTATTAAATACTATCAATTTTAAATAACGACATTACAGACGAATAAAACATAACAGCTGTAAATGAGACGAGCTGGATGCTGCAGCTGGCCAATTAATTCTGATTGAGCTGCCAGTCACTCAGCATGGGATTAAACGGAGAAGCCTGGTGATATATGTGGTAAGCACTGGAGCAGCTTATGGTACTGACCCAGCCCTCGCACTGCTCTGCTGCTGTACCACATATCAATTTTTTTTAACACAACAATATTTATGCAACTTCAAGACAGTATGACTACACAGCAAGTGTATCTCCACAATTTTGATACACGCTCTTAATTATAGATATAATAATAGAAGAAAGAAACATAATAATGGAAGAAAAGTCTGAAAAACATCACGGCAAACGCCAGCAAAATGATGGGTTTCAGTTCCTGCACTGGGCTCTGCGTGTGCCTGCATGTTCTCGGTGGGTTAGCCCTGGTTTTTTTCTTGGAAATTTGGTTTCCTCTTGCACTTCAAAAACATGCATTTTCAGTGACTTGGTGTACCTATGTTTCTCGTATCGTATGACAGTGTGTGCGATGGACTGGCCTTTTACTCAGAGTGCCCCCAGCCTTATATCTTGGGCTGCCTGGGAGAGCAGCCTAGTACCAGGTATGTAGTTATAGATGGTACCTGGATACTGTCTGACCCTTGGCTTTTTAGAAAGTATTTACTCCGGGTGCAGAAAATTTTGCTGTTTCACTTGGAAGTCAGTTGTTAAAATGGGTATCATTTATGTAAATTTTATCGCATGCATAAAACAGAAGTGTAGTGATAGTGTTGTGTCGATGTGTAAGAAGCACCTTTCCGTATTCCATCTGTCGAAATGACACTTTTTTCTTCTCAAAACATTGCCGACTGAAAGGAAATTTGGAGTTGGTTGTGGTATGTTATAAACAGGGTTTGGGAGGACCAAGAGACCTTAGAGGCAGATTACAATGCATAAGCCTAATTGGAAACCAAAACAGTTCATTTATATCGTGAGCCAGCCAGTATGTTATCTTTTTTTCAGCTTCACTTAAGCAGATAGTTTTTAAATTAGACTCTTATAAAACACTGTTCCAAAGAAAAGTGCGACACAGCGAGCACTGTTGTGGAGCATAAAACAAACACGATAAAAAAAGTAAACACTGTTGCCCTCTCATGGGAGAACTTGCATAATTTCTGGCTTTTCCTTTTCACTTTCCTGGAAGACTGTCACCATAAATTATGCTGCCAGGGGCCGGTGAGTATCGCAGCAAATCCTCTCGCCTGAAATCATTATGATAACGGAAGCCTCTAGAAAACTGCTGTTCTATTAACATGATTTATACTGTATGCCCTATTAATGCAATCAACTAAGAGAATGAACATCACCTAATGTGAAAAAGGGGATTTTTTGCATTAATATATTATACATTCCTAAATATTTCAAGGTATCATATAATATGTGTTCCCTGCCTATGACATTGTGGATTTTCAGGCAGAGCTAGTTAAGCAGTAAATCTAGAACCTAGAACCTAGAAATAGGTTCTCATTAAGGTTCTGTGTAGATTTCACAGTGGCACAGCCTGCGTAATGGACACCCGAACACAAGGTTTATTGCAGTTTTTCGTTTATCAATGCAATCTTAATGAACCATACCATGCTTATTTGTTCTTTAAGCCTTGTGTTCTGTTTTCCAAATGGTGAAAAGGACCTTAATAAAACAGAAAATAAGGTTTTAAATATTTAAATATTTCATTACATCAACATCACATTATGTTTGAGTACCAAAGGTATAATCTGATTACAGTAATTAGGACAGAAAACGGAATTGTTCACTGAATGGCTCAGCCAATCAGCTGAGGGCTGCTTTGGCCGAGACCATTCAGCACCACGGACAGCAGCTGGATCGTTACGGCACTCCAACATTCCACAGACAAGTATAACTCAATTCACAGCAGCCCCAGATGAATCTCTATGTGGCAACGGTTCCATAAATATTTAGCAGCAATACAGGTAGCACAAAATATCTGCCAAAATATCTGCCAGTGATATGGATGTTCCATTTTAATATTTAGATCAAAGTGTCTGAGCATTCAGCATATTAGGCTGACGAGGTAACACCATTATCTAGGGAGGCAACTATTTCTTTGTAACACCAAAGTTTTTTTCTGACTTGCATCTGAATTGCTAAATTAACTATAATGCTCCTAATGTTGATGGAATGGTATCGATATCAAAAAAGCAAATTCAGCCAAACAAGGAGATGTAGCCTATGGACAGATTTTCTGTATTAAGGCCACATTCCATTAAAGATGTAACTGTACAATAATGAGAAAAGTGATGTACTTCCTAAAAACCATTACAGTGGGTTCTTAGTGCAAAATGGATGCAACATCTGCCAGTCACACATGTATCATTCTATATCACAGAAATGTTCATTTTATGCAAATCCGGTGCTAGTACAAAATCTTATACAATGAGAAAGCTCACTTGTGGCCTTGCATGTGGACTATGCATAAACAGTATACTAATAATACTACTTTGGAGGACAAAACACCAACCTCCCTCTGCCACCACAGGAATAAACTAGAAAAAGGTGCATGGCTGTTAGAGCTGCATTGCTATTTTGATTACGGTATTGAGCGAGGCTCCTGTGACCTTGTCCTGAACCAGAAGTTGGGGGCTCCAAGTTCTGTTAGGCAGCAGGTTGTGTTTGCTCATTGTCATCGCTCCTTGAGAACAAGGCTCAGTCTTCCATTACAGTAACGTGACAGTTAAAGAAAATATAATTTTATTAACAAGGGGCTAAGCAAGGCATAAAGGGAAAAGGTCGTGACCCAAGGCTGACAGGCAAAAGGTCGTGACCCAAGGCTGACAGGCAAAAGGTCGTGACCCAAGATACACAGGCAAAAGGTCGTGACCCAAGGCTAACAGGCAAAAGGTCGAGACCCAAGGTACACAGACGAAAGGTTGTGACCCAAGGTACACAGGCCAAAGGTCGCAACCTAAGGTACACAGACCAAAGGTTGTGACTCGAAGCGCCCGGTCGGCTGCTTGTCGATGCTTCCCCCTTCAAGCTTCCAGATAGTCAGCACTGATGGGACCGGGGGCTACAAATTGTAGGGGAGCTCAGCTGCAGCCAAATGCAGAGCTGGAACAGGTGCAGCCAAAGCGGAGGCTACAGACCAAGACAAGGCAACCTGCAAACTGTAACCAGGACACTACAGCAGAGAAGGAAGCAAAAGTCAGGCGCAGTGTGAGACTCAGTGGGTTAAGATACTGCCTCTGACTGGTAGGTCATTGGTTCAAATCCCATGGTCGTACAATGACTTCCCCTGAGCAAGGCCCTTAACCGCCAGTTGCTCCAACCGCTGTTTGTTCCAGTCTTCTCAGCTGTACATCACTTTGAATAAGCGTATCTGCTAAACATAAGTCACAATCAATCTGAAACAAACAGACCCATGAAACAAAGCCACACCACAAACCCACACCCCAAGACCACACAGGAACCAACAACAAAGACTGAGCGAAAAGAATTAATCGGGGGGGGAGATCAATTAGATTGACTGTAGGAGTGAGTGAGTACAAATTGGTACCGACGGGAGGTTGGTATGATTAAAATCCAGGGGAATTCTTTAAATGCCTGCATGACGGCATCTGGGACAACATGACCAGTGTTTCTTGGAAAACTGACCTGTAAGTGTTTTTTTGGTGAAACAATCAAAGAAATAAATACGAATAAATAACTTTGGGTTGTAACTTAATGACTTGGGTCCTGAGGATACACCAGCCAAGAACCACTGATCTTAAACATATCTGGCTATAAATATTTAACCAATTTCTGTTATTGCAAGACTCCTTAAAGTTTCAGGCAACCTGATGTTTCAGACTCTAAATAAGTAGCAGTTTTCCACATCCATCCCAGCTGGTAGAGAGAAATATTGTTTTCAGGAAATCACAGAATTCACTGAATCCCCAGTCTTTTAAAGCGGTTCACTGCCACTGCCGTCAATTGCATGCTGGTCTATTTTTTTTTTACATAGACAGGGTTCAAAATAAAGGCTCAGAGATAAACATACGTTTCATCCCAACACTTTTTTAAGAACCTCATCTTTCCGGTCACAGATAAATACCCCGCCGGGCTCCCAGAAGCGGCGCAAGGCCACGCACAGCTCCCAGCCATTTCTCTCCCGAACGCAAAATAATTCTGCTTCTGTCACATCAGTCCCAGCAGGGCCTGCCTTAATGTTTCATCCTGCAAGGAGACCGGATCATCAAAGCCCTCCCGGTGCCTCCACATCAACTGCGTTGCTATCAGTGCCTCCCATTTAGAAGGGGGCCTGTCCCACTAAAATCCCACTGCGAAAATGCACCCATGCTAGTAGTGTCTGCTGCCTTGATGCTGCACATCTCGGCAGGAGTTTCAAAGTGGCCATAATCCTTGAGCACGTCTCATTAATACTGACGTTGGAGCACTGCAGGATAAGTAAAGATGTAGTCTACCAGTTCAGTGCAATAAAGCAGCCAAAAGAAAAACTGTTGAACTAAGGTTTAACATTAATAATCCAACCTATAGCCGAATTGTACCTCTGATCACATAGATAAGCATGGTGGTCATTTGTAGAAATGTGCACAGGAGGAGAAAGTGAAGTCACTGTACATGAGGGAGGGAATCTAGGCCACTCTGTATAAATGGCAGAAGGCGGGCAGGCTAAGCTACATGACGCACCACTCTGAACGAGCACGCATCAATATATTCTTTTCCCTCTTTCTAAGTCTTCCTTTTCTCTTTGATCACATGCTCCGTTAAAAACTCCCCAAGTTTCTCTCAAGTACGAACCCGGAAAAAAAAATTAAATAAAAAGATCCTGTTGGCAGGCGCTTCATGACATCTGAAAGGAATTAAAGACTTCTGCAGACGTGATTATAATTCTGTCACGATCCCACACGCAACTTAGTCCCGCTAGATGAATTCTGGAGATGAACGGAGCGAAGAGCCATTCTCAGGCGGCCCCTGCCTCTCTGGATGTATGATGCGGTCACCCTGGTCAATAACGGCATAAATTATAAATGGGGAGACATACGTACTGGTTTAATAAATGTGTCTCATATGTGTCAAACATCTTGCCCATCCCCCTTGCTTGCCTAATGGGCCGTGCGTGCTGCTTGTCTGCATCGCCATGGTGACCGCTCCGCGAGCCCATCAGAGCGAGGCGTGATGAGAGCCGACTCTTGTTGCTCTACATTCGCCTGCACCGCTGGCTGATTCATTACCAAATAACATATGCCAGGGGTACGCATGTTCCCTGTATGTTTATGCACTAATGTCTCTTGCAGGATTATTCCTTCCTCAATTTGACTGTGTTTTAGAGGAGGTACAATCACCATAATCCTGCTAGCAGGCGCATTCATCTTGGGGGGGGGGGGTCTAGTTGTGTAACCGAATGCTAAGCCTGAAGGCATACGCACCCAGCCCCTCCCCCGTGTATATTTTCAATCGCAATGCCCCCCTCCGCACACAGGCCATACCGCATATCTGCAGTTACCCTTATTAATGCTTGGAAGCATCTCTAGTTAATCTTCCCACTCCAGCAAGCACACCATGACTGTCTTACGATTGTTGACTTATAGAGAGACAGCCTGCAGGATGGAATGCTGGTCTGCCTGCCAGCAGAGTGACATCATGACAGGTTTGAGGAATCCGATCCTCAAGAACCCCCAGTATATCTGCCTTTCACAGAAACACTAACAAACAAAGGAATCGGCTGAAGAATGCACTACCATATGCAGTTTACATGCCATGTCCTCACAAGTTACACGGTGACTTCTGCTGATTGTTGACTGTTGACATCATCACACCATAAATGTGGTGATGTAATCATTCCTCTTCTTTTGAACCTCGCTTCCACCATTTGTTTAATTTTTTGCCCACCAAAGCAATGAGCCTCAGCACAGATTCTACAAGTGTCTGGAACTCTAACAGAAGAACATGACATCGTTCTTCCACGAGAAATTCCATCAATTGGTGTTCATTGACAGCAGTAAAACAAAAAAAAAACACACACACACAGGCGCGGCTCCGGAAACGCCCATAATTGGTTGACTGGGTTGAGAGATAGCGACTGGGATGGCACTGACATGTGTGTTCATCATTCTCTGACAGCCTAGATGCATCCTCAATGCACACACATCCATCACTCCCGTCAGGATATATATACTTCTCCAGAGAATGAACAGGATCACTCAAAACAGCTTTGTATTTATTGGCATTTACTTAGCCCCCAGTGAGGTTGAATGGACAGAACCCATTATACTCATTATAGAAGTACTGTCAAGACCCTTAATCCTGGGACAAGCAGCAGTGGTTAGTTCAGGTCCAGAAAGTAAAAACCCAGCCCAGGATTTTGTTCCAGCCAGCCAGTTGAGTAATCTGTGATTGTGACTCTTTATACTCAAGTAATTGGTTGAAACAAAATCTCAGTTTGGATTTTTACTTTCTGAACCTGAATGATCCACAGATGCCCCCTGGCCTATAGGTCTCTTAATGGGTAAACCTCACCTATACCTGGCCATTGATTCAAATGAAACAGAGCATGTCTGCATTTTATTTCACCTCTGGATTACACCTTGTCTTTTCCTTCTCTCTGTCCACTTTACCCACAGAAGTGCATTTTACCCATGCATGTGCTATAACTCAAGTTCCAAACCCATGGGAACCTTCTCTGCGAATTCCTCGACTGGTTGTATTAACATTAAATTGCCTTAAATTCACATTTACGATTACATGATTCAAGATTTGCTGTCTCTTTTGGCCCAAACAATTTAGGAGTATGCGCATTTATCAATATCTGCCCCAGGTTTATAATATGAGCCCCTCACACTTCAACGCCACTGTTAGCTGTGAAACATTCTCATATTCAGCCATCTTTATTACTGTTATCTTATTCTCTCACATTATGGTGGGGTTTCTAATTATCTTAATAACTTCAGGAACCACAGCCACATGTAAGCACATGCAGGTGTGCTTGATATATTGCTGTATCTCTCCTGTATCTCTCATTCACTCAAATGTTTCCTTAATTTAATTGCATTACTGGCCCCCGTTCAGAAGCATCGAAACGGACATTGCTGCACATTCCTTAAATCCCCACTGGCAGAAAACATTTCAGTATACACCTGCTCTTTCGGTAGATCATCCAATCCAATAGCAAGGGAAGGCTAGCCAATCACTCCCTTGCTATGATGGTCACATGACTGATGCGGGACCAACCTCAAGCCATAGGCCGAAATAGGCTGAATTGGTGAAAAATATAATGAATAATTTACCTTGTACCCTGCGCTTACCCTACTGATTTTGCAGACAGCTTTATTCTGCTTTAGTCATTTTCTAACTGAAGGTGTGCCAACCTGCTAACCGGGTTAAGGTATGCCGACCTGTTTTCTTTCCCGTTGGTCAGGCCTCCTCATTCCAGCCTTGTTCATCCTGCCCCTGCCGTGTGATTATTCTGATTTTAAAGCAAAACACAGATTCAAATACTGAAGTACATTTCACTTTCCCTTACACATTCCACACAGAAAAGGAGACAGGCGAGTTTGACCTATTCCAATGAAAATCTAGGAGGTGCAGAGATCAGCCTGGTTTATTTTTGCTTGTTTATATCACACCAGCACTAAGGCAGGGGCTCATCACAACACAACCCCCCCGCCCCACTCACACCAGCTACTCACGTCATTATAACTGTTGTGGGCACATTGTCATCTGCAATTTTTCTTACGATGCCAGTCGGCCCTACGGATAACCACCAGATGCTAGCTGGGTGATGACTCTCAGCGCACGTCTTCCACAAAGCCGGTCCGTTTCCATGGTGATCAGCCAACTCAGAGAACCCACTGAAGACCTAGAGCCTATTTTTTTTTTATGTATGCAAACATTACACCATTTTTTTTCTGGAGGAATTATAAAAAGCTACCCATCCATTTTCCAAAGGCTGAGCCAGATCAGGCCACGTGACTCTTTTCTATACGTTATTTTAAATATTAATCTCCATCCGAATCTAAATGCACGCTGAGAGTTGTATCATTCCACGGAAAAAAAATCGGCTCCGATATCAACTTAACAGGTGTGTCATTGATCCTGAGCGTTTGGCAGGCTGACAGGAGTCACCCAAAAATAGGTCTGATTCCAGCGAGACAAGCAGGGCTCTGGCTGCTGGCCTTGTCTGCCCTTGCTCTTTGAGGACAGTCTCCATCAATCCTGCCACCCCCTGCCACCCACCCCTCCAGTACGCCTTGCCCGGCCACCACGCTGCCCGCTGCTGCTCTCATGCCCGTGAGTGCCACCTCCTCTGCCCCCAGCACCTTATCGCACTCTTTCCCCGACACAATGAATGACTTTAACGATACTTAAGTATAGTTAGTATAAGTATAGTAACTATACTACTATACTCCGATTTCTAAATTCTGCAACAGACAGTAAATAAATGTGTCGCAGTTAGCAGTCCTTAGCAGAGATGCATAATTTATCTGTAAAAATATCGATATCGGCTGATGTTCATTAAAAATCAAGAAATGGTCATTGGTCCGATGTGTCAATTTTGGTCAATATTGGCGGCCTATACTTAGACCTCAGTCAATAATCAAAGTTGGCTAAATAGTTGTTTTTCCAATTTGCTGTTACTCTGATATTTTTAAAAGAGCTAATTTAGCTTTAGAACACCAGCAATACACGCCGCAGTGTGACAGTTTACCAGAAGGTGTTAAGCAGGTTTTTGTTTGTGACCTGTAGTGTTTCCGATATAATAAGAGAAGCACTTTGCTTTTTTAAGACTTTCAGATAGCAGCCTGTTTAGACGCACTTCAGATGAGACTGTAAAGGTCATGGAGTCTATAATAAATGTATCGTTCATCTCTCTTTCGTGTGCTGTTGTTTTGTCTGCTTCTTTGATAATAGATAATAACACGAGAAAAATGTATATATACAATTGAATATCGGTTATTGGTGTTGGCCAGATTTGCACATTGGTGCACCACTAAATCTTAGCTAATGCCATAGCAAGTTACCTATGTCACCCCTCTCCACTTTGTACCCCTGCCAGGACCTCAACGACCAAAGAGCGAGGCATGCTGGGATAATCACATACATCACCACACTAATACACAAAATGTGTCCTGGGGCGGTCTCAGCAGAGCCAGCAGCTCTGGAGAAGGGTTAATGACAAAACAGGGATGCTGCGAAGTCATAACTTCCCTCCTAGTAAGTTAGCCCCTGGCAAACTAAAAATCAAGCAGCACACAAAAAAATCTGGCACATCTACTTACCATCAGTTCCCAACACTGCAAGGGCCAATTGCAAGAGATTTTGAGACATCTGACTGGCAAAGACACACACTAGCTACACATGCACAACTACAGAGACACCCGCACACAGACATGCAGGTACTGTACCCTGGTGTCTATGCACGCAACAAACAAAGACTGTTAACATTAAACACATGCACTGTGACTTATATGTAACACTGGACATGTTCTGCATAAATACAGAGTGTGTACCCTCCCTGAGTAAGACATCACAGTAATATTCTTGCCCCCGCATTACTGCCTGCAACTCCACCCATGTCCTATTGGAGGAATAAAAGACAGTAGCGATGCTCCAGTGGGTACAGCCATCGCTGTAGTTTCTGACGTTCTCTCCCCCAGTTCCGGTCATGTGCTGTGGGCCACACTCACCCCTGGCAGTGTCTTCTGTTCGTGAAGGGCGTTCTGGGCCTTGATGGCAGACTCACGTGCGCAGTAGGTGAGAAAGGCACAGCCTGCATGCAGATAAGAGACGGCAAAGTGAAATGTGGGCCTCTCATTCCTGTATTTACAAAAGCTTCCCACCATGCACACCCATACAGCAGGATATTTCATCAAAGCGATCACAGCTCATTTCGGGCAGTGACATTTGGAATGGCCATTCTTGAGCTGCTATGCCTGTTAGTGCGCCAATGAAGTGACCCTTTCCCACGTCCACCATTCATCCTGACAGAATCATTCAGACAGAACCATTCAGACGGATTCATCTGGGCTGGCACAAGGGCACTCTCCGTTACGGTGGAGGTACTGCGAGCTCCACTGTATAAGATTCTGCCAAAAAGGAATATGAATTAACCCCCCCCCCCAACTCAGACAGTGTTGACGTGCAGCTCCCTCAGACAGACACACAGAGGCCAGGTGGCCAGGCGAAGGGGAGAATCCCCCGGTAACTGGAACCTGAGCGTTATGCTGCAGATGAGTGAATAATCAGCCAAAGAACAATGCAAAATTTAGAAGTTCGCAAACTCTGTGTCGAGGCTGTTCTGTCCCTAGAGGAATTGCAGCAAAAAAAACCACCATAAACAAGCGGATGGGAACCACCACCACCCCAAAGCACGCCACAGCAGTGAGGTGATGCTGTGGGCAGGTAGTACTTTAATGCAAGATCTGTAACTAGTTAAATATATCCAAATATAAACATATAAATAAATATAAACAAAAGTGAATGCTTACCTCAGCATTAAGTCATACCGAATTGCTTGACTAGGTCTAATCCAAAATGTTAGAAAAGACACTAGTCGTTTGACAAAGAAGACATTATTGGTATAGTGAGATGGTACTTACTTCATGGTGTTTTAGACAAATGTGTATTTCATTGTCTCCGTCTGTGTAGGAACGCTTTATTATAAATGTATTAATTTGTGTCCTTGTAAGAGAAATGTTCATTTGTGTCATTAGAGGAGAAACTAGGGGATGAAAATGTGCTCGCTCGTCTCTGTGCTCAGCATCCCGTTCTGCGGAACAGAAACGCTCGACTTCTCCCGCTGGACTGGAGAGGTCCTGATGAGGCCTGGCTCTTTGCCCTTGGGGTGTGAGACACATTGATGGAGACGGGGGGAAATTGTTCCAATCTATTAGCCAGGCCTTCCTGCTGCCAAAACAGAGCCCCACGATGGCTCAATAATCTCCCACCCACCCACACTTCGGCTTTTTCGTAAGGTGGAGCCACGCCATGCTGAACTGGACCAGAGCCAAAGTAAAAGGACTGGCTCTATTATCTCTGTATGCGCCACCCTTTGCAGAAACTTCCCTCATGGGTTAGCCTTCTTTCTCCCATCAGAACAATTGCTTACGAGCAGAGAAATATAGATGAACGTTAATTAGGGTGTGGCCACTAGGGGGCTCTGCAGTATAATTACGTGCACCTTTTGTGTTTCAACTGGGGCCACAATCTCGATTTCCATTGGTTACCACTGTCAAAGTCCATTGTCTCTGAGCTGTATCCTACTGTGGACAGAGCGGTGTTCTGCACAGCCCTTTGTGAAACCTCCATTACAGTCTTGCATCAGCGCAAATGCAACATCACAGATAGTTGTTCGTAGACCAATTCTAGCAACCAGCCCACTCTGTGCTGATGGAAGCTTTTGCAACAGAGTGCAAAGAACATCCATCCTTTCATAACCCCAAAAAAGACACAGCACATTGCAGGCTGTGGGATAACGTATGATGAAAGCGTAGGAAACATGCATGCACAGAAGGCTACTCACACCAAAGGCTCTTTAGATGCCGTCTACTGGCCGCCACAAAACATTCAAAGCGCAACACTAGAAAGTACTCCAAGAACATTTTCTAAGTGACAAATCAGAGTTCGTTTCAATTAACATTTGCAAAATACTCTGCATCATTCCTTCAAAATAGCAAGAAATCAAACAGCCAGCCAGGAACCTTCCCCAGCGACTCCTATCAAGTTCCAATACAAGAGGTTACTCCTACAAACATGCTGAGCGTGTTCAGAAAATGCTCTGTGACCTACATAGAGAATTCCTGAAACACAGACAACTGGATACATTGTGTCTCTAGCAACACATGTGTCATCAATGAAAAGAGGTAATGTAATCAGTGTTGTGAATTTGTAGAAGGAGCTATTCTTTCCAGATCTTTGTCAAAGGGTACACCTGACAGCAGCAACATTACATATATAATATATTGTTCACTATATATTACACTGTAATTTATTCACCTTACGCTAATCCTTAAAGCCATTATAAACTGAAGTGATTTATTAGTCTTTTCAAACTGCTCTTATCCATTGTTTAACATTAATATTTTGCTTGACTCTGCATGACACTCCTATAATGAGTCTCCTAATATTGTCTATACTCAGGCATGACCCGTAAACCCCCAATCAATTGAACCTCACACTTCCCAACAAAGCCCCCCACGTAGAAGATCCCCACAAATCACCCATCCCTGATACCTGTAGACCCAATTGTCTACATAGACATTTCCTACTAGATCCAGTCCAAATAGAAAATCCCTCTAAAAGTAATCACCCAAAGAGACAACCACCACTGGATTCAATACCCTAATCGAATGGCCCAACTGCACCAGGGATGATTCCCATTACAAACAGTTACACACATACAGAACCGCAATCAAAACAAATGCCCTCTAGGATTTACTGTTCTCTCACAGAGAAAACCTGTTTTTGAAAAAGGTCATTAGGATTTTTTTTGAAGGGCAAGCCAAACCCATTGCAATGTTTTTAATGGTTTACTTTCATACTGGCACAGTGCTTTAAAAACATTTTGGGATAGTAAAGGATGTAGTTTCAAAGGCACATCAGTTCAAGAAAATACGTTAAGTGTTTCATTATGTGATGCTTTTCTGTTCAAATAACTGCTGTTGATTAAAATTATCATTGTATCACCAACATCCCAGCTAACAGGGAATGTTCCCAGAACTTTAGCCAAGGATATGTAAAGGTCTTCTAAGAGTCGGTGGAGATAATACTTACGGTAACGTTAATGGAATGCTATTTCCACGTTTTATATTTTAACAAAGGTTTGGTCAATGTCAGCACAATAACATTATTACCTGAAAATATAATTTTAAGGCAAATATTGTAGAAAAAAATGTAATTTCATAAAAAAGTAATGTATTATATAAAATAGCCTTGAACCTATGACCTTTGAGGTTTAAAGCAACAGCATTACTCACTGCTCTACTATACCCTTCCCTGGCCGTTATACTATTATTCTTAGTTGTAGCACTAGTTGTGCTAATAGGCTAACATTCTGAGAAGATCAGGAAAACTGGACATGTCTCCATAACTAAATTGTAACGTTTGGTAAACGTTCCTAGAATGGAAAATTCTTCGTAGCCCAGAGAACTCAGAGTACTGATCCTACTGGATTCTCATCATTATATTTGCTTCCTTCAAACGTTTTTTACTAAAGGAGCTGACATACCAACGACTAAGCTGCATAAATCATCTGCTGTGTCCTTGCTTCTGTGAGCTCTGTACCTACAAGGTATTTTGGGTGGCCGGTCAGGAAGACCCACACAAAAGACATTCTGGAGCAGTGTTCTCCAACCCGGTCCACGGAGACCCAGAAATGGTCCGAGTTATCGTTCTCTCCAAGCTCCCTGCCAGTCCACGTTTTTGTCCCTTCACAGGTCCTGGAGCAAAAACGTGGACAGTCTGCGGGTTCCCGGTGACCAGAATGGGAAACGCTGTTCTGTCAATATGGCTACTGTGAGACAGAATTGATCTCATGACACCTAATAATATTCTTGTCTTACTTGTTTGCTCCCACAGACAGATTCTTCTGGAATTATTGGCACTGCTAACTAAGCTCAGTGCAGTGCATTATGGGAAATCCCCACTGGTCCTAGACACCAGCCTTTTCTCCAGGCACACCTGGTAATCATGTTTCACAGGGTTTATCCATCTTACTGTGGTGTGTAATGCATGCCAGCCCATCTCTCTGGTGGTGAGCATTATGCTGTTAGGACCAGAGGTGCACCAGCCTTCTCTTTTGTGAATAAACTTCAAAGTCCTGCATCTAAAATAGGCTCCAGAAGCAGCATTTGTTGAACTGCTTAAAGACATTAACTTCCAGAATTCCAGTGTCAGATGGAGAAAAATAACTTTTTCTTTGTTATGCAGTTCTGCTCCACAGCAAGTCCAGAAAACCTAAAGCAACAGTACAAATTAAAATGAGTGAAAGTTTGCTATGAAATGTCAGCTGGTTAGTTGCTGATCAACGCTTCACATACACAACACTGATTCATAAAAATGCACACAGGAAAACACCCTGAAATCATCCAGTTCCATGGTACTGCCAATGCCATTAGGAACCGAGTTAGAAAGGGATTACTGGGACTGTTGTTGATCTATACCATCAAAGGTCAATTAGCTAAATGAACTATCAACTAGTACACTATTTCCCTACCCGGTCCTCAGGGACCCCCAGACAGTCCATGTTTTTACCAGAAACTGGGAGGGACTAAAAATGTGGTCCGTCTGTGGGTCCCTGAGGCCTGGACTGGGAAGCACTGAACACTGAAGAAGATAGGTAAGAGGTAGACACAGCATGGGAGGCTAGCAGCCCCTCTGTAAAACACCCCCACCACACCTTGGTGTTATAGCGGTTATGAGCAGTGGATCCACCCCTAGATCGGGCTGTCTGCAAGAGCGTGGTGGGGTGGGGTGGGGGGGGGGGGGG
>JAODKN010000044.1:12929151-12963920 GCA_026774425.1 Petrocephalus zakoni
TAGTGTACTGTTTCTTTAAAATCCATATGAGCCATCTAAAATTCTAGCTGTTTTTTAAGCTGGATAATCACCAAGATATTCCAGCGGTGCCACCACTCTCAAATAGAACGTGTTTGTTCGATATGAAGGTGGCATAATTTTAACATGTAAGGATGGGATTAAAGAGCAGACTGTCTATTTTCGGGAGCACTTTGAACCATCTCCCTACGTAGTTCATAAGCAAAGTTATGGCCTGACAAACACAGTGGGGGTTGCCTCCATTGATTTAACATTGCCAAGGTCACTGACTTTGAGGGCCAATAAAAAAAATTCTGTAAGTCAGACCTCCATGTAACTTTACAGGTGTGTTTGTCAATGTCTCAACTGTATGTCGTAGAAAATCCAGACCTTGGGCGCAGGTACCTTTAAGTGGTTTGCTGCCCACTGATTAGGGCCATGCTGCTGAATGTCCACTATGTGATATCTCCCAGTATACTGCTCCACTGAGTCAAATGTGAGACTTCTAGCTCACATGGGTCAGCTGTGAGACAACCCGACACTAAAGGGTTAATAACTTCTGTCCTGTTTGGGCTACAGCCCAGCAGAGTAGTGCAGACTTCTCTCCCCTGTCATTATTCCAAATTTCAGACCTCCACAACCTAACCGGAGTTATGACCTTTTTTCTAAGAGAGACCCCTCGACCTTTTTCGAGTATTCAGTATGGGATTGAGGCTCTAGTACCTTACCTGCATTTTTTGGCAGAGTGAGGACATTTTATGAAATTATGCAAATTTCATATGAAGGAGGCATAATTTTAATGGACATGTATGACAGGACTTTAAGCCACGGATAACTAGCATCAGGAAAACTTTGAACTGTCCTCCTACGTAACTCCCCCGCGAAGTTATCCGCTAATTGATTCTAATATGAAATTCACCACTGGTCCAAATTTTGGAATCTTTAATCTTGAAAAACGTGCTGGTCCGATATGATGGAGACATAATTTTAATGGACATGTATGGATGGGATTAAAGAGCAGACTGTCTAGTTTCAGGAACCTTTGGACCGCCTTCCTCCGTCACTCCTACTTGGAGTTATGGACTGTCAAATGACAGGTAGGGTGCCTCCATTTATGTAACATTGCCGACCTGGGCAGGTTCAGAAGGTCACTACAGGCTCTAGGTGAAGGCTGCACCCGTGAACCCTCAGCACACTCGTTCAGGGATATATCTAGTTCATCCATGCCAAATTTCAGATCTCTGGCTTGTACGGCTCTGCCGTGACGCCCCCTCATCTCTGGCATCGCTCATTGTTGACAGCTTTATCAGATCAAGAAAAACACCATAGCATTCTGGGGGTTGTATGCTTTTCCCCGTCTCACTACCTTTCAGCCTCTTTCAACCGCTTTGCAGACAAAAACGATAAGGAATCAGCACATTATCATTTCACTTTTAGTGGGAAATGTGTAGTATATTTTCACAAGATTGAATAGATTCAGTCATTCATGAAGTAAAAACCAGGCGCTGTTTTGCACGGTCGCATCGCACATCGTCGACGGCATTATCAGATCGCGTCCCTCAGTCACCAGTTAGCGCTCATAGTGGCGGTGTCACGCACTGCGCGTTGAAATACATAGGGTAGTGAAGCGTTTCCTAGCACGTAAAAAAGACCTTTTTATGTCATGATGGCTGCAGGAAAAGTCGTGAGACCGGGTTAGACATTATCATGACCTCATCTCCATAGGTAAACAAACTGTTTTGGAAATAAGTTATCAGTATTGGCGCTGTTTTTGTGAAGAACATTGATGAGCTCAAGAAAGTCTTGCATATGGGACCAGCTGCCACAGGATATGCGTATGAACAAAGCCATACAGGGCTTCAAAAAAAGACTTCAAGCCTGCATGAAAGCTGGGGGCGGACACTTTGAACATGCTTAGGAATAGGCTGTTTACCACATTTGGTAATATGTAGTGAAAAGTATTATTTGACGTTTGACAATTGTGGGTGCCTGACAATTTCTCAACATGTCATTTTGAAAATACAACATAGAATAGCTAAACAGTTGTTATTTTTTATTCAAATTAAATTTGCCAATAAAATTTTCGGGAACTGTTGAAAAGTGTTTCCCCTGTAAAATCTGTAAAGTTTCATAGCGATACCTTTATTGGTTGCAGAGAAATTGCATTTTGTCTGGTGGGACATTTTTTTTTTGAGCCACCATTTCAAGACACTTGGAGCATAATAAACTGTCAACAGTGGGTGAGACCATTGCTCATTTTTCTTAATACCAAACACTGAGAGCTAACAACACTAGGAGAAAACTAGGCTCACACCTGAAACTGAACATAAACATGGCACAGTAACCAAAAACAAGACATACCATAACCCTTGAGATGCCAGAGGATAAAATATAACATGGCCAGGCAGTCTAGCCTTGAACTCATGACAAGAGGAACTCTTCTGAACGGTACACTGTACACTCTATCCATTGAGCCGCACAGCAGCCCTGATAATAGGGAAATACACTAGGAAAACACCAAAAAGGATGGCCAACCAGGACTGCTGGCCAAGTGGGGAAACGGCAGATGGGTCAGGGCCAGACAGGCACTGACCCTGACACATGGACGTCCAGAACACTGCTCCAAGCATCATACCCCATCCACCAGTTTGTCTTCTTACTCAAGTGCATCCTGGTGCCACCTGTTCCCCAGGTAAATGATACACGTGTTTACAGCTTTCCACGTCGCAAAGGAAAATGGGATTCATCAGGCCAAGCAACTTTCTTTCATTGACCTAAGGTACAGTTCTAACGCTCATGGGCACATTGTGCACTGCAAGAAAAGTCTGTAAAAATAGGGTCTAATGTACCGTGTTAGTATGAAGGAATTTTCTGTATAAATTTTTCACAGTTTGAGTTTCGCGTTGCATTTTGGGAGCGAGAACACCCACTAAATTAAAAAAAAATCCGTAAAAAAATGGATAATGTCCTGGCAGAAAATTACCAGTACATTATCCATTTTTTTACAGTGTAGGCACTTTCGATGATGGTCCCAGGCACTCTAATTAGCCTGTGGCTGTATAACCCCATATGCAACAAGAATCAATGTTGTGTGCGTTGTGACACATTATTCCCATAACCATCGTTAAGATTATCTGTCATTTGTGCCACAGTAGCCCTTCTGTTGGTTAGTACCAGACAGGATAGCCTTCATTCCCACTCCCTGTACTTGCTTCTTCCCTCTTTGCGGCCAATGTCAGTAGGTACTCACCTTGCCATTTCAGAGATGCTCATCTGGCCGTAACAATGTGCTCCTTATCGAGCTCACTTAGCTCTTTATTGAAGCCCATTTGTTCAGCATACAATATGTGTATTACAAGTACCAAATTTCATCTTACAGACTAATAATATATTATTATCAAATTATTAAGATGTGTCCCCCTAATATCAAACTGTCACCCACACTGTGGGGTGGCCTGTCCCTGGAGGTAGTACCTCCCGAAGGCATTCCATATTTTGGAGATTAAACGAGGAAACAAGTAACTCTGAAAAAACTCTTTTCTAAAATCTTGTCATTTAAAAACATATTTTCTCTCTTCTTTGGAAGAAAAATTGGTTATATTGTTTGATATCTTATTTATATTGAAAATGCATCATCATTGCACCTCCTCCAATTTTTTTTGACACCAGCTGACAGTACTTCAGTGTGTTTTATATATAATTTTATATAGAAGGGGGGACTGCTTAAAAGTGCGTCAAAAAAATGCTACATCACGTCATAAAAAGCTACATACTGAATTTCACACCCATCAGTAAAAGACATTTTTAAATTTTAAATACGCGAATACATGATATGTTACGGTGGGCATTTTGCTGGATTTAGACGGCGGCCGGCCGGTCTGCCTGACGCCACGCCCAGGGGTGGAGAAGGGGCGGGGCTACGGAAGCGGAAGCGCGGCTCTCGCGGGCAGCGACAAGAAAAACACTGACTGGCGCGCCGTATTACGTCATCCGCCTAGCAGAGCGGCTCCGGTGCGTACTGTGTATGTAAAAGCAGTATAAAAACCTTAAAACTCCTCTGATTGTGAAGCGCAAGCCGGCAATGTCGGTGAACTACGCGGCGGGTTTGTCTCCATACCCAGACAAAGGAGTATGCGGACTTCCAGAGGTAAAAGCCCCTGCAGGTTACTCTAGGATTGTGCTTGGGTAGCTGGCCTAATGTTAATGTGCTTAGTGCTTAATGTAATAATTATTCAGCCAAGCACTACCCAAATGCATGCATGCATACGGTTGTTTGTAATAATCTATTATTCCATTGAGAGTAGTTAAAATGTACTGAATTGTTATTGCTAGTGCTACAGATAATTAGCAAACTAGGTGCTAGCAGTTTGTTATAGTCTGTACCAAGTCTGTAAGGAAGTGATGTGCATGGTCGGCGATTTGTTCTCCAGGTGTTCGACAGCTCCGAGGAAATGCGGAACAAAGTCGCACTTCTGGCCCAGATGGTTCGCCAAGCACAGTACATGGTTGTCCACACTGGTGCTGGAATTAGTACGTCTGCAGGGATTCCTGACTTCAGGTACCACACATTTTAAGCATTTAACATGTTAAGCTGAAAGTTGTATTTATTTCAAATCGTTATCCGTTATATGTTACATCTAATTTAGATTTTTTTACGGATTTATGTTTATGTTGTCTGTAAACATTTAATAGTCAATTGGATGACTTAACCATAATTCAAATTAAGAGTATAGCAGAAGCGATTAGTATCATTCTAGTGTCATATCAAGCCATTTTCTGTCTCACATAGGCAAAGGGGCTCTCCAAGGGAAGTGAACTGACAACCCTCAGGTTACAGGGTTAGTCATGATTCCTGCTCAGTTTATTGCCATTTCTGAGTCTGGGATGTTAAAACTAAACCGTCATAAAGTTATATACATTTTAACTACAGTAATATAAATGTAGCGTGTTCCGAACTGAAACAGCTGATCCTCACAGGCATCGCCACCAGACCGGACGTATTCCCTGCAGTTCCATTGCTCTGCCACTAGAGGGATACAGAGCTCTATTTCATGCCCTATTTACTCGACTGTTGTCGTTTGTCAGCCATTGCAAATCATTTCCGACAAAGGTCAGGTGGAGCGGTTAATTCTGCATGTAACCACTTAAAAAAACTCCAGGAGGGATAAGGTGGTCATCACCTGATGAGGACTGAGGCAAGTACCTGTGATGACCTGTTTAACTAGATTTGTGGCAGTGGAGCCAAGTTTGTTTCATTTTAGTTTAATCTGTATGTTTCCTTGCATAATTCCTTCGATCCTCTTTTCATTGAGGGAAAGAGGAGCTAGGCTCACAGTACTACAGATATTTTGTTAGCGATATCAGAATTGTTTCCAAGCTACAAGCATATATGTCTGTGTTCTGCTGTGTTTCTGATTCGGAAATCTTTTTTTGTGGCCAGATGCCTCTGCATGTACTAGGAATGTGTTTTGGGAGTGTTGGTGCATACTTTTACAGACAACATAGAACATGAATTTAAGAAAAATAATATAGATAGAAATAAAATAGAATATACGAATTGTTATATATTGAGCATACATGTGCAGAAAGTCCAAGAATGTGCAGGTAGTGTGCGAGCAGAGGCTCAGAACAGTGCAAACACTGCGGGAATGCACTCACGGCCGATTGATCAGCATGTTGTGGCATGGTTTGGTTTGGTCTTCCTTGCACTAAAACATGTGCCAGAAGGTAGTCCTTGGGATGGATGGTTGACTGGGCCAGCAGTGATCTTTGCTGCATACGGGGCTTAGTCAGGTGGCAAGTCCTCGGTCTGCGCAGCAACAAACTGGACAGTTGCAGATGAGGTCAGAATCAACTTGATGATCGCTGTTTAAATCTGGTCCAGTATTGCTGTAGAACATTGGATTTCTTCAGCTAGTGCGGGAAGCACGTCCTCTAATGAGCTTCTCTTTAAGATGCCAGTGAAGTTCTCACCCCCACCTAAGGTTCTAGCACCCTGGAAATGTAAATGACTCGACTTTTGATGAACAAGACATTTAAGTGGTGGATGACCAGGTCACTGAGGTGTTTCCTGAAATAAAGAAGAAATAAGCAACCAGTAACACTATTATCAGCCCTTCTGTCCTGCCTAACTCCTCATTGACTGAGGGCCTAGATGGGGTCTTCTCTTAATGCGGCGTTTAATATTCTGAACCTAGATCTAGTACATTGTTGAAAGCCGGTTAATAAGCGTTGGGTTTCTGGTCCTTTGTTTGGGCTTTATTATGGCTTTTGCCGATTTTGCCTGTCGGGGGGAAATGGCATTCTGGATTGGACATGGCAGTGTGGGCATAGTTCAAGATGGGTGTGTGCCCGTGTATACCAGTCTTATAAGAGGCATCTGTAGCCCTTTAACCAAAACTTGGTACCTGGTTCTGTTCCATTCAAGGAGCATTTTCTGTAAAGTGTTTTTGTTTTTTGTTTTAGTGGGCCCAGCTTTTATGTAATTTTTTTTCCTCCTGTTTGTGGTTAGGAAGTTAAACTGTGGGTTTCTTTTTTTATAGGTCGTTTGGTTAGTCGATTAGTTAGTTATGACCCGTGCCTGTCTGTCTGTCACCTGACCTCAGCCCGTATTCGTGTACATCACAGATTTTATAAGAGAATGTCAGTAATTGTTTTTCCCTACTAGCTGTGTTTCTGCTCTGCATTGATTTCCTCTTGTGATGTGTTGCTATTGCTAATGAGCTCTCTGGGGAAACTCTGCTAGGCAGCATAAGACGCGGGGAGAAGGCGCGCTGCTGTCTTTTAATCAGTTTGTGTCCCTCTCCTGCTGCTGCTGTTTCTGTAGCTTTGCCTAACTAGACTTCTTCTTTCTCTGTCTCAGAATTGACATGTTTTCCCCCAGTTAATACTTTGCAAGATATTTTTTTACTAATGCTGGTCTTATACCAAATGACTTTTCAGGCGACTTCACTGCCGTAGATGAATTTTCATTGTCAGAAAGACTCTTATGATTTCGTGACAAAAAAGTGACTAATGACACGATATGTCTTTAGATGTGAGTTTCAGTTTTTCAAAATTTTGTAGTGTATGGTTAATATTAGGTTAAATCAGAAGCAGTTCTACATTTTTTTTTTCTTTTTAACAAAACCCAGCACAAGGCACCTTATTAAGAATAATAAGAATTATTAGACATTCTCTTTATTGTTGTCTATGTATTTGAAGTTATAACCTTCTCTGTCTCTCTCTGTTTGTTTATCCTATCTAAACTATGTACTCCATCTATCTGCCATTATATATAACCTAGCCTTCTCCCTATCTGGTTGCATGGCATGAAAATGCAGTTAACTGACTCTCAATTGCCGCTGTCTTATTGCCTTAGGGGCCCCAAAGGTGTGTGGACTCTGGAGGAGCAGGGCGAGATGCCTCATTTTGACACCACCTTTGAGGATGCTCGGCCCAGCACCACCCACATGGCGCTCCTGGCACTGCAGAGGGCCGGGTACCTTAAGTACCTCATCAGCCAGAACGTGGACGGCCTGCATGTGCGCTCCGGCTTTCCTAGGTAACGCAGCCGGCTCGCAAGTTGCCATTATTCAGAGTAACCAAACTGCAGTCCACCTCATTAATTTGCAACATTAATTTAGCTGGAGTTAGGTTTAGGATTAGGTTTAGGTTTAGGGTTAGGTTTAGGTTTTCACAGCATCATGTCCAGCTCCCTACAGGTAGAATGAAACTGGTGACTTTCACTGTAATGTTTAATTAATTTATCAAAAAGAGACAGTTCAGCAGAATTGGCAAATATTCAGTAAAAATTGTTGTAATGAAATAAATTTAAAGGGAAACCTCCTCCTGTTTAGCCTCCTGTTTGTTCTGCAACCTCGGATGCAGAGTAGCGTTTCACATGAGTGCGCCACTTGGTCTGCTTTCATTGCCTGCGATTTACAACGTATCATTTTTTATGGGTCAGTTGTAAAGTATATAAAAGACAGTTTTAGCATGTATACAGTTGAAATATTTTAATGTTTTATCTTTCAGAGACTTGCTGTCTGAACTGCATGGAAATATGTTTGTGGAAGAGTGCTCTAGATGTGGCAAGTATGTCAGAACACGTGTGTGTGTGTGTGTGTGTGTGTGTGTGTGTGTGTGCACGCATGCGCACCTATATGTGTGGGTGTGTGTATATATTTTCAATTTATTTAAATTACAGTTTAAACCAATTACAATTAATTTCAGTGGCCTAATGGCTTCCAACAATTATCAGAACCAAATAAAGGAATTATGCGAATGCTGTGCCACACTTTGTTTTTCATTTGAAATACATTTAGAGTTCAAAGAATTCCACTGTTAAAAAGACATGTTTTATTAGAAGTCTGATAAATGCACGATATTTCCAGAGTCAGTGAGTAATTGTGTTAAATGATTGATCTCAGTATTGGCGTGTGTGTGCGCGCATCTGTATGCATGTGTATATATAAGTGTGTGTGTGTGTGTGTGGGGGGGGTCCCCGCCTCACAATCTGTGCACATTCTCTCCCCGCAGACAGTACGTCAGAGAGTCTGTAATCGGTGTCATGGGCCTGAAGCCCACAGGTCGCTACTGCCAGGAGACTCGCTCCCGAGGCCTGCGCTCCTGCAGGTGCCGCCCTCCTTGCTCCCTCCTCACTCCCACCTCGCTCCCCTGCCGCTCCCCCACCTCGCTCCCTCCTCGCTCCCCTGCTGCCCTCTCACCTCGCTCCCCTGCTGCCCTCTCACCTCGCTCCCCTGCTGCCCTCTCACCTCGCTCCCCTGCCGCCCTCCCACTTCGCTCCCACCTCGCTCCCCTGCCGCCCTCCCTCCTCCCTCCTCCCTCCTCGCTCCCTCCTTGCTCCCCTGCCGCCCTCCTCGCTCCCTCCTCGCTCAGGGTTGGTACCTCGCTTGGTCATTCCTCTGAGGACAGTATGGCTTATTCTTTGGTTGCAGAAAATTTTGAAAGTTTGTCTCTGTCTTTCTCTTTGTCCATCTGTCTCTGTCCATCAATCTGTCTGTCTCTCTCTCTCTCTCTCTTTCCTTCCTTCCGCAGGGGCAAGCTGATCAGCACCATTCTGGACTGGGAAGATGCCCTGCCGGACCGAGACCTCAGCCGTGCCGATGAGGCCAGCAGGTGGGCTCTCTGACCAGCTCCATTAGATGTCCAGTGAGCTCTGGAAGGACATTGCTGCTCTGTCTGGTTCGCACGGTTGTGAGCGGCTTATTGCTGGGTGCATGGTTAGTCGACTGGGTACGCGCACTGCAGCGGTGCTGATGGGGAGGGAGCAGAAATATCAAAAGCAGGTATGCCAAATGGAGAATGCTGCTTGTCTTGCTAGGTGTCGACTGTAAGACTCGTAACCGTTTCCTGCCTGTAGCTGCCGGAATGTCGTTCAGTGAATTAACTGATTAAATAATACTAAATGTATTTGCAAAATAAGCAATATATTGCCATTCATTTGTATGTCCCTGTGACTCACTGGGTTAGGCCCCCGCGCTAGAAGGTTGCCAGTTTAAATCCCAAAGTCAGTGGGGACAGTGTCTCAAGTAGAGGTCGTGAGTTCAAATCCCAGGGAGAATACGCAAACTGTACCCTTCCCACTTTGGATAAAAGCGTCAGATAGATGAACGTGACCCTTTCGTGCCTGATTCCCCAACCATGTCTTGCCCCTTCGCAGACGGGCTGACCTGGCCCTCACCCTGGGCACCTCTCTCCAGATCAAACCCAGTGGCAACCTGCCACTTTCCACCAAGCGCAAGGGGGGCAAGCTGGTCATCGTCAACTTGCAGCCCACCAAGCACGTGAGTGTGAAATGTACACACTTACTCCCTGCCTGAGACCCAGGCGTGTTGCACGTCACACAATTGCTGTCACTAACAGAGACCCTGCTGGAGTCGCGTTTTCACAAGCAAAATTTTCCACTTATTGATATATTGTTTCTATGTTCTATGTAAACTCCTGTTTTATAAGTTACTCTATTTTTCCAAACCTGCCTCTGGGTGAAGGTGTATTTTAATACTGGTAATCTGTACATATAATGCAGTTACACTGAGTTCCATTACTTCTTAATTGCCTAGAAGTATAATCAAATTATTATCATCATTATAAATAATAATTAAAATAATTATTATTAATAATTATAGTACATTTGTATATAATGTTTAATAATGTAATATGCAGTATGATGTCTTTTTGGCATCATTTTATATAGTCTAATATAGAAATATGAATGCTGAAATGTGAACCCTTTATTATGTTAGGACAAGCATGCTGACCTGCGTATCCATGGCTACGTGGATGATGTCATGACCCAGCTGATGGACCTGCTGGGACTGGACGTTCCTAGCTGGGCGGGGCCAACGCTGTGCGAGAGTTCCACGGCGGACTTCAAGGCCCCGCTGCCCGTGAGCCTGAAAGTGGAAACCAAGCGTGAGCCGAAGACTGAAGACAAGGCCGAGGTGAAGGAGGCGGCCAATGGGCTCAGCGCCCTGAAGAAAGAGGAACCCGCCGCAGATACGAAGGCTGCTGAGAATCCGCCGGCTAACGCCATGCCTGGTGGTGTTCTGCCCGTTAAGGAAGAGAAGGCGCAAGGACCCCTGGTTAATGGAGCTCCCCCACCAGCTAAGAGAGCCAAACCCAGCCCCAAATGCACTGAGGACACGTCAGCCAGTGTGCTGTGACGGCCTTTGCAGAGCTGGAGCGGATTCACCCTGTGTAGGCAGGTGCCGGGCCAGGCCGGGTCAGGTCGCCATGGAGCCAGGGGGCGGCGGCCTCAGCCACATCTGGTCGTCTCTGAGCCCCGGGGCTGCTAGGGCGGTCCTGCAGGGGGCGCTGAGAACGCCTGAATGTTTCCATCCACAACTCTGTGAAAAGAGACACGTCCCCTCAGTGTCCCTCTACTGTCAGTTCAGTGCTAAGTGAGCATCACACAAGCAATATATTCCTACCGGCACACAACGTCCTACTAGTAACATTGTACTAGACTTTTTCCATACATTCACTTTGTTTGGTATTTCTAATAAATGTGTTTTCTGTCTTGTTGTATACAGCCCTTATTTTCGAGAGATGCTGTGCGGTTTCCGGATCCTAAAACATATTTTGTCTTTATGCATGTTGTGTACTATGGATTTTTTTTGTCTATAGCTATTGGTGCGTATAGGGTAGCGAATGTGGGATGAGTCTTAGCATTTGATGTGATTGGGGAAAACCACTTCCGGACAAGCCGGATTATTATTCTCCATCTTCACACTACATGCCTTTTCAAACTTCTTGAGCTTCAGGGATCTGTAGAAATTCAGTCTCTTGTGGTTTTTTTTTTTTATTCTGTATTTTTATTTTTTTAAGAATAAAATTTTCATTTTGCAGTTGATATTTATTGTGTGTGAGGATGAGGAGTGTCCATGGTGTTAACTGAAGGTTATTAATGTGAAGGTGATTAATTATCGTTGCTGACGCACCACAGCACGCAACAACAAAATGTGCCCTGTGCTTTTAGCCCATGTGACATCGTGACACAGCAGGGGGCAGCTATGTGAGCACTCGGGGAGCAGTGCTTGGGGACGGTACCTTGCTCAGTGGTACCTGCGGGTCGGGGACTCGAACTGGCAATCTTTCAAGCACTTGGTTGGCAGTTCTGATTAAGTTGAGTTAGAAAATCGAAATATTTTAATTACACAAAAAAGTATTTATTCTGAAAATGGCTGAAAAATTGTAAGTTATCACTGAGGTGTTAGGACTGAAAGGAAATTGGCATTTTCCTGTCTGCACTCCCCTTCAGACCATGCCAGGGGGGGGCATTTACTCACACTGCATAAAAAAATATAGCACCTGCATTTTGTCTAACCGTGAGAAACTCGAAACTCCCCACTGAGCAGTGAAATTCAAGGCGAATGTTAAATGCGTAATGGAAGTGCAGCTGTGTGCGTAGCGCAATCACAACGCTAGCCAAATGGCCCGTTTGCATCCGCGGCACGTTCCTAATTCTCACTGGCACAGTCACTGCAGAAGCCGGAGCCAGAGAGTAAGACCAGTGCACACACTGGCGCTCCAGTGAGTCCAGTAAAACTCACCTGTGAGCTCATATTTACATTTATTTTTTTAGTAGATGCCATTGTCCAAAGTGACATAGGAGTGAGGCAGGTCACAAGCTTCTGTGGCGCAGACGAGCTGTCAGACTGACTGCTAGATGATGGATCCCATGTAATTCAGAGCGAATAAACTGGTGCCACAGTTGTCATTCATCCACCAGCGAGTTTGCATTAAATATACTTCTGTTTCTCACCACCTTCCTCGCTCATCATGCATGGTTTAAAATTGCTATAAATGCTTTAACGAGAAAGCCACCCCCCCCCGAATCACACCGTGGGAAACATGCATGGCGATCGAAAGTGTTACCTGCTTTGCATTAAAATAATAAGTATGTCATAATGTGGAAAACAGCCTCTCAGCAGCTGTTTGCGTCTGACGGCTTGGGAGACAGTTTGGACAGGTCTGGTAAAGAGGATGCCTCATGTCTGCCATAACGCCCCCACAAACAAACACAACTTGCCAACGTTTTAAAGCGAAATGAGCAGTGGTGTCAGCCATGTCGGTGGTACCAGTGCTGACACTTGCTTCTGTGATTTGGGTTTCTGCAGAATAGTGAGTGCAGAGGTATTGGTTTCACCAATATGGTGCTAGTGATCTGTCAAAGAACTAAGCAAAAGCAAAAATAAAGGGCATAGGTTTGAGCAAGCTCAACATAATCTACTTTATTTGAGTCTCATTTCCTCTCCAAAAGAAGAACAATCTTCCGATTAAAGTCCATCCCCTACACAAATGAGCAGCAGGAGAGAGAGAGAGAGAGACATGGGAGGGGAGCAAGGGGGAGGAGAGAGAGATATGGGGGAGTGAGGAGGGGGAGGAGAGTGAGACAGAGAGATATGGGGGAGTGAGGAGGGGGAGGAGAGTGAGACAGAGAGACATGGGGGAGTGAGAGGGAGGAGAATGAGACAGAGAGACATGGGGAGGAGAGTGAAAGAGAGAGACTTGGGGAGTGAGGGGGAGGAAAAAGAGAGAGAGAGAGATGGAGGAGTGAGGGGGAGGAGAGAGAGACAGAGATATAGGGGAGTGAGAAGGAGGAGAGTGAGACAGACAGACATGGGGGAGTGAGGGGGAGGAGAGTGAGACAGATCGAGAGAGAGAGAGTGCTGTGCGGTGATGCAAATCAAAGAGCTGGAGAGGGTCACAGCACTGACGACACACACATACTGTACATGGAGGCTCACTGCATGCCTAGTGCCTATAACATTTGTACACAAATACAAGCATGGATAATGTCTCAGTATGGCCCTAACAACAGTAGTAAAATCACAGGTTTGAATTCCCACCCCAAAATTAATTTCTGGCTCTGGACCTGGCCTGACAACACACCTGCAGATACGGTAACATGCAGCTACAGACAGAATATTTCATAATTTTTTAAACAATTTTATTTACAGTGTTTGAAAGTCCTAAAAAAGAGTGAATGTAGGAATATTTTTCCTGCATTTTCATAACACAGACATTCCTGTAATACTTCAATAGATCCCCCACCATGCTTGACAGGAGGTATCTATACATAACATGTGAAACACACCAGTTAATGAAATCAATCCTGAGAATTTTTGTGGAGTCGTCCCAGACTATGCTTACTCACTTCATCTGAGGATTGTTCTCACTAAGGAATGTATCTCCTTTTTTGAATCCGGGTTCCTACTTATCTTGTTAATGCAAGAAGCTGGAGCAAAATTTCTGTACACAAAGAAAATTAATATACTGCCATCCCAATGTATTATTTAATTACTTAACCCCTCAGCTGTCAAAAATTACCATAGTATCCTGATGCTACAAATAAAATTTAGATAAAACATTTGAAACAAACAAAAATGTAAAAAGTAAAACAACAGATGTCTGTCTTCCTGAAATCACTTCTTTAGAACACCAGTGCTTTGTGTGTGAAGCCTCCTTTGGAGATTAACAAGCCAACAACACTGAGTTTGAGTGGATTTAAAAGTAGCTATGTACAACCAAAGGTCCTAAATCAATATTGTGCATTTGTAGAGAAGGATTAGGAAAGACAGAAAAATAAGTCCTCCGTGACATTAATTTACACTCGTTTTCTTGTCAGACCTTTACATATCATCAGCATGGGGACGAAGCGTTGTGTCCTGTGCGGTGCTCCAGGTCACCGTGGCAACGTGACCCGTGATGGGGTCTGTGTGGTGAATATGTTGCTCCTCCAGGGTATTATTGTGAGGGATGGCACTGGATTCTGGGAAACCTGACCTCAGCTGCATCTTGGCCAGCAATGCTCCCACGGCCTCGACGCCGCGATCCACCAAAAACGTCGGCAGGGTCTGCTGTGCCTCAACCACAGAGTGTAGTGACCGTGACTGGACTGCAGGGGGCAGGGCGAGAGGGAATGGACAGCGCATGAGCAGGAGTACGTCTCTGCAGAACCTGACGGAAAACTGGCTTCCACTGAATCCAGAGCTGCTCTTCCTGGAATTCGGCCAGGCATGGAATGGTGCCTAACCTCTGGCTGCACTGAAGTCTGTTGTCTTCTGGCTGATCCTGCTAGAAGAGAAGGGGTCCAGGCTCGGCACGAGAATGAGCGAGAAGGACAGGAGCAGCACCTGGCCAAAGAGAATATTCAGCATAACCGAACTCACAGCCATGCGTCTCAGCGGTGCCTGCTTCTCCGGAAAGCAGTGCTTACCAAGATGCAGGTACCAGTCTGGGCCATTTTATTGGACCCGTTCATCACCAGCACCTGCAGTCTGCGCAGCTGCTCCATGAGAGACCTGCAGAATGCATTGGAGGTGTGATTGTCTGCGCAGACATATGAACAGGTAAATGTAGCCTCATCCTCATCATGCAGGCTTTAGTGGCATAACTTACGTGTTCGTCTTCTCCAGCTGAAGGACCTTTCTCTGCAGTTCCTGGTTGTGTGCGTTACACGCTGCCATTCTGATAAGGAGAAAACTAATTAACTACTACTGCTGCCAATCAAAAATTAGCCTGGTTAGAGATCGTGACAGTCATTCTCCTTTACAGGGTTTGGTGTTTAAGTGTTTCATCACTTTGAGGATGTCACCCCCACTTAGGGGCACCATAAGTGAGTGACAGGGGCCCTATTTGGAACATAATTGGATCGGTCTGGGTTGGGGGGCTCAATGTGATATGCATTCATGGGGCCTAAAATCCCTAGCGGCTTCCAGGTATTAATTTGGCAGTACTCAGTACCTCCCCTCAAGACCATCGATGTACTCCTTCTTCTTCCTCCTGCTTTCCTGGGCTGACTGCTTATTCCGGATCTTTCTCCGAATCTTTTTCAGAATCCTCTCCTCAAACTGGTTGGGTGCACAGTGGGTAGAGGGAAGGCGGGCGTTAAAGGGTGAGGTGTGGCCAAGCATGCTGGGAGAACACAGGGGAGCCAACCGTGGAGTGACTTACCTTGGTAAGGGGCAGCTGACTGGGGAGGCTCAGGCCTTCCTTCGCCAGCAGCTTCCTTTCATCCTCGTTGAGAACTAGCTCCTGGAAGGTCTGCTGGACAGACTGCTGAGGCTAAGAAAAATGATGGTCCATAAGCATCAGGAGCGGAGCAGGCCTGACCCACCTACCCTAAGCTCGGCCCACCCTTCAAATCCCTCCCAGCCGCCTTCCAAGCTAAGCAAAGCCTGCCACAACCCAACTTGCTCATCCGTGCTTAACCAGTGGTGGTTCTTGATTAAAGCAGTGTTTCCCAATCCGGTCCTCAGGGACCTGAGGACAGCCCATGTTTCAGAACCAGGATCAGAATCAGGAAATGTTATTGATCCCGGAGGAAATTGCTCGTTTTTGCTTTGGGAGCAAAAATGTGGACTGTCTGGTAGGGAGCTACGGGGAGCAAAAACATGGACCATCTGTGGGTCTCTCTCTATCCCTGAGGACCGGGTTGGGAAATGCTGCACTAAGGGTTTTACATAGTCTCTGTAATTGTGGGGATTTGGTTAATCCTCTTGTTTTCCCTTTATGTTCACCTCCAAATCCCCCTCCCCCATACCCACTGGCTCACTGGTCCCAGAAAGCAGCAGGTCCTTGATAGTGAGAGGGGCCCCCATGGAGAGCTGGGGTCCCAGGGCAGTATTCTCCGGGAGGAAGCCGGCCTCCCAGCCATCTGTAGGAAAGACAGTGGCCGTTATCTAAGGGACATTATCGCTAATATTTACTGTTTAAAATGGCCACCCACGTGTCTCACCCAGATTGATGGAGACATCGCCGTCCATGTGTTTCAGAGTGGCCGTGCGGACAGGGGGGGTGTGGAAACACTGGGTCTCTAATGGGGGGCTGTCGGGGGGCGGCGGGCTATCCATGTGGTCTGAAGGGGGGTCCTCGCTGATTCCGCTGTCACTGGGTGAGGGGGACCACAGGGGCGACCCCGAGGCAGACAGAGAGTCGCTGCCACTCAGTAGGGTGTCCAGGAAATCGTCACCGCTGCCGCAGTCCGCAGCGCTGGGCATCTGCAAGCGGACACACAGCTATAGGACTTAGGAACCCATGCCATGCAGGTTAGCTAAGGGGAGCAGCACGGTGAGCCGCCAATACCAGAGGCTATTATTGATGGACCACTCACAGAGGGAAGCTGACTGTAGGCTGACAGGACAGTGCCATCATCCAGGCCGTGATTTTGCGCCGACCAGGACCTCAGGCTGACTATTTCCTCGTGCCGCAGGATTCCGTCCGTCTGATCAAAGAGGAGGTCGAGGAGTTCCATCCCATCATAACCCTGGGGGGAAACCAACACAAAACTTATTTGTGATTATACATCAGCTCACTTGTACCAAATCCGGTGATTACTAAAAAGCCATTTGGTCTGTGAAATAAACTCAAATCTTTTACTTCCTCTTCAGAAGACGACATCAATGTCCTGTTATTTGTTGCCTTTTTGAGGCCAAATGCCCAAAATTCGTATACATGCAAGCCACCCACAATGCATTGTGCGAGTTAAATACCTCCTTAGGGTTAGGGTTAGGGTTAGGGTTAGGATTAGGGTTAGAAGTCAGCGTCATTGTTTCCAGTAACACTGACTTTCACTCCAGCGCTACGGTTGTCTGGAGAACCAGTATGGACCAGCGAACGTGACATTTTGCATTAAGATATTAGTGTGCATTTTGCAATTATTTCCTGCTATGGCTCTTGAATAATGTGAAAAATATGACAATTTCACAATAATGGTAAATTATATAAACCAGAATTATTTTTTTTACATATGTGCAAATCAAAAACATTTGATAAAAAAAACATTTGATGATAAAGATGAAAATATAATTGGTTGTCACTCTCAAATCTTCTTAAGTGAGTATAAACACACATTCAGAAAAACTGCTGTGGACCAATTATGAACTTTGGACGTAGATCAGCATGACTCACTGTATGATAACTGCTGGTTGACTAAAGGATTGAATAAGAACAAAGTAAAAACCATTTACAGTACCTTGTTTGAGGCATGTGCCATCATAAATGTTCCAAAGTGGCAGCCGGAATAAAACTCAAGTATTGAGATGGGAAAAAAATCTTAAAATGTCTTTTTCCTTGTTAGACACCAGTGCCCTGGACCATCGTGCCTCCTCTCTGTGTCTCTTTGCGATTGTGCTGTAGGGCAAAGTTTAAACTCCAGCAAAGCAGTCAATGCTTTTAATCCGAGGCCCCCGCATTGGCTGCCATTCCATGATAGACAAGATCTGTTCCACCAATCAGTCATGTTGTGAGGAGGCGTTTAAAATGCAGGCCCCAGCCTCTAAAAATTTTAGCATGCAGGTTCTCAGGGATCATATTTTTTTGTAGTGACTCATGAAAGATTACCTTTCACACAATTAACGATTTGTTGTTTTTTTTTTTTAACAGAGCATCCAGAGTCAATAGGTACATACAAATCTGCAAACATTGCTGGTAAATGAACTGTAGAGCTACATGAATGCAGTGTGGTGCCCTCCAATCAAGTTGTGATAATGTGGCTTTTTTTCTATAATCTGCCTTGTAGGATTGAATTTTTAAATTTAAATAGATTTAACTACTTTGTAATGTGCTTATTGTTCATATAACTTCTCTTCTTCTCCAGGCCCATCGTTTTAAACACCTTAATCTGTCTAGTTTACTGTTGCCTGACACTGGAATTTATCTGCATAACATACTGCCAAATTTAACACATAATTTTTAAGTAGACTTAAAATCTACCCATCTTAAATCAAGTCTCCTAGTGAGGGTTGTAATTAAAATTACATGGTATTTTTAAATTTGCGCTGATTATGATTTCTTGCACTTTAAATATTTAAATTTAATAAGGTTGTTATAAGATTGGAGATTAACATGCATGTTGCACTGTACTGGATATATTTATAAAACATGTGTATGCCTTACCATTACGTAATCCCAGCATGCATCTGCACATGTGAGGATATGGATAGGTGTGCTCATATTGTGCGTCAGGTGATATCAGATAATGTCTTTTTTTCACAACACCCATAACTGTTATCTCAAGTCCAGGGTCAAAATTATGATCTCATTTTAATTCCCGACACATTTCTGAATTTCAATCCACAGAGATGCCTTTCTGTGTTTACTTGGCTTAGACAGTTAACATTAAACACCGTATTTACATAGACCAGTATTTCACAATTTGCCCCAAAAGGGTCGGTGTAACTCAGCAAGCCCAGGATACACAAGCAATGTTCTGGTATCTTAAAACCAAAAAAAAAAACTGGAGTTACTATTTCAGAACCTCATGAACGAAAAATAAGTTATTTATTGTTTAGATAGTTCCGGATTTTGCATAAATCCTGTCATGTTTCCACTATATTTCATCCAAATCATCAGCTTAATGACATAAAACATAAAAATGAATATTAATTAATTCTGGCACCATTTTTGAGCTTTTCCGTATCGTGATGCTACAGTTAAATACATAGCTGTTCCTAAATGCTCAGCACGTCACTGTTGTCCTATGCTTCCTAAAGCAGGACTCCAAAGAGAACACATTCTGCCTACTGGCCACACATGATAACGTCCTGCCTCCTCCTCGCGCCGTCTTTCTCTGTTGATACTCCGCCGCGACCTTTCGCCTCGTTTCTGTCCCATTGGCCAAACGTCTGTTTTGTTTCCTCTTCCTATCATCGATTTTTCTTCCGCTTTCTCCTTTCTGCTTTGCTGCCTTATTGATTACCTTCTTACGTCCCTTTCTCCTCTTAACTGTTGGCCGCCTGCCTTCCTGTTCCACTGCATTGTATCGCCCCGTATTCCATTATTAACCAGCTGACAGTAATTTAAACAAAATTATTCAAATAAACAGTATGACATGCATAAATCATTTGCTCTGCAATGATTCTACACATAGGCCGCGTGAAGGTGAATAATGCGCTTGCACAAAATTTGCTCTGTTTACAAAGTTTGCTCTGTTTACTCGACAATTTGGGTAGTAAAATGGTTAAGGGCAGAGCCTATGTTGTTGTTCTATATAAACACTATATATTTCTGATTCAGTGCTGTATAGAACAAAAATGGATGTTTCAGCCAAAGCGGCTGTGACTCATCGATTCATGGACTCCACGAGACCTCTGAAGGTGTCCTGTGGTATCTGGCTCCAAGACGCTAGCAGCAGGTCCTTTAAGTCAAGTTGAGAAATGGGGCCTCCATGGATCGCACCTGTTTGCCCAGCCCGGCCCACGGACGCTCAGTCGGATTGAAATCTGGAGAATTCGGAGGGCAGGGTCCTCAAACCATTCCTAAATGATCTTTGCAGTCTGGCAGGATGCATTATCCTGCTGACAAAGGCCGCTGCCATCAGGGGACACCGTTGCCATGGAAGCGACTGGATCACCAGGTGTGCCCACCAATAAAATGTCCTCACGTTTGTGTGCCGCCTGCTCCCAGAATTTTAGCCCACATATAATATATAAATGTAAATAAAAACAGTAGTAATAATAATAATACATTTATTTTAGACCCATGTAGTATATGCATTTAGGGGCGTCACAGGGGGGGCATGAATGTGGTCACTGTGGCATCCTGCCCCCCCCCCACCCCCAGAACACCATCCCTGGGTAGGTGGGACCAATCAAAGCAACATTCACATGAATGCCAGGACTCACAGTTCCCCAGCAGAACATTGCCCAGGACATCACACTGCCTTTGATGACTTGCCTTCTTCCCATAGTGCATCCTGGTGCCGTCTCTTCCCCAGGTATTATGCGACCAGGCCAACGTCTCCCATAGCTCCATGGTTCAGTTCTGCTGCTTACATGTCCACTGTAGGTGCTTTGGGTGGTGGACAGGGGTCAGCATGGGCACAACAACCAGTCTGCAGCTATGCATATGCAGCAAGCTGCAATGCACTGTGTGAGCAATTTGTGCTACAGTAGCTCTCCAGTGGGATTGAACCAGATGGCCTAGCCTTCATTCCTCATACATGATTAGCACAATAAGTTTAGTGTTGTGTTGATAGCACAGAGGTTGTGAGTTTGAATCCCAGGAAGCAAGTTAAAGCAAGTTAAAAAAACATGTATCTACTGTAATTCACTTTGGATTAAAGCATCAAATAAATGTAAAACATAACATTAATGATCCTTGGGTGCCCATGATCTCATTGCCAGTTCACCGATTGGCCTTCCTTGGACCACTTTCGGTAGGTACTGACCACTGCATACCAGGAACACGACACAAGACCTGCTGTTTTGGAAATGCTCTCATCCAGTCATCTAGCCATCACAATTTAGCATATGTAAAAATAGCTCGGACTCCGTTCTTGGATCTTCCAACATAACAACTTCAAACTTTACACTTGGCACAATGCAGTCAGGCAAGTACTGTTCTCCTGGCAACTGGCAAACCCAGACTCATCCAACGGATTGCCAGACAGAGAAGTACGATTGGTCACTCCAGAGGACACGTCTCCACTGCTCTAGAGTCCAGTGGCAGTGTGCTTTACACCACTGCATCTGACGCTTTACATTGCACTGGGTGATGTAAGGCTTGGATGCAACTGCTCGGCCATGGAAACCCATTCCATGAAGCTCTCTGAGCTAATCTGAAGGCCATAGTTTGGAGGTCTGTAGCTATTGACTCTGCAGAAAGTTGGCGACTTCTGCACCTCAGCATGCGCTGTCCCCACTCTGTGATTTTATGCAGCCTACCTTTTTGTGGCTTAGTTGCTGTTATTCCCACTAACAGCTGACCGTGGAATATTTAGTAGCTAGGAAACTTCATGAATGGACTTATTGAACAGGTGGCATCTTATCACGGTACCACACTTAAATTCCATGAGCTCCTGAGAGCACCTCATTCCTTCTCAGATGTCTGTAGAAGCAGTCTGCATGCCTATGTGTTTCACTGTATACACCTGTGGCCATTGAAACGATTGGAACACCTGAATTCGATGATTTGGAGGGGTGTCCCAATACTTTTGGCAATATAGTGTATAACGACACCCTGGACAGGTGCCATTATAATGAGGTAATCAATGCTATTCACTTCACCCATCAGTGGCTTTAATGTGGTATCTACAGTGCTCAGCGTAAATAAGCACACCCTCTTTGAAATTAAAACTTTTAACCATTTCTCAGTGATTATGAGGACAATTAGCTGTATTTTTACAAACAAATTTTATTAAACATTCATTTGAATAATTTTTCTTATCCTGAAGAAGTAAAGAAGGTGACAATACTCTTATGTTGCTATATATATATATATATATATATATATATATGAGTTAGTAAGTGGTCAGTTTGAACTTGGTTTTATAGTGTATTTCAGAGTATATGTAATACCTCTGTACCCGGAGCGTGTATCACATAAATCTCAGTCAATATACAGCATAAACATTTAGGCAGGAATGTCTGCTCCGCTTAATATGTTTGCAGAGGAGATATGCAGAGCTGCATCCTATCGATGCTTTGGAGAGATTATAATGATTGCAGCACAATTACTTTATCATTATTGCTGGGGGATTCCAAAGGGCAGAGTCCTCTTGTGCAAGCAGGCAGCAGAGCTCATATAATGTTGCGACACAAGTGGCCCCTTGGCCTGCACCGGCTCCAGCCACCCTGCTCCGGCCCTGGCCGCTGATCTGGGATCCCACAGCGGCACTGATCAGGAACAAAGCAGACGTTCAGCCTCATACGTTTATTGACAATAAGAAATCACACCCATTAAAAATGTATGAACAATATACACGCTCCGGCAGGCCTGGCTCCACGGGGGGGGGGGGGCAGGGTGGACTAGAGTGGGCCAGGCCTCCTTAATCATAAACCCTGGTGCCAGGAATGTGACTCTCCAAGTCTTGGAAAATTGGTATTCAGTGAAGTTGAACACCTTTTTGGAAAGCATTTTTTAAAAAGTGCCTAGCAACTGTTTGCATGGACTCAAAGAGATCTTCCCTGAGTTTGAGTCGCTATGGTATAAAAGCTGATTTCTATGTAATCTGAGGGAGAGCGACAGTAACCAGCCACAGCACGAAATGGGAATCATCTGGCCATGTGCGACACGGTGCGTCAACTGCCCGCCCACGCCCCCCCGCCTCTTACATAATCCCGGGGGCTACAGTTTCCTGGAGGATTTTACACAGTTTCCTCAGGGATAATTAAGAATTTTCTGATTCTGTCCCACCCAACATTTCAAAGCATAGAGCCCAGCCTGCACTACAGAAATTTAATTCTGACATTTTGGCAAAATTCCATTATTTTAGACGGAGCTAAATTTGGCAAAAGAAAAAAAAATGTGGGCTCTCCCCATGGTCATGTGCACATGAGTAACGTTGCCTTATCTTTGGTAAAATTTCAGTTCACTTCATGCAGAAAACCATGATATGAATCTCAATATGACAAATATTGTTCTGTTAACCTGCAATAAAACAGATTGTACAAAAGAGGGATCCAATCGGGGGCTGTGCATAGTTTGATTTATAGAGATTATTAAAACAAGACGATAACACCAAAGTGACTGCCTGTGCTGTTTTGCACAGGACGAGTTACAGAATGTCCAGCCCACAGCAATATATTTCGGGTGTGGACTGTGAGCATAGATTATGTCACACTGTTTCCATGTGTATTTACATAAATATAAATGGATATGTCCGGATATTGAGGAATTTGTGAAGGGTGGCAGCCCTTCACTGTATGCATATATTATATGTATGTGCATAAGGAAGACGCAGCATTTACAAACACAAATTCCTCAATATCCGGACATATCCATTTATATTTATGTAAATACACATGGAAACAGGGTGACATAATCTATGTATGTGATGATGTGCTCCTTTGGCTGCCAGCGCCCCCTGCTGCAGCAGTTGGGCTTTGCAGCTCGTCCCTATGTCGGATATTGGGCTGGCGCCACACCAATGCCACTCTCCAGAGTCAAGCGAGTTTTATATTGTCATGGGTTGGAGGGCTGAAAGAGCACCAACTCCAGAATCGACACTTTCAAGCTCGACTAAAGCCTGTGACTGATCGCATGGACAAAGATACAGCCTCCTGGAAGGATATCTGATGGTCAGATAAGACAAAAATTGAGTTGTCTGGCCAGAAAAAGGTTAGGCATTCAACCTCAAGAACACTGTGCCAACTGGTAAGCATGACTGCAGTAGTACCAAGCTCCGGGGCTGGTTCACTGCCAGTGGAACTGCTGCACTGCACAGTGGACAGAATAATAAAGAAGGAGGATTAACTCAAATTATATATATTTTTGGGGGCAGATTGTGGCTCTGTGTCTGTAATTGGAAGGTCGCCAGTTCAAGCCTATCTGTGGGCCCTTGAGCAAGGCCCTTAACCCCCAGCTCCCTGGCCGCCACCTCGGGGTGGCTGTCCTTCACTGTATGCATATATTATATGTATATACATACATACATACATACACACACACAGGTCTGAACTGAACTTATCCTAATACCTTAATGTATATGAAGCCTGGGCAAAATTACATCAGACATACAAGTAGCTCCAAAGACCTAATACAGTGACTTATCACTCCACAATATGGAGTGATAAGACAACTGTATTTGCCAGTAAATGCCAATAAAAATTTATTGCCAGATGAAGTCAAATCAATGCTTAGCAAATGCACAGCAGGATGTAGGCAATAAAATTTGTTTCTCTGAGAGCTCTGTCTAGTACATGATACATGAGAAATAAATAGATAAAACAGTAAAATTATTCATACTAATGGTCTGATAAGCTAAACCAGATTTGGAAAACCTAAATTGTCTTTGTTCAGGGGTGGTCAGACCAGGTGGACATTTATGAAAATTATTAGGAGAATTAAAATGTTTCCCCCAGATTAAATGCTATTGCCTAACAACTATTTGTCCATCAACAGTAGAACAAAACATTTTTTTCCACATTAACCCATTTATTAACACATTTGTATGTGCAAATATATGTGTTGCTGCACTTTCTGGTAGGCCTAACCCTTTTAAAAGGTCGGAACGTAAATAAACGTTTTTAATTTCACTCTAAATTTTAACTTTAAAATTTTAAATGATTCACATGAAACAATTTTAGCAATGCTCTATTATACATGGTACATTACATATAATAATCAGCACAATGTATTTGATTCAGTAAATAATGACTGTTCCTGAACGGAGAGTGGGCGACTCACTACATTTCCCGGTAAGCCCCGTTGCAGTTTGGGGGCATGCGCATTTTTCACGAAGCGGTGAACGCGCACGCTTGTACACGTAGAGCGCGCAAGGCCTGCTTTTGAGTATAAAACCGTGCGCGCCGACGTCGGCGTCCTCTTCCCTGCCTATCCCTCTCTGCGGTAGGCAGCGTACTCGGCGGGTCTGACGTTCTCCGAAAGCGAATCGCAAACCATCTGTCAAAATGGTAAGTAAAGGATTTCTCATGAGGCTGTAGTCCGTTACCTGTATGTCCATCGTGGCTTTCCAGCCGACTATTAAGCCAGTGCTCGGTGTCTGGCCCGATGACTGAGGGAGACGGCGAGACAAGGCGGCCTCTGCACAAGATGGCACCTTTTGTATAGCGACAAGTGCGGTTTCCGCAGCTGGGCAAGTGGGGCAAATTGAAATCCCTCTATCTCCGCGTCTTTAAAAATGTAAAGTGTAAGTGTCCGGTACGTCGCCCTTCTCGGGGAGCGAGCCGCGTCCCCATTTTCCGTCGATAGCCGGCTTTCGCGTAGCGCGTTATATCGAGCGGCTTTTCTCAGTCCGCCCAGACGTGACGTCACCCCGCTCGCCCGGCGCGCGGATCGGAGCCCCGGGGCCGCGCATTGGGACGCATCGCCGCTTTAATGTGCGCTGAATGCGACGTCCTGGCGTCCCGGCCCCCGCCAGCGCACAGGCCCGCGGGTAGGCGGCTCGGGAGCCCCGCGGCGCCCTTCCGAGACGCCGGCATCGGACACGTGGTCACTGCCGCCAGGCAGCCGCCGCAGTTCCGGCCGCAGGCCGCGCCGTTAACCGTTTTAGTCGCGGCAGTTTTTGCTGTGTTGCCCTTCTGCCGTAATACTTTAATGAAGCTATATGTGGGCGCCTCGCCGGCCCCAGCCCGTAGCTTTGTGGCCTTCCCTGTATCTGCACACTGACTTTCCGTAAAAGCTGCCACGTATAATGCATCATACATTGGCCGCGTTCCCATTCGATGTGCGATTGCAGACTCTGCCACCCACGCAGTTAGACATATTGATTTTAATATTTTGTATGCTGGGTGACACGGCTGTCATTTTTACAGATTTGTACTGAATGACATGGACATTGCAGTGCTATAGCGGCGGCATACACGACACAGCTCTGTGATGGCTCATAATACTGCAGCAATATAATATTCAATGGTCTGTAGCTGATTGTGCTCTTCATACCATGTCATAGTTATATTAATAGATATTAATTAGATATTAACGACCAGCATGGTCACCTTTCATGGGGTTGTGTGTGTGTTCTGCTGGAGGATGCCACTGCCTTTGTGTGCTGCTTGCCTCCTGTCGTGGTTTCTCACTGCCGTTGTCAGCATGTGGCATGACCCAAAAATGCTTCTTTCAGGTGAATTTTACCGTAGACCAGATCCGTGCCATCATGGACAAGAAGTCCAACATCCGAAACATGTCCGTGATCGCGCACGTGGACCATGGGAAATCCACCCTGACCGACTCGCTGGTGTCCAAGGCTGGCATCATCGCCTCGGCCCGTGCCGGAGAGACGCGCTTCACGGACACCCGCAAAGATGAGCAGGAGCGCTGCATCACCATCAAGTCCACGTGAGTCTTGGAGGCCGTGCCTGATTGTGCTCTGACATCAGGTCAGGGTATCGATCATCATTCGTGGGTCATACACTGAGATGAGATGTTGTAACCATGGACGCTGGCATGGCATTAGACCTTCATAAGCCTGCGTTTATGGTCTTGTTGGTCAAACTGTTAGCGACATTGGTGTAGTAGTGGTCTAATGGTTAGGGAAGCACACTTGTGATCAAAAGATTCCTGGATCGGTTCCCCAACCAGCAAGGTACCGCCCCCAAGCGCTGCTCCCTGCTGAGTTAAATGCAGAGGACACATTTCATTGTTGTGCTGTGGTGTGTCAACATTGACACGCTTAATCGCATTGAATGACACAATCACCTTCAGTGTGCCACCTTGCATTTCACTGCAGGTTATGGTCTGACTGTACACCTTGATTAAATGGAATATAAACGTGTCCAGCATTTAAAATGACATTGAGACATGGCTATGACAGACAAGTTCTCAAGAAATTGCCTGTTCTGGTTGTCTTTGGAGATTTCAGTTACATGTGTGAGTATGTAACCCACCACTGACCACCTCTGATTGTTTCCAACTTCTTTCCCACAGTGCCATTTCTATGTACTATGAGCTGAGTGACAACGATCTGGCCTTCATTAAGCAGTGTAAGGATGGCTCTGGTTTCCTGATCAACCTCATTGACTCCCCGGGTCACGTCGACTTCTCCTCTGAGGTGACGGCCGCCCTCCGCGTCACCGACGGTGCCCTGGTGGTTGTGGACTGTGTGTCTGGTAAGATGGCCTCTTGTTTCTGCTGTATTTGAGGCTTCCTTGCCTTAGACACGGAGCAATTTGTTTCCGTTTCACTTTCAGGATTTGCTTCTGCGAGTCCAATCACTCTTATCTGTATGTGAAATGAAGTTCTTTGATGGTTTGAGCTCACCCGCTAAGCCCACGGTGTGGTACTTCCTCAGGCGTGTGTGTGCAGACCGAGACTGTGCTGAGACAGGCTATTGCTGAGAGGATCAAGCCTGTCCTCATGATGAACAAGATGGACCGTGCCCTGCTGGAGCTGCAGCTGGTGCCAGAGGAGCTCTACCAGACCTTCCAGAGGATCGTGGAGAACGTGAACGTCATCATTTCCACTTACGGCGAAGATGAGGGCGGGCCCATGGGAAACATCATGGTGCGGCTTTTTTGGGTTCTGTTGGGGCTGCTTGCTGGTGGATGATTGCCATAGTCCGCTGTTTATTTACTGGTACAGTTATTAGATTATTAAGCATTTACATTTACAGCATTTGGCAGACCCCCTTAGCCAGAGCGACTTACATAAGTGCTTTAAGACTCTACAATGAACTTTTCCCGATACTAGCTCAATTAAACCCAGGCTATGAATACCATCGGTCTAATGCTCAGTTTGGAAAGGGCTTTTTTTTTTTTTTTTTTAAGCAGGTGCTTTAAATCCTGAGGTTTGCCAGAGTGCTTTAGCATTGCTCTTTCTGCCTCACAGATTGACCCGGTTGTTGGCACCGTGGGCTTTGGTTCCGGTCTGCATGGCTGGGCCTTCACCCTGAAACAGTTCGCTGAGATGTATGTGGCGAAGTTTGCCGCCAAGGGGGAGGGGCAGCTGGGGCCGGCCGAGCGCTGTAAGAAGGTGGAGGACATGATGAAGAAGCTGTGGGGAGATCGGTAAGGGGGCCGTCCCAACTCGCTGCCTGCCTGACAACTTGCAGTCTTCGTGTTTTTGATGGGCGACACCTGGGGGAAAGATTTCGCCAAGTGGGCGTTTGATGTGTAAGTGTCTGTCTGGTACTCTGATCCACAGGTTCTTTGACCCAGCCTCTGGCAAATTCAGCAAGAGCGCCACTACCCCTGATGGCAAGAAGCTTCCTCGGACCTTTGCTCAGCTCATCCTGGACCCGATCTTCAAGGTGAGGTGTGGAGGGTGACTGAAGTGGAGGAGAGCCCCCGTATCACTAGCACTGCCTGCTTCCAGAGGATGACTTAAACTTTCTTCACTTTGACCTGATTGTTCTGTGATGAGAGCTTTTGATCTGATGAGCATGGCGATGCTACCTGCAAGGGACAGACTCCAGTCCTCGCTGATAAGAACTGGACCATTGGAGGAGACTGAGTCTGCTTTAATGATGGCACCGTGTCACGCACTGATTAGTTTAGTTATCACTGTGGCGCAGTTGGGCCCACGAGTCTCAGTGTTGGAGTAGGCTTTGTTGTGCAACTTGTAGTAGCTCAAACTTCATGTAAGACTCAGACTTAAAGCCTTATCTACATTAAATCCCTTGGCCATGTGTGCATCTGTCCTAAAATTGAAATGGCTTCCCCTCTCCTCACCAAATTCGCAGGTGTTTGATGCCATCATGAACTTCAAGAAGGAGGAGACGGCCAAGCTCATCGAAAAGCTTGACATCAAGCTGGACGCTGAGGATAAGGACAAGGAGGGCAAGCCGCTGCTGAAGGCAGTGATGCGCCGCTGGCTGCCCGCCGGCGAGGCCCTGCTCCAGATGATCACCATCCACCTGCCGTCCCCTGTCACGGCTCAGAAGTACCGCTGTGAGCTGCTCTATGAGGGCCCCGGTGACGACGAGGCTGCCATGGGTACGCCGCAGTTTACAGTTTTTCTTGGAGGGTGCTTTTGTCTAAGGTGACGGACGAGTGGATGCCACATGAGTATGCGGCTGTCTCTGGGCCGACTTGTGTACGATTGCTGCTCGGCTAAGTTTGTGATGCATGACTAGTAATGTGCTAGCTCTTGCTCAAATACTATGCAAACAAGATTGTTAGAGCTTAAGATGAGGCAGATGGCTCAAAGCATGGTTAGGCCTAGGTTACTCAATGACAAGCATTATCCTAGTTAGGTGAGGATTTAAGTGTTGATGAACTGGAATTATTGCAATTGGATATCTGGAATGTCGATGGTCTTATGTTTGTACTGCGCCTGGGATGTTTTGGGGGTGCTGAGTGATGCCCTTACCTCCCCCCTCCTCCAGGTATCAAGAACTGCGACCCCAAAGCTCCCTTGATGATGTACATCTCCAAAATGGTGCCCACAACTGACAAGGGCCGCTTCTATGCCTTTGGCCGTGTCTTCTCCGGCTGTGTCTCCACTGGTCTGAAGGTGCGCATCATGGGACCAAACTACACTCCTGGAAAGAAGGAGGACCTGTACCTAAAACCGATCCAGAGGTCAGTGTGAATGTCTGCTTGGCAGGGTTTACTCGGTGGTTACGTGGTTGCTTACACAGGCCAGCACCGGTGCAGGATCTGAACACTGCTTGTCTTTGTTTTGTGATGCAGGACCATCCTTATGATGGGTCGCTATGTGGAGCCCATTGAAGATGTGCCGTGCGGGAACATTGTGGGTCTGGTGGGCGTGGACCAGTTCCTGGTGAAGACGGGCACCATCACCACATTCGAGCAGGCCCACAACATGCGTGTGATGAAGTTCAGTGTCAGCCCTGTGGTGAGAGTGGCTGTCGAGGCCAAAAACCCAGCAGACCTGCCCAAGCTGGTCGAAGGCCTGAAACGCCTGGCCAAGTCGGACCCTATGGTGCAGTGCATCATCGAGGAATCTGGTGAGCATATCATCGCTGGAGCTGGAGAGCTGCATTTGGAGATTTGCCTGAAGGACTTGGAGGAGGACCATGCCTGCATTCCACTTAAGGTAAGCAGGAATGTTCGTGGGCATTTCGTGAGGTCCATGAGGGAAATTCTCAGTGCCAGCTTAAGTCATAGTTCTCTGGTTTAATGTTTTCTAAATGTAAGCAGATCACACTGCAAACATGAAATGGCCACAGCTGTTGAAGGTGTAGATGGGATGTCTCAAGGTGGTTAAACTGAGCAAAGACATTGTTCACTCCTCTTTAGGCTTATTGTGCAGTGCCTGGCAATGACGTACCCATTTTAATGCGCAAGCTTTCTCGTTAACAGAAATCAGACCCTGTGGTGTCCTACAGAGAGACCGTAAGCGAGGAATCCGACCAGATGTGCTTGTCCAAGTCCCCCAACAAACACAACAGGCTGTACATGCGTGCCCGGCCCTTCCCCGATGGCCTGGCCGAGGACATCGAGAAGGGTGATGTGACGGCACGACAGGAGCTGAAGGCTCGTGCCCGTTACCTCGCTGACAAGTATGAGTGGGAGGTGACCGAGGCCCGTAAGATCTGGTGCTTTGGTCCTGATGGGACGGGACCCAATGTTCTGGTGGATGTGACCAAGGGAGTGCAGTACCTGAATGAGATCAAGGACAGTGTCGTGGCTGGTTTCCAGTGGGCGACCAAGGAGGTGAGTTTGGGCTCTTTCTTGTTTTTAACTTGTTTGGAAAATCCTAAAACTTATTGCTAAGTGGGTTAGCTGGGAAGTGACTGGTCCTGCCTCCTACTGTTTTAGATCAGCATTATTGGGCTGTAGCTGTTGTGGGGTTGGGTTTAGCAGTTTGGTGATTGGTTGCCTGGTCCTTTTAGGGTGCCCTGTGTGAAGAGAACATGCGCGCCATTCGGTTCGACATCCATGACGTGACTCTGCACGCGGACGCCATCCACCGTGGTGGCGGTCAGATCATCCCCACGGCCCGCAGAGTGCTCTATGCTTGCCAGCTCACTGCCGCTCCACGTCTCATGGAGCCCGTCTATCTGGTGGAGATCCAGGTCCGTGCCCCTCGCCGGTAGGGATTCCTTCTGAGAGCGGTGCTTCATCGCGGCTCTGCTTTGACCGCCATATTGCTCCCTCTGCAGTGCCCAGAGCAGGTGGTCGGTGGAATCTATGGTGTACTGAACAGGAAGCGTGGACACGTGTTCGAGGAGTCCCAGGTGACGGGCACGCCCATGTTCATCGTCAAGGCCTTCCTGCCTGTCAATGAGTCATTTGGTGAGTAACTCCACCATGCCCTGAAGTGCCTTTGCTTGTGACACATATGGACTATGTATTTAGAACCGCTTGCCCCTCCACACAGGTTTCACAGCAGATCTGCGCTCCAACACTGGGGGGCAGGCCTTCCCGCAGTGTGTGTTTGACCACTGGCAGATCCTCCCCGGCGACCCCAGCGACGCTACCTCCAGGCCCGCTCAGATTATTGCAGAGACCCGCAAGCGCAAGGGGCTGAAAGAGGGTATCCCAGCTCTGGACAACTACTTGGACAAACTGTAGATGTCATTTCATTCTCCCTTCCCTCAACCCCTCCCTCTTTCCTCCTGTTCAATCTGAGCGATGGACTGGACTGTACCATACATGGCCATCAGAACATTTGCCAACTTGCAAACTGACTTCATCAGTTAATGGAAAAAATAAACCAATAAATTCCAGATTGGATGTTAATGTTTGTTTGAATTCAGTGGGTTAGTTTTCAAGTGAGTGCTTTTCCTCATTGGTGGGATGTAACACAGATACCGGTCACTTCATATTCAAGGGATATCGGCCAAGGATTGTCAGGGCCATTTATAGCTGTCCTTTAAAGCTTAATAGACCCCTGCATCGGTGACTTTTTTTTTTTTTTTTTTCCCCAGGAAAGTGAGGGAGTAGTAATCAATACACTACATCTCTTGACGTTTCAGTTCTCCATTTAAGGGTAAACTGGCCTGACCTTGAGTACATTGTTTAACATACGATTATCCAGTGTCGACTGACGATGACAAAGTATTTAAAGTTACGGGCCTAACTGCAATCACTGCCGGCTGCAGGGTTTGAACGAACAATGTTCTGTTTATGAGCTCAGTCATATCCTGCTGGGCAGCCCATCCCTGTGTCTGCTTCAGACTAATGGCTGGGGAGTCATTTTTAGGCTGTTTGCTGGTATGGTGCATCATGTGTTCCCTTAAGTTAGGGCAGATCCTAACTTACAAATTTGTACTGTTGCCTATACCGCAGTCCAGTCCATTTCCCACCCATGTGATTGCCACGTTGGGAGTGCGAAATGACCAGCTGGGATAAGTCCAGTTTGCCAACCTTGGCCAAAGATGGAGTTTACTATGGCTGGTTCGCGCTCATTGTTCACCTGGCACTAAAAGCACAGGACTATTTAACATGCGCGTAGGTCTTTCTCCTGAATTGGTACCAAAGAGTCTGCCATGGTTTTAAAAATATTGCTTTCTGTAGTGACAGTACACGGCTAACAGGTAGATTTTTTTTTTATATATAAAAGACTAGTGTAGATTTTACATCTTTCTCCATCTGAGCAATTCAAAGTATAAAAAGGCATTTTGAAGTAGACAGGATGGGAACTCCTTACCATTAAGCCTGGATGTTATTTAACCCATCTGTTAACATTGTGAGAGGCTTAACAGGGCTTCCTCCATCCTGACCCTCAACACTGGCACTGCAGGGAAGCGCTCTGAGTTCCCGGCTGTGCTGCTTTTTCCCACATGACTGGGTGACCAGACGCAGCTCCAGCACAATCACTAAGTTTGCTGACGACACCACCATTGTGGGCCTGGTCGCTAAAAATGATGTGAGTGCCTACAGAGAGGAGGTGCGACTCCTGGCAGAACTTGTCATGGATTTCAGGATACAAGGTCCGGCTCAGGCCCCCATTTACACTGGAGGAGATGCCGTAGAGAGGGTCAGCAGCTACAGGTTCCTTGGGGCCTCCATCAGCAGTAACCTCAAGTGGACAGCGAATACATCAACTTCAGGTGCCTTGGGTTCACCCTCAAGAATCTGCAGTGGCACCAAAGTGCAAAACACAAAAAAGAAAATGCAAAAACAAACTTGCAGCACTGAAGTGCAAAACACAAAGAGAAAGTTCAAAAACAAAACTGAGCAGTCCTGGGGGGTATTCTCCGTACCTCACTTAAATAATCCAAGATCAGAAGCCTCATCTTGGATCAGTTAATGGCGGTGAAAATCATCCGGTTAAGTCGGTTCCTTGAACGCATTTCAGGAACGGATTAGCGTAGCTGGATCCCATCATCCGAGATGATTGCGCTGCTTGACGAGCCTATATGTATCGAGTCTAGAAAATCTGATCGGCAAGTCTATCATTGGCTTCTACGATAAGACGGGAAAACGGCGCATTTTTCACTCAGTCTGAGCAGGACCATTTATTAGAGCAATATGATTACTTCAAAGTTCAAGTTCAAATTTATTTATATAGCACATGTACAGACAACCTCTTACTGTACCAAAGTGCTTTGCATATACCAAAATAAAAAATACACCGCAACAAACATGCTACAAATTAAAAATAAGCAGAGCAAAGAGTAAAAAGATGTCATATTAAAATTAATCAGTATAATTAAACTATAAAATAAATAACAAATGTCAAGTACAACTGGAATTAAAAGAATAAATCTGTATCAAAAGGAAACACCAAAAGTACGTGACCCAAATCAGAAAAGACAGCTGGCAAAAGTGGCTGAAAAATTAAATGCATACCTAGTTTTTAATTTTTATACTTATCTGAATGCAGCGTTACATTTCAAATGTGTCACGTTATTATTTAATTTTCATAATTCCAGATGAAGCGAAAGCACAGTTGATCAGGACATGGGAACAAGTTAAAGTGAAGTAAAAAATATACTTAAAAAGAGTCTACGGTAAAGAGTATACAGACTCGCACACGCACACACACAGGTGTCCGGGACAAACTGGAAACCCGGAGAATGTATTTCAGGGCCAGACAGACTTTTTTTTTAAATTGTTGACGGTTAATATTCCAACTTCATTGGTTGAAGCGGTACCTCAGGAAAAGAATATTATGCGGAAAAAATAAAGGATCTTGCCCATCGCGCAAAACCCTCTTCATTTGGAATTATCTTCTTATTATAATAGTTATATTTGCGCACCGATTTCTGTCACGACGGCGGCGGGAGGAACGACACATGATGCAGGCTGCAGGACTGAAACCCCTCCAAGGGGCGTTTATTTCACAAAACACGGGGAAAATCGGTGAAACACAGGCGCCAACACGACAGCAAGCACGAAAGGCATCGACAATACCCGACAAGGGGAACAGGACGCAGACTGACTAAAATAGGGCAGGACATCAGGGACTAAACACAAGGCAGGTGTGCAAGGCTAACAATGGGATTGAGACACAAGGTAAAGCCAAACAGGGTACAGGTGAGGCTAATCAAGCCCCGCCTGTGGGCAACAGAGGGAAAAGACACGCAGGGCGGGGCTGAGCGTGACAATTGCAGTCGGTCGCTCGTCCCTGAAAGGCGAGGCCAACGCTGATTGGATTTACATGTACGGACACTAATTAAGTGTGTGAGCTAATCCTTGCAAGGATTAACAAGGTTAAGTTTGCAAGTTGCAAGGTAAGTTGCAAGGTTAAAAAACATGTTTACTAGTGATGTGCGATACTGCTAAATTTGGTATCGATCCGATACCAAGTAAGCACAGGGCCAATATCACTGATACCTACAGAAGCAGCTTATGTACTATGTAGAGGTCAGCCAGGGGCGCCGCCAGAAATCTTGGGCCCCATGAAAGATTAGAACTTTGCCCCCCCCTCCCCCCCTTTTTGCGAAAAGGTATGCAGTCGCTAGCATATTATAAACACCAAGGTCAGTGACTAATGCCTGCTAATAGCCT